>WNGS01169498.1:33214423-33228173 GCA_020271785.1 Procambarus virginalis
CAACACAGTACCATATTTAAAAGTGTACCCATTAATAGTGTACAGTACTGATATACAGTATATACAGAATTCAATTTAATGAACAAGTTTTTATTTACTGTATATTAAACAAAACTAACTTGACAACAAGACCTAACCTGTAATTACAGACAGTACAATACAAAAAGTTTAACAATAAGATACAGTATTACAGCACGTGTAAAATGAAACCTCTTTTACCTGACCATAGGTTGGTCGCATACAAACAACTTAACTTCACTTCAATACTGTAAACTTGTTAACTAGCCTACACACACAAACATGAAAATGTGTTGAAATTTACTAACCTTAAAACATAGTGTAGTCCATCAAATAGGCCTCGAGACTGTACATTACGTACAGTATAGTACTATTGGGCACTTCAAGGTATAGAAGCTGCCCGTGGTGCAGTGGTAGCTCGCACCCCAACACACCTTACGAACAATTTCGGCCCAGCATCGGCCCCTGGGTAGGGAGGGATGATTGGGCATCAATTCTTAACTGACTGCCCGGTTTACCCAACAGTAATTGGGGACTTGATTGCAAACTGGATGGCGGATCATGTTCCAGGGAAACGTATAGGGTATGGCTTAAGAAGTGAGGTTTAAGGTAGAACTCAAAGCCTGCTAACATGAGTCAAAAGCTATCTGCTCCTGTACCTCCAGTACAGGAGCAGATAGCACACACATTGTACTATATGTACGATGTGTGTGCATGTGTGTATACACATTACCTCTTTTCTAAACTGATTTATTCATGTCAACATCCTGATGCAGCTTATTACAACGTTTGGCAACTAAACATGTTAACCAGACCACACACTAGAAGGTGAAGGAACGACGACGTTTTGGTCCGTCGGACCATTCTCAAGCCGATTGTGAGATTCACCTTCTAGTGTTGGTCTGGTCAACATACTTCAGCCACGTTATTGTGACTCATCGACAACTAGACATGTTTCTCTCATATGGTTTACCACCATAACTCACACTCCTAATGAACTCTAAAATCTACTTTTTTTTTTTTCTTTAGATGCATTGCCAGCACCATAATCTTCTGCCAGGTTCCCCATTCCTCAACCTGATCTCTGTAGCGTGAAGCTCATTACAATCTTTGTTTCCTGTTCAATACTAAGTACAACATGCATCTCCTTGCTAGTACAAGTGCTTCCTGAAGTATTGCCAAACTATTATTTTCACAGCAAAAACAAAACAAAAAATCTAATTCACTAGGCAGGGAAGTAGGCACCCATGCCATGAGTGAATTAAAACACACAGATTCAGCAAAATGAGGCAACCATGAAACCAAATGTAATCCACAAATAGATTACAATCCACCAGAAACCAATCAAAATCAATCCAATCAAAATGTAATCCACCAAATGTAATCCTCAAATAGATTACTTGTACTTATCCAACTGCACTTGCATTGAATCATTAATTCAAGATTTGTATAATACAAGCTAGGATAAATAGATTTCACTGTACTGTACGGTATATTACAAAACTTATTTTAGTTTCATTATATATCATGCTAATTTTAGTCCATTTCATACCTTTCCTTATAAGCCTCTGCTGGATAATTTACAGTGAAACACAGACATTCCACAAGCAGATAATTAATAATAATTATTAACTGAAACAAGTATTCTGTAATTTGCATAAATAGGTATTACAGTAGTCCATCAGACCATGGTCTCTGCACTCACCATGGGTTATCTTCTAAATGCTTTGAAAGATGTATATTGTTGGTTCCTATGATTTTATAATTTAGCTACATCCTTGGGGGTGTTCCAAACTTATTTTGTCTCTGATATAATTTGATAAGCATATTAAACATTCAAAATCATTAATCGACTAGCATGTATGGCTCATTTTCAATTGGCATTCTATCAACTGGAAGCCATGACATCAGTATATCATCACACCAGTGAAACTGAAGACACCATACTCGAGTCTGCCTGATATAGTTATCATGGACTGCAGAAGCCCGAAAAGCATTGAACTGAATCACTTTTAGTACGGTTAGAATATTTTCACTTTAACAACTTTAAATCTATAAACCACAAGTCAAAGCTAAAAACTCAACTGTATCCAATCACTGAAGCATAAAAAAACACATAGCACCTGTACCAATGGATAGAAAGAAACTCTAAACTTCTCGGGAACTTCTCGAATATACTCCAATAATATATTGAAACATAAATGGTAAATAATACAATTGTTTTTAATTTTAGAACTTTTTTTTTTTTTGGTAATACTGTAAATAATTCTGTGCATGCTTTCAGCAATAGTTATACTGTACTGGCTTTGGCATTTTTCTGGTATGTACCACTTTACCTGTGCATACTGTACTTCAAGAATCATATTTTTATTACAATATTTATGAAGTTATACTCAATTATATTATTCTCTAGGTTCAGGTAGATGTACAGTCCTTAAACTGAAGGAGGACATAGGTAGACACCTACAGAATAAGAGCACACTATGGTAATAAGCAATATGACAACCGACACCGCAATCGGCTGATCACTCTCCAGCCACCACAACCAAGCACGTGTTTGTACTGTACATACTGTATCTGCAAACCAATTAAAAATGCTACCAATGCATGCCAACACACCATGCTGCTTTGCACATTCATATTAAATCTTTAAAGTCAGTAGTTAGCAAGGAATGAGTCACCAAATATGAACTGGGTACAGCAGGATATTACAGGAGTGCTGCCTAATAGTATAAAACAAAGGAATGTATAATAGATCATAATATACACAGCTATACTGGCAAAATTCCTTTAAGAAGAACATAAGTAGTCAAGAGTCACCACAGCAGATCTCTTGGCCATCTAGATCTAATCATCTTAAAAAATAGTCTTCCTTACCACTCAATATCTTGGTCAATAGAGCTTCGGCCTCACATGTCCATGGTTCAAGTCTCCTTGAGACCAGGTGAATGGAATAACCCATCTTCCTTGTCTACATATATATATTAAGCCTATTTTAAAAGATAGCTATACTACTGTATTTGCCTTCATCATGTTGCTAGCAACATATGCCACTCATCCACCACTCTGTTACCAAACTTGCACATCCCCATAGCCTTCCTGAAATTATACTTCAGCTTATAACCACTGGTATGTGTTTCACAACCTTGCTCATATCTCCCCTGTTGATAGCCCTCCTCCACTTTAAAAGTTATAGCATCCCTTCCCTTCCCTTGTTCTACACCTCTGCAAAAATACAGGCTTTCATCAATAGGAAATACAATGCTTTCTTAATCTCTCCAATGTAGGAATCAGTCTGGTGCAGTCTACACTGCATTTTCTCAAGGAAATCGATGTCCACTCTGTAATACAGCGACCAGAATCAGACAGCAAAATCTAAGTGGAGCCTCACCAGGCTCAAATATAATTGAAGGACAATGATGGTGAATTTTTATTGGTGGCACTTTGGGACATAAATCCAAGCATTCTCTATTGCTTTGTTACAGTCACTGATATACTGCTGCCACAATCCAAAGTCTCAAAACTCAATTAGCCAAAATCTGCATCATTCATCCAGTAGCTGGTGCCACTGTCATTTCTCAAGTTCAGGACTTACCACTTATCTGTGTTAAGTTGATGAATACCAGTAACTTTACCCTATCCTCTTACTTTTCAAGTAAGGGACTTTAAAATTGTTGTACACAACATTTAAAAACAAGTTGTATACATCAACATCATGGCACAGAATTCAACATGGCACCTACATATGTAATTTAAGTTTTGGAAATTTGGAAATGTTAATTGCATTACAGTGTTACTTTTTTATATGGTGAAATTAGCAGCCAGTGATACTCAAACCATTTTGTATGAATTTAGCAAAGAAAATACTAAATCATTCAAGAAAATTTATATAGCCTAATAAACTATTATTTTTCAAGATGGATGTACTGTCACACTGCACATGCATAAGTTTCACAGCATTGAATTCAAAATAATGCCCAAGGGGTGTATATAGACCTTTCTGCATTGTTTGGGGAAAATGCACAATATGAGGTTAGGTTAGGATTGGTTTTATTTTTTAGTTAGGTTAATTATATTAGACTGTTAGTTCTTGTGCATAACAAGTACTCTGAAAACAGTTGTCAGTGCAATAAAAGCAGTGATATAAAATTATATAAATAGAAAAAGGTGTAAATGTTTGCTAATCAATATTTCTAGTACCAAATGCTAGATTCACTGACAGCATAGCACTTATGCATGATAGATATTTTCGGATGTTTTTTTTTCAGTCGTACAGGAACCTGTACTGAATTTAGTACCTTTGAAGACATCACATATCTATCAAACATAGCTGTTAAGAGACAAATTAAACATCAATGGGCTTCTGTGCCTTTTTTTAGTTTGAATTAGCACTGCAGACATACACTATGCCACCCAACATTACCCAAACAGTGAGAGTGAACCATGCAATACTATGAAAAAAAAAAGAATTCATAAAAAAAGGGATAGGTTCATTAAAAAAAAAAAAGATTAATGAACCTATCACTGACAAAAAAAAAATAATATAACAAATCTGTATGAGGGCTCATGTGATCTTAACACCTAATGTTACATTCACCACAATCTTCCTTTTGTTATTTTAGGGCTAATGCGAGCTATGTTAGGCAAGGTGGTTAAGTAGGCCAGGCCTAGGTAGTTTATATTTCCTGTAGTAAACAAAACCTGGGGACCGGCAAACAAGGCGATACTAAATATTATAGAGTACACAATTCTTTAGGCACTTGTGGGGACGGGGACCAATAGAGCTAATTAAAATGCTATTGTCAACCCTCCAAATAGCATAATACCCCAAAGGGACTGCATCCAAATACCATAGGCTGTGAATCTATGAAACAATTATACTTTCACAGATTAAAGGATATAACCAAACATGAAAAAATTGAAGCGAGCTGACCTTGTCTCGTTCCGGCAGTCTTATACTCTATACTCCAAGCCAGCGAGTGTCTTCCAGCTTTTTAGTGCCACAGGAAAGCAGGCAGCCACTTAACTTACCTACTATCATCCAGTGGTGACTGGGAAACACCTAACCGGAGGAAACACAGCACCCCCAAATAAATTCTTTGGGCGAGACCTGGCACGATACCCCCGACTCTGTTGTCCGGGTTTGTTTACCAGCGGGTGACAGGCGCGCGCCCCGCCGCCTGCCGGACGGCCCCTCAACTACACTCACACTCCCGCCAAATTTAAATTCTTCAAGCAGGTCGGTGTTCAATCCCCGACCGTCCAAGTGGTGTGTATCTGTATAAAGTGCATATGGAAGCTGATCAGAATTGCATTTCACCTTTGTAAATGCACATTAATGACACTTCGATCACTTTATGTAGAGCATACGTAAATCTGTGTATCTATGTATTTACGTATGTAGGTTAGCTTAGCATTTTAAAAGTACCGAATCACCTTCTGTGGTTGATTGTTCAATAAATCCCTGAACTATATGTTTAACTGATCTCTAACCCTGTCCATGGAGGACAGAAGAAAATGTATATATGCTGATTAGCATTGTAAATGTGTGGCCACGTCTGTGGTAGGGAAAAAAAAGTGGTTGGACACCATTTCTTCCCCCACCGTCCAATCTCAAATCCCTATCCTGACGATTGATTGATTGATTAATGAAGATTAAGCCACCCAAAAGGTGGCACGGTTATGAATAGCCAGTAAGTGGTGGCCCTTTGGAGCCATTACCAGTATCAATAGATGATACAGGAAATCTGTGAAGGTGCGACTGCACCCTGCGTGACGGGAGATGTCTCCCTTATTCTGACCTTGTTGTTGTTGTTAAAGATTAAGCCACCCAAGAGGTGGCACGGGCATGAATAGCCCGTAAGTGGTGGCCCTTATGAGCCATTAACAGTATCAAGAGATGATACTGGAGATCTGTGGAGGTGCGACTGCACCCTGCGTGACGGGAGATGTCTCCCGGACCAAATGGTGACCAAATGGTGTTATCCTGACCCCCCCCCCCCCTTCCCAGTGCTATATAGTCGAAATGGCTAATTCCTTCCCTGATAATTCCTTCCCTTCCCGCCAAATTTAAATTCCCTGAGTTTACCTGAGAGCCACTAACATTGATTTACTTTGTGACGGGTTGTGGTATCGCAGCTATACTGAACCAAGATGGTATGGCTCTCCCGCACACAAATACAAAAAATGCTGCTATTGGCCTTGCAATGTGACAGTCAAACAAATAAAAATCATCAAGTAAATAATTAAAATCCTGCCCGAAACGCTGCGCCTACTAGTGGCTTTACAAGAGTGCAAGTACTGTACTATGCTATGTATTCTCACAAACCCAACGTACCTTCATGTATATAAATAAATAAATAAATAAATAAGTAAATAAATAAATAAATTAATTAATAAATAAATAAATAAATAAATAAATAAATAAATAAATAAATAAATAAATAAACCCACTAGTGTTTAGTGCCATCTATTGAGGAGAAGGAGAGGTAGAGGAGGCGGGGGTTGCCGGGGGTTGCCGGGGCGGTGATGGCCACTTTCCCGTGTGAGCTTCACCAGTTGCCACAGTGTCACAACACCGTGCCATGTGTCTCCTCCCCGGCACCTCCACCACTGGTTAATGAGGACCAACCACAACTGGGTGTATGGTAGGCAGTAATTAGGGCGACCCGGTGCGAGACGGCGGCCAGTGGACACGGGAGAAGCTCCGGGATTCTTCACAATTGCTGAATTGTGGCGGCAGCTGGTGAGGCTCCACGCTGCACTTCAGGGCTATATTCTTTTTTCCCCTGCTTTAGGAGGGGCTTTTTGATAATTATATCCTTCTATTACAGTTAAAATGTTCCATTTTCCATCACCACTTTCGTAGTTCTAAAGGCATGTACCCACTCTGTACCCTCTCTTGTATATTTGGTGGTGTAATACCTTCGTAACAGCCTCTACCCCATGCCCATATTACCCCATAATACCCCATATTACTCTACCCCCATTGGCTATATTATTGTATATCTGTTACTAATCTAGTAGTGTTTCATTTTTCATTTCTATAGCCATGTTATAGGGGGCACAGAATCATTGAAGAAGCATCTATTAAGTTATTGCGAAGTCTTCATGGTACAGTGATTTTTGTTCTTTGTCTAAGTATTAAGCATTGTTGAAAGTGGACAACTTGGGCTTTGCTGTTGCTTATTTTATATAAAATGCTTCTTTGTATATCTCTCTTAAACATCTCTTAAACATCTCTCTTAAAATCAGCAGACTTCTAGATGTTACTGCTGCTCGGCTTAGACTCGGTTACAAGTATCTCTGGGAATTCTCATTATCTGCTGATGTAAACCTAACCAAATGTAAACTGTGTCAACAAAATTATTCGCACACCCTCCGTCACTATGTGATGGAGTGCGAAAACATACGTGAATTTAGAGACAATTCTATAACCAATGTTCCAGCGATGTGTAAATATTTCATTCAAAATTATCTGCTACCAGAAATTTTAGCCAAATATCCCCAGTTTGCTAACTGTAGGTAGTAACTGAGTGATTGTAACCTATCCACCGCTGCCCACTGGATGGGAGGCGGTGTGCAGGACAAACATATCAATTGTGACACTAGCTCTCCACATATGTCAGTTGCTTAATTTAGAACCTGTACTTGAGGTCGATCTCGAACCCATTGTTGATGTGACGACTTATATTGAATTTTGTAACTAGCTCATCAAGATTGTAACTTGCTTACCTAATGAATTGTGGGGCTCAGTCCCTGAGCCCATTATGTGCCTCTGTAACCCTTTCCACTACCGCCCACAAGATGGGTATGGGGTGCATAATAAATGAACTAAACTAACTCTCTTAAACATTTCCATTCTTTCATATTAAGATGGAGAGCATTCCACGTCATTCATAATTATACAGCATTTGATAAGACTATTCTAGTCGCTAGAAGAATATACAGTATCATGAACATTATAAAATGGTTGATGTTCTAATTTGTATAAGACTAGTACATTATATGGTATTATAATGATACATTTATAGTTTTTGTTTACTATATACCGTAAGTCTGTTATCTAATAAACATTATGCTTATGACAGAGGATGCCAATCACCAGGGCGGAGGAGGCGGCATTAAATGATCACTTTTTGGTCAACAGCTACATAGAAGGATTTGCAGCAAGCCAGACTGACACACTGTTATTTGAGCAGTTTAAATCCACCCCCAGCCAAGACTTCCATAACCTTCGTCGCTGGTACCGACATATAGACAGTTTTGGCAGCGATAGAGGGAAGTTTCCTGGCACTAAAAGCAGTTGTTTAACTCTGTCGGTGAATGGGACAAAGGTTAGTGTGAATGGGACAAAGGTTAGTGTGAATGAATTCAAGCACTTGGAAATTTAACATCTCTTTTTTTTGTATATTTATTCACTCCCCTGTTGAGCGTATATATTTAGTTTTTGCTATTAGCAAGAGCAACATTTTCATGCATGCAAAATCTTGTACAAGTTATTGTTTCCATAAAGACCATTGAATACAATTTTTACGTAAATCATTCCCTAACTTTGCATTAAATATTGCATTAAAATTAATATTGCAAACAAATTAATAAACATTAATGCATTAAATACTATACTCCAGTTTCTATGGTTAGTTTTGGTAAAAAATTCCTTGAGGAACTTTAAGGTTTACTACCATTTTAGTAAACTTACTTACATACTTTGTGATACTGGAGTCTCATATGTAGTGCAGCTGATTGTTTACAGCTTACATATGTAGTAGATTGATAATGTTCCACAGAATATGTTGGGCAGTACTTGTACAACAAAAGGGCATTTGCTCGTAACCTTATCCGCCTAACCTACATAGTACTTAATCCTACAAAATACCTTAATCGTAACAATTAGGTTTGTTAAATAGTCTGCATGCACACGCGAGCACTAAAAGTTGTACGATTTTTTACTATTGGTTGTTCTCCAGGTGAGAGTAATGATGAATTGCAACAGTGAGCAGGTTGATGGTCCTGAAGGGGAGGAGCAGGATCAGCAGCAACACACTACTGAGGATATTGTTGATCCCTGGAATGTACAAGCTTCTAGCAATAAAGGCATCGATTATGATAAGCTGATAGGTAAGGAATTTTGCTCGGATGGTTTGTAAACGTACTTTGTCAATTTGTTTACATTTTAAATATTATTCATTTTTTAATCTGTTGTATCCCACCTTTCAGGTGAACCGAGTAATAAATTAACTTTGCAATGTTAGCCATTACTCAGACTTCACTACTTAGTGAAAGTGTGTTTTTAGACAGATTTGGATCATCTCGTATTGATGATGCACTGTTGGAGAGATTTGAGAAGCTGACTGGACAAAAGCCTCATCATTTCCTGAGACGAGGGATATTCTTCTCACACAGAGACATGCACAGGTTAGGATATTATATTTTGGATCAAAGACAAATAACATTGTGGCTATTTTGTAAACAAGAATCCAGGCTTTGAATTAATGACTTCTGTCTGATTGTTACTGGTTTTAGCTTGCTTTACCCTCACTAACAAGGGGTATCAGAGTTGATCTCTGATGGCCATAACCATCCCTGCCATATGGGGAGAACAAGACTATTGATAAATTGCTTGACATTATTGTACCGAGATTGTCACCTGGAACATGGTATGGCCGTCGTATCTTAGTGCTGGTGACAAGAGTCAAGTTTAGCTACTAACGTGTAATTCAGTAGTACATTTTCCCTACGTAGTCTAAGGAAAAAGCGTCTTATTTTTATTGCTTATATTTTTAGAGGAACTTTATATTGTTGCATATTCTTTCATCTTTTGTGATTCATCTGAAGAGGAATAGGACACTAGTGAAGAGAGGCCCTCTGAAGGTCGTGACAGTGGACACGTGAACTAGATTGATTTTAAATCTGAACTAACAGTCTTGCTAACAACTTCAGATTCAGACAAAGCTGGCCTCACATTTACAGGGGTTTTGGGGGAAACCTGTTGCAGGTAAGAACTTTTGAGGTGATCCTTTCATCACTACCGTCCAACAATAATACTTGATCTCTGGGGCTGGTTGAGGATACATGGTGTATTCACTTTTGGCATGCTGGGCTGAGGCTTACTAGCTTACTGCAGATGCCACAATATTTGGAGTGGGTGTGACAACAGTGGAAGATTTGCTTCCTTCAGGCTTGTTATATGAACCTCCTGTGTCAGCCTTAAAAGAAATTAAAGGTTTACACTAGCTGATGGTTGTCGTTGTGATGGCAATACAGCTGGATAAGGCACAGTAGTAGAAATTAAAGCAGGCCTTTGGCGTACTGTTGAAGGTGGTGCCTGTGTAGGTAGAGGAATATCTGCAACGTTATGAATGGTAATGCCTTTTGCATCATCTATAGTATGCTTAAGGGCACATGACCTTTTGTGTAGCATTGTGATGCAGATCAGTACCCAGGAGGACAGATGCCCTGACTAGATAACTGACCCTCACTGAAGGATGTTTGATGTAATCCATATTCCTTGTGAAGCATGGATGCTCTCGGAGGAGCCTTTTGGCCTTGGGAAGACCTATCAGTTTCCCTTCCAGCAAGTGATTTTGGATGCAATGTGCCTGTTAAGCCCTGGTTTTTTGCCCCAGAGCTCCCATACTTGGGTGGGCCACCATTACCACCATCCATTTCAGTAACTTTCTGCAAAAATGCAAGACATTAATAGACCTGTTGGAAGTTTACTTAGTAATTAATTAGTGAAGCAAATAAGGAAATTAAGGAAATGCTGAAATTTTATGAACTTCTGTAATGAATAGATATATACCAAAAATTATTAAGCACTACTTAACAATTACTAACAACTACTCAACAATTAATAAATACAGATGTACAGTAAAGGAAAAAAACATACAATAGACTAAAAGTCTACAGTAGAAATAACAAAAATATGGCTCTACCATTTTGGGTAAAGAATCAATCAAATATTAGCACCTTTATATCAATATCCTAGTTAGTTATACTAAAATATAAAGAATTGATACAGTCCCCTTATATTGAGGCTATGGCTAATTTTACACCACTTGCAAAACATACTCACTTGGCTAAATTTTTGCCACTTGCTTCATGCATGTTTAGAGGGAAAGAAAACAAATAAGAATGAAATGGTAAGTTATCCTCAGATAATTAAACTAACAGTGATCAGGAAGGATTATAATAGCACCAAGAGCTTCTAAAATAAAGGGCTATTTTTTTTTAAGTACAGTATTATTCATTGCACAAATGGAATGGGCCAACAGAGAAGCAGAACATTTCCCTCAAAATAGGTACATCTTGTTTGTAACTAAACAATTTAAACCATTTTGCTGCAGCACCTTTTAAATCCAGCAAGGGCAGAAAAACAGGTCAAAAACTTATATTTTGCTTCATATCTTTTACTACATTCCTAGTAAGAAAAATTGTGCTCTTTCCATCTATGACCTTCAAAATTATGAATAAAAAATCTAATTTCTTAGATAAAATAATCCATCATTGAATGTAATGAAATGGTTCCATACCCCAGACCATTTCCCCTGCAAAGTTGGGCGAGGCTACTAGCCCTATGCCTCTGGCCTCCAACCTTGGACACACATTCTCTCTTATACGGACCTTCAGCATTGTTCTACTGTTTTCAGCAGATGATGTTTCTTTGAGATGGATGGAAAGATGTTTCTTTCCATTTAATCCTGGTTTTTTGATTTGGCATCCTATGCCAAATACTGCCACCTGCACTCAGAGTCAATACGTCCTCGGCTCCATTTCACAGGCTGTTCTCATGCATTGTTTCACCTCTGGCGTGTCATGCGCCGCCTGAGCCTGTTTGGTTTTGAACCGAGTGCACCATTTTTTCCTCTTCTGTTCATTTCATGGTATCCCCTTCTGTCCTGGATTGTTTTCTCAAGGCTCTCTTCCAGGTTTCCTTGGCTTTCGATTGCAGTGTTGGTGAGCTTCTTGCTCTTCTTTTTATTCTTCCGGTCCTGGAGGACAATTAATTTGGTTGCAGCTGGCTCCTCTTTTTCTGATGAAGAATGATTTGGTTGGCTTCCAGAAGGGCCATTGGTTGTTAATGCTTGGTTGGCTCAGCTGGAGTGCATCATGTGGCATGTCCAGTTGCGGCTCTTTGTCACTATCTTGTGCCACCGATTCTGCTTCAGTGGATGTCATGTGGGTTGATCCTGTGTCCTTGGTCTCCTGTTCAAAGACTTACCTTTCTCAGCTCTCCAGAGTGTTATAAGCTAGCCAGTCTGTGGTCTACCTTCGTACCCATGATCTTCGGAAGCATGATGCTCTTTCGTCTGTTTTTGAGAATACAGTATGTGTCCTGGGCTGATAGTTGGGTCTAGGGGTTCTGGAGGTCAAACAAGGTTCTGGCAGCCCAGTATCTTGTTAATGTTTTCAGACCTCATCACCCTTGTGTGGCCTTGTGAGACACTTGGCTGTAGGGCAGAGTGTCTCGTCTTCGTTCTGATTCCTGCAGTGCTCCCTTCTCCCAATTAAGTTCCAGTTTGTTTCCTTCTCCGAGGGCAGTTTATCTTCAGGGAGCCACGAGGGGCTCCCCCACCCCCCAGAAAACCAGTGTTAAATGTAATGAAATGCAAATTTTTAGGTGAGCCCTGTGGCTTCCCCACTCCCTCACTCCCTAAGGGAGTCGGGTCTCTCTGCATCATTCATCAAACTGATGGTAGGGTGGCTTGCAGACTGCGACCTGCCCCCTTCCTTCCCCCAAACTTGGACTCTGGTCACTATTTTGCAAAACGGTACCAAGCCATTTGGGTGACTGCAGCGAAAAGGTTAAATAGTACAAACATGGCAACCGCCGTGCATTACATCTAAAATTACTTTTAATAATATTGTTATTTAAAACACTATGATAACCATTCAATCAGGTTAAATATGCAATTTGCTTATTTCTATCTCCTTCCCAATCACTGAACTAAGCATACCTACACTAGCCCAGGTAATTATATATATTATATATATATATATATATATATATATATATATATATATATATATATATATATATATATATATAATATAATACAGTTATATATATATATATATACTGTATATATATATATATTATACTGCATTCCTTAAGTAAATATAGGTAGAGCAGGTTAGTTTTTACAGGATATTACTCTCAGATAAGCAAAACAGCTAGATATCCATAACATAGTGACTTTCAGAATGTTCCTCCACAGCATATCTTGCGCAGCTTAGCACCAAGCAGACCTTTGTGCCAATACACAGGTCAGATCTTATTATCCGAGATATATTTTGCATCTGAAGTGCCCAATTCAATCATTTTATACACGTCAGATCTTACTACCTTCAAATTCACAAAGTACTAGTAATGTACGTTCATTGTCTGGCAAAGGGTTAAATATATTTGAGTATGTGATAGTATATATTTTACTTACCAAGTGCTGAGAGAAGGAGTTGATTATTCCATTTAATGTCTAGTAGGCAAATTAATTCACATATATGTACCCTATTAAAGAACACAAATTAAAAAAATTCCTGGCAGCAAGGATGAAGTTCTATCCACCATCATACAGCAAGAATACGATCCTGCTTATACAGCCCATCCTCCTAAGGTTTCCCAATGTCAAGAAACTGTCATACTAAAGTCTCTTATCCTAACCTACCAGAGGACCCAAAAACGGGACAGTATGGTAATTTTGCGAGCCGCTACCATTTTCTAGCACGATGA
>WNGS01169498.1:33229281-33279758 GCA_020271785.1 Procambarus virginalis
TTTTTGGTCTTAGGTAGAGTATGTGTTAAAATCGCTCTAGTATTAGAAGCACAGGTTGGCTTATAAGATAGGTTAAGTGCAGGACTGATAAGTTAGATGAGAACTTAAAGTGTGTGTTTTTTCAATCCATACAAACACTACTCAACCTATTTTAGATGCCAAACACCAACCATGAAAGCCAGTCTGTTTTGGCCCACCTAACATGTTTTCTAATGGAATAACGATAGAGGTATTAGTTTGTTAATTTGTACCATGAAAATATTAAATTTATTTGGCAAGAAAATGTTTTCAACTCTTACCACTAACATTGTTAAATGTTATTTAAAATTATGAATACAAGCTGCATCATTTCGTAAGACATTATTGTCGTGTTTGAAAATAGCACAAGCACCTGAGGAAAACTAACATGTATCAGTATATGTTAAATTAAATTAAATTAAGATTGTAGATTGTCCAGTTCAATAATGGGAAGTAAAGTTTAGTATAAGTTACAAAAATTATAAAGCAATGAGCACCCTCCAGCAATCAGTAGCAAATGCAACCACTGTTAAACATGGTAATTAACCTTTTAATATTTCAATTCACAAACTCTAGTAATGAAGCAAGACCCCTAATTTTAAGTCTTACTGCTTTAACAGATTTAGTAACCAATGAGTAACATTTTCAATTACATAAGATGTACAGTATATTACAGTGTAACCAATACAGTACATGTACTGTAGTCTACATGGAATGTAGCCTATACAGAATGAAGATGAACAAGACAGCATATATCCCCCAGATACAGAAACAGAGCACAAGATATTAAACTACACCATCAACTACCTCTAGCCAACAAAATAGCAAGTTAAACAAAATTAAGTAAAATACAAGAGAATGGGAAACCCAGGACTCTGAAGAGAACTTATACAGTGTCCTAAACAGTTGCAACAGCCCTTACATTATTACATCTACAGTCCCTCAATTATTACAACTACAGTCTCACAAATGCAGCAAGAAATTGGAGGAAAAAAAAAGAACATTGCATAGAGCAGATAGAGTATATCAGTATTCATTGTAATACAGTATATGTTGACCAGACCACACACTAGAAGGTGAAGGGACGACAACGTTTCAGTCCGTCCTGGACCATTCGCAATCGACATGAGAATGGTCCAGGACGGACCGAAACGTCGTCGTCCCTTCACCTTCTAGTGTGTGGTCTGGTCAACATACTTTAGTCACGTTATTGTGACTCATCGACTGAATACAGTATATCCCTGTTGGCCATTACACAAGTTTGTGTCAACTTTTTTTGTATTCCAAGAAAACATTTTTGTACTGTACATATTTATTTCACTTAGAGAGTTCTTCCTGCAGATGATCTCAGCCATTACAAGAGACATGACTTAACTATTACAGTAATAGTTATTTTGTAGATATCAGACATCACAGTCTGTTCTCTTGATTTCATAAGAACATGTACTGAAATATATGCTGAATGTTTATGGCTGGTTATTATACAACACAGTACCATATTTAAAAGTGTACACATTAATAGTGTACAGTACTGATATACAGTATATACAGAATTCAATTTAATGAACAAGTTTTTATTTACTGTATTTAAAACAAAACTAACTTGACAACAAGACCTAACCTGTAATTACAGACAGTACAATACAAAAAGTTTAACAATAAGATACAGTATTACAGCACGTGTAAAATGAAACCTCTTTTACCTGACCATAGGTTGGTCGCATACAAACAACTTAACTTCACTTCAATACTGTAAACTTGTTAACTAGCCTACACACACAAACATGAAAATTATGTTGAAATTTTACTAACCTTAAAACATAGTGTAGTCCATCAAATAGGCCTCGAGACTGTACATTACGTACAGTATAGTACTATTGGGCACTTCAAGGTATAGAAGCTGCCCGTGGTGCAGTGGTAGCTCGCACCCAACACACCTTACGAACAATTTCGGCCCAGCATCGGCCCTGGGTAGGGAGGGATGATTGGGCATCAATTCTTAACTGACTGCCCGGTTTACCCAACAGTAATTGGGGACTTGATTGCAAACTGGATGGCGGATCATGTTCCAGGGAAAACGTATAGGGTATGGCTTAAGAAGTGAGGTTTAAGGTAGAACTCAAAGCCTGCTAACATGAGTCAAAAGCTATCTGCTCCTGTACCTCCAGTACAGGAGCAGATAGCACACATATTGTACTATATGTACAATATTGTACACACATATGTACGATGTGTGTGCATGTGTGTATACACATTACCTCTTTTCTAAACTGATTTATTCATGTCAACATCCTGATGCAGCTTATTACAACGTTTGGCAAATAAACATGTTAACCAGACCACACACTAGAAGGTGAAGGAACGACGACGTTTTGGTCCATCTTGGACCATTCTCAAGCCGATTGTGAGATTCACCTTCTAGTGTGTGGTCTGGTCAACATACTTCAGCCACGTTATTGTGACTCATCGACAACTAGACATGTTTCTCTCATATGGTTTACCACCATAACTCACACTCCTAATGAACTCTAAAATCTACTTTTTTTTTTTTGTTCTTTAGATGCATTGCCAGCACCATAATCTTCTGCCAGGTTCCCCATTCCTCAACCTGATCTCTGTAGCGTGAAGCTCATTACAATCTTTGTTTCCTGTTCAATACTAAGTACAACATGCATCTCCTTGCTAGTACAAGTGCTTCCTGAAGTATTTGCCAAACTATTATTTTCACAGCAAAAAACACAAAACAAAAAATCTAAATTCACTAGGCAGGGAAGTAGGCACCCATGCCATGAGTGAATTAAAACACACAGATTCAGCAAAATGAGGCAACCATGAAACCAAATGTAATCCACAAATAGATTACAATCCACCAGAAACCAATCAAAATCAATCCAATCAAAATGTAATCCACCAAATGTAATCCTCAAATAGATTACTTGTACTTATCCAACTGCACTTGCATTGAATACATTAATTCAAAGATTTGTATAATACAAGCTAGGATAAATA
This sequence comes from Procambarus virginalis, assembly GCA_020271785.1. Lineage (NCBI taxonomy): Eukaryota > Metazoa > Arthropoda > Malacostraca > Decapoda > Cambaridae > Procambarus > Procambarus virginalis. Next base: position 33,232,309 of record WNGS01169498.1, read on the forward strand.
GATTTCACTGTACTGTACGGTATATTACAAAACTTATTTTAGTTTCATTATATATGCATGCTAATTTTAGTCCATTTCCATACCTTTCCTTATAAGCCTCTGCTGGATAATTTACAGTGAAACACAGACATTCCACAAGCAGATAATTAATAATAATTATTAACTGAAACAAGTATTCTGTAATTTGCATAAATATAGGTATTACAGTAGTCCATCCAGACCATGGTCTCTGCACTCACCATGGGGTTATCTTCTAAATGCTTTGAAAGATGTATATTGTTGGTTCCTATGATTTTTATAATTTAGCTACATCCTTGGGGGTGTTCCAAACTTATTTTGTCTCTGATATAATTTGATAAGCATATTAAACATTCAAAATCATTAATCGACTAGCATGTATGGCTCAATTTTCAATTGGCATTCTATCAACTGGAAGCCATGACATCAGTATATCATCACACCAGTGAAACTGAAGACACCATACTCGAGTCTGCCTGATATAGTTATCATGGACTGCAGAAGCCCGAAAAGCATTGAACTGAATCACTTTTAGTACGGTTAGAATATTTTCACTTTAACAACTTTAAATCTATAAACCACAAGTCAAAGCTAAAAACTCAACTGTATCCAATCACTGAAGCATAAAAAAACACATAGCACCTGTACCAATGGATAGAAAGAAACTCTAAAACTCGGGAACTTCTCGAATATACTCCAATAATATATTGAAACATAAATGGTAAATAATACAATTGTTTTTAATTTTAGAACTTTTTTTTTTGGTAAATATTGTAAATAATTCTGTGTATGCTTTCAGCAATAGTTATACTGTACTGGCTTTGTACATTTTTCTGGTATGTACCAACTTTACCTATGCATACTGTACTTCAAGAATCATATTTTTATTACAATATTTATGAAGTTATACTCAATTATATTTATTCTCTTAGGTTCAGGTAGATGTACAGTCCTTAAACTGAAGGAGGACATAGGTAGACACCTACAGAATAAGAGCACACTATGGGTAATAAGCAATATGACAACCGACACCGCAATCGGCTGATCACTCTCCAGCCACCACAACCAAGCACGTGTTTGGTACTGTACATACTGTATCTGCAAACCAATTAAAAATGCTACCAATGCATGCCAAACACACCATGCTGCTTTGCACATTCATATTAAATCTTTAAAGTCAGTAGTTAGCAAGGAATGAGTCACCAAATATGAACTGGGTACAGCAGGATATTACAGGAGTGCTGCCTAATAGTATAAAACAAAGGAATGTATAATAGATCATAATATACACAGCTATACTGGCAAAATTCCTTTAAGAAGAACATAAGTAGTCAAGAGTCACCACAGCAGATCTCTTGGCCCATCTAGATCTAATTCATCTTAAAAAATAGTCTTCCTTACCACTCAATATCTTGGTCAATAGAGCTTCGGCCTCACATGTCCATGGTTCAAGTCTCCTTGAGACCAGGTGAATGGAATAACCCATCTTCCTTGTCTACATATATATTAAGCCTATTTTAAAAGATAGCTATACTACTGTATTTGCCTTCATCGTGTTGCTAGCAACATATGCCACTCATCCACCACTCTGTTACCAAACTTGCACATCCCCATAGCCTTCCTGAAATTATACTTCAGCTTATAACCACTGGTATGTGTTTCACAACCTTGCTCATATCTCCCCTGTTGATAGCCCTCCTCCACTTTAAAAGTTATAGCATCCCTTCCCTTCCCTTGTTCTACACCTCTGCAAAAAATACAGGCCTTTCATCAATAGGAAATACAATGCTTTCTTAATCTCTCCAATGTAGGAATCAGTCTGGTGCAGTCTACACTGCATTTTCTCAAGGAAATCGATGTCCACTCTGTAATACAGCGACCAGAATCAGACAGCAAAATCTAAGTGGAGCCTCACCAGGCTCAAATATAATTGAAGGACAATGATGGTGAATTTTTATTGGTGGCACTTTGGGACATAAATCCAAGCATTCTCTATTTGCTTTGTTACAGTCACTGATATACTGCTGCCACAATCCAAAGTCTCAAAACTCAATTAGCCAAAATCTGCATCATTCATCCAGTAGCTGGTGCCACTGTCATTTCTCAAGTTCAGGACTTACCACTTATCTGTGTTAAGTTGATGAATACCAGTAACTTTACCCTATCCTCTTACTTTTCAAGTAAGGGACTTTAAAATTGTTGTATACAACAACATTTAAAAACAAGTTGTATACCAGTTGTATACATCAACATCATGGCACAGAATTCAACATGGCACCTACATATGTAATTTAAGTTTTGGAAATTTGGAAATGTTAATTGCATTACAGTGTTACTTTTTTTATATGGTGAAATTAGCAGCCAGTGATACTCAAACCATTTTGTATGAATTTAGCAAAGAAAATACTAAATCATTCAAGAAAATTTATATAGCCTAATAAACTATTATTTTTCAAGATGGATGTACTGTCACACTGCACATGCATAAGTTTCACAGCATTGAATTCAAAATAATGCCCAAGGGGTGTATATAGACCTTTCTGCATTGTTTTGGGGAAAATGCACAATATGAGGTTAGGTTAGGATTGGTTTTATTTTTTAGTTAGGTTAATTATATTAGACTGTTAGTTCTTGTGCAGCACAAATACTCTGAAAATAGTTGTCAGTGCAATAAAAGCAGTGATATAAAATTATATAAATAGAAAAAGGTGTAAATGTTTGCTAATCAATATTTCTAGTACCAAATGCTAGATTCACTGACAGCATAGCACTTATGCATGATAGATATTTTCGGATGTTTCTTTTTCAGTCGTACAGGAACCTGTACTGAATTTAGTACCTTTGAAAACATCACATATCTATCAAACATAGCTGTTAAGAGACAAATAAAACATCAATGGGCTTCTGTGCCTTTTTTTAGTTTGAATTAGCACTGCAGACATACACTATGCCACCCAACATTACCTAAACAGTGAGAGTGAACCATGCAATACTATGAAAAAAAAAAGAATTCATAAAAAAAGGGATAGGTTCATTAAAAAAAAAAAGATTAATGAACCTATCACTGGCAAAAAAAAAATAATATAACAAATCTGTATGAGGGCTCATGTGATCTTAACACCTAATGTTACATTCACCACAATCTTCCTTTTGTTATTTTAGGGCTAATGCGAGCTATGTTAGGCAAGGTGGTTAAGTAGGCCAGGCCTAGGTTGTTTATATTCCTGTAGTAAACAAAACCTGGGGACCGGCAAACAAGGCGATACTAAATATTATAGAGTACACAATTCTTTAGGCACTTTTGGGGACGGGGACCAATAGAGCTAATTAAAATGCTATTGTCAACCCTCCAAATAGCATAATACCCCAAAGGGACTGCATCCAAATACCATAGGCTGTGAATCTATGAAACAATTATACTTTCACAGATTAAAGGATATAACCAAACATGAAAAAATTGAAGCGAGCTGACCTTGTCTCGTTCCGGCAGTCTTATACTCTATACTCCAAGCCAGCGAGTGTCTTCCAGCTTTTTAGTGCCACAGGAAAGCAGGCAGCCACTTAACTTACCTACTATCATCCAGTGGTGACTGGGAAACACCTAACCGGAGGAAACACAGCACCCCCAAAATAAATTCTTTGGGCGAGACCTGGCACGATACCCCCGACTCTGTTGTCCGGGTTTGTTTACCAGCGGGTGACAGGCGCGCGCCCCGCCGCCTGCCGGACGGCCCCTCAACTACACTCACACTCCCGCCAAATTTAAATTCTTCAAGCAGGTCGGCGTTCAATCCCCGGCCGTCCAAAGTGGTATGTATCTGTATAAAGTACATATGGAAGCTGATCAGAATTGCATTTCATCTTTGTAAATGCACATTAATGACACTTCGATCACTTTATGTAGAGCATACGTAAATCTGTGTATTTATGTATTTACTTATGTAGGTTAGCTTAGCATTTTAAAAGTACCGAATCACCTTCTGTGGCTGATTGTTCAATAAATCCCTGAACTATATGTTTAACTGATCTCTAACCCTGTCCATGGAGGACAGAAGAAAATGTATATATGCTGATTAGCATTGTAAATGTGTGGCCACGTCTGTGGTAGGAAAAAAAGTGGTTGGACACCATTTCTTCCCCCACCGTCCAATCTCAAATCCCTATCCTGACGATTGATTGATTGATTAATGAAGATTAAGCCACCCAAAAGGTGGCACGGTTATGAATAGCCAGTAAGTGGTGGCCCTTTGGAGCCATTACCAGTATCAATAGATGATACAGGAAATCTGTGAAGGTGCGACTGCACCCTGCGTGACGGGAGATGTCTCCCTTATTCTGACGATTGATTGATTGATGAAGATTAAGCCACCCAAAAGGTGGCACGGGCATGAATAGCCCGTAAGTGGTGGCCCTTTTGAGCCATTACCAGTATCAAGAGCTGATACTGGAGATCTGTGGAGGTGCGACTGCACCCTGCGTGACGGGAGATGTCTCCCGTGCCTTATTCTGACCCCCTTCCCAGTGCTATATAGTCGTAATTGCTAATTCCTTCCCCTGATAATTCCTTCCCTTCCCGCCAAATTTAAATTCCCTGAGTTTACCTGAGAGCCACTAACATTGATTTACTTTGTGACGGGTTGTGGTATCGCAGCTATACTGAACCAAGATGGTATGGCTCTCCTGCACACAAATACAAAAAATGCTGCTATTGGCCTTGCAATGTGCCAGTCAAACAAATAAAAATCATCAAATAAATAATTAAAATCCTGCCCGAAACGCTGCGCCTACTAGTGGCTTTACAAGAGTGCAAGTACTGTACTATGCTATGTATTCTCACAAACCCAACGTACCTTCATGTATATAAATAAATAAATAAATAAATAAATAAATAAATAAATAAATAAACCCACTAGTGTTTAGTGCCATCTATTGAGGAGAAGGAGAGGTAGAGGAGGCGGGTGTTGCCGGGGGTTGCCGGGGCGGTGATGGCCACTTTCCCGTCTGAGCTTCACCAGTTGCCACAGTGTCACAACACCGTGCCATGTGTCTCCTCCCCGGCACCTCCACCACTGGTTAACGAGGACCAACCACAACTGGGTGTATGGTAGGCAGTAATTAGGGCGACCCGGTGCGAGACGGCGGCCAGTGGACACGGGAGAAGCTCCGGGATTCTTCACAATTGCTAATTGTGGCGGCAGCTGGTGAGGCTCCACGCTGCACTTGAGGGCTATATTCTTTTTTTCCCCTGCTTTAGGAGGGGCTTTTTGATAATTATATCCTTCTATTACAGTTAAAATGTTCCATTTTCCATCACCACTTTCGTAGTTCTAAAGGCATGTACCCACTCTGTACCCTCTCTTGTATATTTGGTGGTGTAATACCTTCGTAACAGCCTCTACCCCATGCCCATATTACCCCATAATACCCCATATTACTCTACCCCCATTGGCTATATTATTGTATATCTGTTACTAATCTACTAGTGTTTCATTTTTCATTTCTATAGCCATGTTATAGGTGGCACAGAATCATTGAAGAAACATCTATTAAGTTATTGTGAAGTCTTCACGGTACAGTGATATTTTTTCTTTGTCTAAGTATTAAGCATTGTTGAAAGTGGACAACTTGGGCTTTGCTGTTGCTTATTTTATATAAAATGCTTCTTTGTATATCTCTCTTAAACATCTCTTAAACATCTCTCTTAAAATCAGCAGACTTCTAGATGTTACTACTGCTCGGCTTAGACTCGGTTACAAGTATCTCTGGGAATTCTCATTATCTGCTGATGTAAACCTAACCAAATGTAAACTGTGTCAACAAAATTATTCGCACACCCTCCGTCACTATGTGATGGAGTGCGAAAACATACGTGAATTTAGAGACAATTCTATAACCAATGTTCCAGCGATGTGTAAATATTTCATTCAAAATGATCTGCTACCAGAAATTTTAGCCAAATATCCCCAGTTTGCTAACTGTAGGTAGTAACTGAGTGATTGTAACCTATCCACCGCTGCCCACTGGATGGGGGGCGGTGTGCAGGACAAACATATCAATTTTGACACTAGCTCTCCACATATGTCAGTTGCTTAATTTAGAACCTGTACTTGAGGTCGATCTCGAACCCATTGTTGATGTGACGACTTATATTGAATTTTGTAACTAGCTCATCAAGATTGTAACTTGCTTACCTAATGAATTGTGGGGCTCAGTCCCTGAGCCCATTATGTGCCTCTGTAACCCTTTCCACTACCGCCCACAAGATGGGTATGGGGTGCATAATAAATGAACTAAACTAACTCTTAAACATTTCCATTCTTTCATATTAAGATGGAGAGCATTCCATGTCATTCATAATTATACAGCATTTGATAAGACTATTCTAGTCGCTAGAAGAATATACAGTATCATGAACATTATAAAATGGTTGATGTTCTAATTTGTATAAGACTAGTACATTATATGGTATTATAATGATACATTTATAGTTTTTGTTTACTATATACCGTAAGTCTGTTATCTAATAAACATTATGCTTATGACAGAGGATGCCAATCACCAGGGCGGAGGAGGCGGCATTAAATGATCACTTTTTGGTCAACAGCTACATAGAAGGATTTGCAGCAAGCCAGACTGACGCACTGTTATTTGAGCAGTTTAAATCCACCCCCAGCCAAGATTTCCATAACCTTCGTCGCTGGTACCGACATATAGACAGTTTTGGCAGCGATAGAGGGAAGTTTCCTGGCACTAAAAGCGGCTGTTTAACTCTGTCGGTGAATGGGACAAAGGTTAGTGTGAATGAATTCAAGCACTTGGAAATTTAACATCTCTCTTTTTGTATATTTATTCACTCCCCTGTTGAGCGTATATATTTAGTTTTTGCTATTAGCAAGAGCAACATTTTCATGCATGCAAAATCTTGTACAAATTATTGTGTTTGCATAAAGACCATTGAATACAATTTTTACGTAAATCATTACCTAACTTTGCATTAAATATTGCATTCAAATTAATATTGCAAACAAATTAATAAACATTAATGCATTAAATACTATACTCCAGTTTCTATGGTTAGTTTTGGTAAAAAATTCCTTGAGGAACTTTAAGGTTTACTTCCATTTTAGTAAACTTACTTACATAATTTGTGATACTGGAGTCTCATATGTAGTGCAGCTGATTGTTTACAGCTTACATATGTAGTAATTGATAATGTTCCACAGAATATGTTGGGCAGTACTTGTACAACAAAAGGGCATTTGCTCGTAACCTTATCCGCCTAACCTACATAGTACTTAATCCTACAAAATACCTTAATCCTAACAATTAGGTTTGTTAAATAGTCTGCATGCACACGCGAGCACTAAAAGTTGTATGATTTTTTACTATTGGTTGTTCTCCAGGTGAGAGTAATGATGAATTGCAACAGTGAGCAGGTTGATGGTCCTGAAGGGGAGGAGCAGGATCAGCAGCAACACACTACTGAGGATATTGTTGATCCCTGGAATGTACAAGCTTCTAGCAATAAAGGCATCGATTATGATAAGCTGATAGGTAAGGAATTTTGCTCGGATGGTTTGTAAACGTACTTTGTCATTGTGTTTACATTTTAAATATTATTCATTTTTTAATCTGTTGTATCCCACCTTTCAGGTGAACCGAGTAATAAATTAACTTTGCAATGTTAGCCATTACTCAGACTTCACTACTTAGTGAAAGTGTGTTTTTAGACAGATTTGGATCATCTCGTATTGATGATGCACTGTTGGAGAGATTTGAGAAGCTGACTGGACAAAAGCCTCATCATTTCCTGAGACGAGGGATATTCTTCTCACACAGAGACATGCACAGGTTAGGATATTATATTTTGGATCAAAGACAAATAACATTGTGGCTATTTTGTAAACAAGAATCCAGGCTTTGAATTAATGACTTCTGTCTGATTGTTACTGGTTTTAGCTTGCTTGTTACTTTACCCTCACTAACAAGGGGGTATCAGAGTTGATCTCTGATGGCCATAACCATCCCTGCCATATGGGGAGAACAAGACTATTGATAAATTGCTTGACATTATTGTACCGAGATTGTCACCTGGAACATGGTATGGCCGTCGTATCTTAGTGCTGGTGACAAGAGTCAAGTTTAGCTACTAACGTGTAATTCAGAAGTACATTTTCCCTACGTAGTCTAAGAGAAAAAGTCTTATTTTTATTGCTTATATTTTTAGAGGAACTTTATATTGTTGCATATTCTTTCATCTTTCTCTTTTTCAGGATATTAAACCTGTATGAAGCTGGCAAGACATTCTTCATTTATACTGGTCGGGGTCCATCCTCAGAGTCCATGCATGTTGGTCACCTCATCCCCTTTATTATGACAAAGTAAGTGGCGAATCACTGTTTTTGTTTGAAATGTGTGTACCAGTAGGAATGGAAATATTAAATGGAAGATTTTACCGATTTATTGCTTGAGGGATTTTGCTCAAAATTTTAGGCTATGGGCAACCCGGAAAAAAATGTTTTTAGAGGGCCTACATTCACTATAATATACTGTATACTGTATATACAGGTTTGTTACCCAACTTACCAGGAGATTATTGTAATAAGATCTTTGAAGCACTTTTAGTTAAGTAAAATTTCATCATAAATCACCTTCCTCCAACACTGAATTGAAACACAAGCATCTGAAAGTTCATTTATTATGCAATCCTCATTTTGGCTTACATGGAATATTGATCACAAAAATGTAAATTGATTATTAAGAACTTTCTCTGCAGTTAATGGTGGAGGAAGGTGGTGAAGCGAGCAGGCCCGAATACTTCCCCAAACTAACACCACTGCTATGGCGGCTGTGTCTAGGGCCTATTCCTATGTCATATAAATTTTCTGGTCCATGGGAGGGAATTACCTGGAGAAAGTTCCAAGCTATTACGACTATTTAGCACTGGGAGCCAGTAGAAATATTTATTATTTTTTTTTCCATCTTCAGTACCATGGTTGTTGTGTTCAAGTATATTTGAGGAGTTCCTGGTAATTTTGTGGTTTCGTTTTTTCCATAGATGTAAGTGGAGTGTAAGATCTTTACGTTTCTCTTGAAGATAGCCACATGGTGGTGGCTAGCTGGATATGGGCGACCTTACTTTTGTCATAATGTGTTAGTGCTGTCTTTGTCTTATGTGCTTTGTTAATATATTTAAGGCATGTCATTCTGATCATTTCAGGTGGCTCCAGGATGTATTTGATGTTCCATTGGTAATTCAACTCACTGATGATGAAAAATACCTGTGGAAGGATCTGAAGTTGGAAGTTTGTAATAAGTTGGCCTATGAGAATACAAAGGACATTATTGCTATTGGATTTGACATGAGCAAAACATTTATATTTTCTGATGTTGACTTTATTGGTGGAGAGTTTTATAAGTAAGTACTGTGCTATAGTTTAATATAATTTCAGATGTTAACCATTTAAAGTTTTATAAGAAAATTGATTAGGTACAAAACACGAAGTTATCGGTTTTATGTTGTAAATGTTATTTATACTCGTTGCTTGAGATGTAAGAATAAATGAAGTATAGTAATTATTGTGCTGGCCTCCACTATGGAACAGGTGACTCGTGGGAATAGCTTATTCACTTGCTACTTCTCTATATAATATCTCTTATCAGACAAAATCGACCAATAAGTATTAATGTTGAGACAATGAGTTGCAATACTGTGGATATATTTGGAGTATCTGGTGTTAAGAGGGAGTGTGTGCTTAATTTTAAAGATATATCTAATTGGTAGTGTGACTTTCTGGAATCAATCTGGCATAAGTTGCAGTCACGCCACCGTGGCTAGCTTTGTTTGTTCTCATATGGTGTGAGGAACATGTCTGTGTCTGTATCCCTTCGAGGGATTGCCAAGAAATAATTTCTCTGAATTAAATATACAACATTTGCTGCTAATACTTGTGAAATATGTATTACAGTATTTATTATTAACTTAAGAAAAGTTTATCTTTCTGGATGGATCACTATTCCTTGAATTCAGAGGTAGTCAGTCTATGAACCTACTGTTTGTCATTGTCTTTTTGTAGCTCCTGCTACCTAATATTACTTGATGGGAGGAAAGAAAGGAGAATTGCATACTCATTTATGGCTAACCCTGGAAATTTCCCACATACTGTATATAATGTAAATTAAATAATAGGAGGATTTGAACGGGGTATAATTTAATTTTTTTGGTGCTTACCTCAAGAGGTAAACTTTGGTATAAACCAGTGACATCAGTTACTGGGTACAGGTGCCTGTTTTTAAAGCCATAAGACCTGGCCAATCACTACATGATTTGGAAACATTTTTCTTGGGGACTGCCAGAGGATGCGTATCCTAGATGAGGCTACCTTTAAATGAATTCAAGTGGTATTCTTATCATTGCCAAAGGGATATCAAGAGTTATTGTCAATAATAACTTGTGAACGATAACAGAACGAGTAAGCACAACTTGCTTACTCGTTCTGTTATCACATCAGTTTACAAAGTTCACATCAATATGGTTTCTAGCTGTTCCCGGATTTGTTCAGGTTCGCATTCCTCTCGACTTAATGTAACAGGAAAATGATTAACGTTTTGTCGTTTCTTTACCATCAGAAATGTATTGAAGGTTCAGAAGCATGTAACATTCAACCAGGTGAAAGGAATATTTGGATTTGACGATTCCTCCAATATTGGGAAGATCATGTTCCCAGCTGTACAGGCTGCTCCAAGCTTTTCTTCTAGCTTTCCATTCATATTTGGGGAAAGAAGGACATTCCTTGCCTTATTCCATGTGCTATTGATCAGGTAAGCATGAAGGTTTTAAAGTCTAAATAAGATAAGAGGAAAAAGAGTGATCGAGTGCAATAAATTTAAGATCAAATAATTTAGTAGAAGAGTTAAAACAGTAAATGTTATTTATTTTAAATCTTCTTATAAAGTTGATTGATAGTTGGCAAGGTTGGAATTAATTATAAAAAGTGAATGTACTCTTTGGTATTTGTTGGGTTAAGAAAATGTAAATATTAGTGTTAAGGTAAGATTATAAAGGCTTGCTAAGGAAAGTTCATAATGTGTATAACTTGATAGTATTCCCAGGTAACTAAGATCATGCAAATTAAATGTTCTGTTTGCATGTGGTTAATTTGAGTAGAAATTTATTGATCTTAAAAGTAATTAGTAATGCACATGCAGGAAACATATGTAAGCAGAGCACATCATATACCAACTCGCCTTCCTGTTTAGATAGTACTTTTTGTAACTATGTGGAGCATTGTACATAGAGTAATGTAATGGACAGTTAGATAGTAGAATTTGGTGCTATTCACTTTATAGGGTGGAAAAAATAGAGCTTAAAACCAAACTTAAAATATTTTTAGGCATAGTATAACACGTGTATATATATACTAAATTAGGACTTGGATAGCATGTGTTAGGCATAGAATGGTTAGGTTAGGTTGTTTTTTTAGCCACATAAATACAAAACCTTTTCCAGTTTGTCCAAATTCAGTACTGGAAAATTCTTCCTTTTTTTATTGTCCATTACGTCAATACATGTATGATGGTCCACATTGTTACTACAAGTACCGTCTTAACAGAAAAATGAGCTGTCTATACATGTACTGCATACTAATATTTTCTCAGGACCCATACTTCAGGATGACTAGAGATGTGGCGCCGAGGTTAGGGTTCCAGAAGCCGGCACTCATTCACTCGACCTTCTTCCCAGCACTGCAGGGTGCCAGCAGCAAGATGAGTGCCTCGGATGAAAATTCCTCTATTTTCCTAACAGATACCGGCAATCAGATTAAGAAAAAGGTTATTATCATGGTGCATGTCTGAATCGTAACACGTTTTAGGCTATATATGCTGCACTGAAACGTAATTCAACACCCTACTGCATGTTTTTAATTTGCATGAAAATATATGACCCTTCTTATCCTTGGTTGAGATATGTTACCCTAAAAGGTGTGATCATTGTCACATTATCAGTTTTTACTTTGCTACTTTATACAGTAAAAAAGAAAGTTGCCTAGATTATTGTGGGGGGCTGCCTGCAAATGCTAGACAGTTGCAGTGGGTCTTGTTTTCTATCGCGATGGTTTCAGGAGCTCTTCTTTGGCCTTTCAGATTTGTTTTTGTCGTCCCTTTGATTTCTATCCTGCTGGCCATTTTGTTTTGCTTCCCTTATACTTTCTGGGTAGTTTTATTTGGTTGAGATTCATCATAGATCTCCATACTTGTCTCACCTTTGACCACACAAGATTCTGACTCAGAGGCCTGGTGGTAGTTTTGTGGCTGTGTGGTACCAGTGCACTGGAAAGCCACTCACCCCTGGGAGGGAAATTATTAAAAGAAATCTATAAACAAAAATTGGCAAACCTGGGGTGAATCTGGAACAATGTGATGTGGATTTTGGAGGGTGGAATGTACCTGCTTGATGGGATTTTGGGAGTTCTTCTACTCCCCAAACCTGGCTTGAGGCCAGGTTTGCCTTGGGAAAGCTTGGTCCACTAGGCTGTTGCTTGGAGCAGCCCACAGGCCCACATATCCACCAAGTATCTCTACAGTATATTATTATTTTGGGGCTATGAAGTATTGTGATATACTGTACTATTTTTTATTTGTGCACTATTTGATATTGTATAATTTCTTTGGCAGATTAATAAATATGCTTTCTCTGGGGGTAAAGACACTTTAGAGGAGCACCGAGAGAAGGGTGGAGACTGTGAGGTGGATATTTCCTATATGTACCTTAAATTCTTCTTGGAAGACGATGACAAACTAGAGAAGATTCGCCAAGAGTATTCCTCGGGCAGAATGCTCACTGGAGAGCTGAAAGCAGAGTTGATTCAGGTATGTACTCGATACATTTTACATTTATCAACATTTAGTGTTGGTAAACCTCATCTAATTCTTATATTGGATGTATCTGATTTTAGGGCTGCATTATTTATCCTTAGTTTAAGTAATTAATATAATTTTTAGTAAAGGTTTTAACATTCTTTAATAGGTATCTCGGTAGATAGTAATATTTTGTTTTAAATAATAATTTATAGTAAAAAAAGTAAGGTACATGGCTGCATGGTTACAATGTACCTATTAATTGTAGAGTCTGTATTATGCAGGGTTACAGGCTATTTTAATAAATTAAAGTATTATAGTTTGAAGTCTAGTGAAAGTAAGATGACATAAACAATAATAAATTAATAAATACCTAATTTGCTGAGATAGCTACACAATAATGGTGAATATTTAAGTTACTGGAACTTTAATACAGTTGTTCAGGATGATTTGGTTTCATTTTGCCATTTTTTTTTTTTTTTTTTTTTTTTTAAATATGGTGACATTTTTGATGAATGGACAAATAATTACTGGTACATTGAATTAGTTTGTAGAACTTTTGTGTGCTCAACCTATGCTATAAAAATGATACTTATACCAACTATGTGATTGAACATATAAAAATGGACTATTGTAGCCAATAAAGTTCATATTATGTACTATAATTTGTAAAAGGTCCCCCCCCCTTCCCCCCCCCCCCCTAAAAAAAAAATCTTTGCTGGGCCACTTACAGCATGTTAAATTGGGCCTTAGATTGGGTATAGTGTAAGGTCTAAGATTGCTTATTTAGGCCGTGGAGATGTTAGGTTCTTTAATTATTATTATTATTTTTTTTATGCGTGCATTTGGGGGTAATTCACTAGTACAAAACTTCACACTTTTTTACAACAGTCCATGGTTTATAGTTTGATCAAATTGTTGCTATAATTACTTTAAATTTTGGAGGATGAGCAGGAATATTATATATTATCAAAGTACATTGGCCTAGGGTCAACATATGATGATCGACCTTTAAGGGGTTAAAAGGCAAACCCATAAGATATGAACATGTTCGAAAGTCATGTCAAACACTTTCGTATTCCCGCGGTCGTGTTTGACCGACGGTATTTCTCTTGAATGTGAGCAGGGGTCGTGTTTACGCGACCGATGAACAAATATTCTATAAAATCCAATTCTTATCCGATCGACTTGGGGATAGTATGAACGTGTTGCCATGAAATTTCCGTTTTCTCTAATAGCCACATAGCCTATTTGGGAGAACGGCATTGTATTGTATCTTCGTGGTAAGACTATTGTATTGTTGACACGACGAGTGTAATCGACGTAGGTTTTTTATTTGGTGCCGGTCTAACGCATCCTTGTGTGACATTTTGTACATATGTTCTTCTAGAACATTTTATTGCGAACCACATTGGTACAAAAATGAAAGATGTACATTGAAAATTAAGGTCAGGACAGTGAAAAGAATATACACTTTCAGTAGGGGTTTTGCCGATGTGCGGTAACGGGTAACACTTCCCTAACTTCCCACACTCTTGCGGGTGGGTCGCGATTATGATTCTACATTTTTATGCATATGTCCGTGTAGGGAATTTTATTGCGATTTCGGTGATAACAAATTTAACGCTGTAGGACAAGCAACCCATCCTCCGAATTGACAGTACGATTTAATACTAAGTGTAATAAGTACATTTCCTTATTGTCATAAACAGTGCATAATTACACTTATGGGGCTGATACATTTACCCAACTACTTCCCTCAATTTAATTCTCCTCGTTTTCTGTTAAGACACTCAAAATTTTAGGATGAGTTTTCAATTTCAATTTGCTATACACAAGTTTTAAAATATCAGGAATTTCTTTTTCAGGTTATTAAACGATATAGATTTTATACAAAGTTTTAAAATATCCTGAGTTTCTTTACAATTTATTGATATATTTTAGTTTTGTTTTATTAGTTTTATAAAACTGTAATATCATTATAGTTATAGGTTAAGTACTAATTGTAATTTGAAGCAATAAATTATCTTCAAAAACTAAGACGGTTAGGTGAGGTTGTGGTTTTCTATTCAGTTTTTCAGGTAAACTCAAATATTCACAATATATTTGACAGAACGATTTAATACTAAGTGAAATAAGTACGATTCCTAACTGCTATGAATAGTACATAATTGCACTGATTTGTCTCCTTACATTTACCACCCCATTTTTTGTTGGACGGGCTGAGGACAAGTGTGGAGTTGACAACCCTGAAATGAATAGAAACATTTCGTCACTGTTTGGAGCTCACGGCTGGTGATCGATGTAGTTCTTTATTTGGTGGTGGTCTAACTCATGCTTTGGTGACATTTTATACTGGTGTTCTTCTAGAACATTCTATTGCGAACACATTGGTACAAAAATGAAATATGTACATCGAAAATTAAGGCAAGGACAGTGAAAAGAGTATACACTTTTCAGTGTTTGCCGCTCGATACGCCGAGAGCACACTGCGCTAGTTTTTTTTTTTTTCGTTTGCCAGGAGTGCTAAAGTGAGTGTGTTTGTATTTGAGTGATGTAATATGTTCAGGTACCATGTAGGAAATTTAAATGATGTATATTGCCAATATAAAAATAATCAAATCAGTTATTAAATAGATTTACGAATTTTACAGATTCTTCAGAAGATGATAGGAGAGATCAGGAGCAAAGGAAGAAGAAAACCGTTATAATGATGTTGTGAAGCAGTAGTATATGACCCCCCGACCTCTTAACTTTGTTGTCAAGAAATGAGGTTACTGCTGTATGTTTCAATCTTTTACTGTTATAAATTGGCAACCTTTTTTTCTCTTGTATTTCTATTGCCTCATGAGAGATTGGGTCAGTATAAATGGTATTACTTGGCACACTGTGTTACAGCTACAGCACACGTTACAAACTGTTGTACTGAGTAAGAGAGACGTGTTGGGAATGATAGAGAACTAAACTGCTTGGAGAGAATGATGGTTAAACAATGAGAGGTTGTGATAAATAACATTTGGATGTTTTCTCACGCTTTTCTTAAGTAAAAATAACAAAAAAACATATAGGATGGGGTGTATCTGGATGGAGTTCTGGGAATTATTTTGCTCCCCGAGCTGGGACCAGGGCCAGGCTTGACTTGAGAGCTTGGGCCAATGGGCTGTTGTTTGTAGCAGCCAGCGGGTCCACATGTCCACTACAGCCGGGTTGGTCCAGTACTTCTTGCAGAAAATTGTCCAGTTTTTCTTGAAAACTTCCACATTTCTTATACTTGCTGGGAGGATATTGAATCACTATGGAATGCTGTGGTTCAGAGTATTGTGTTTATGGCACCTCTACTCTTCATTGGCTCTATTGTGCATTTCCTTTTGTATCATTCACACCAGTAAGTTATTTTACTGTGCAAAGTACAGTAGTTTTCTTTTGATAAGATTGAATCCATTATAGTTTTTAAAATTTATGTTCGGTATACGTGTGTTGTACAGTACAGGGTATGGTCACAGATTCTCAGCTGTTGCCTGCAGTAGGCAGAACTGAGCCAAGTACTATACCTATGACAGGTACCCAAGGGGAAGTGGAGGAAGAAGCCAGTTGCCAAGATGGGAGAAGAGAAACATGGCCCCCCTCACCCTTGCAGAGCAATAACCTGCCAGGCATTATCCAAAACACATGTGGACAAATCACAAATACCTCCCTCTGGCAATACTACTGAAGCTTTATATCAAACCCCTTGGCCACACACCCTATAGTGGTGGGGAAAAAATGCTTTGGGATGGAGCCGGCCACCTGGACCCAGGGAATGCAAGGTCAAACACCATGGCTTGGAAAAGGCCATCTAGAGAAAGACGACTTCCTCCAAGCACACCCACAGAGTGAGAAGGTGTAAAGGAAGAAGAGAGAGAGGCACCAATGGCTTTGCTGCCAGCCCTTAAGGGTGCCCTTGCCATCTTCCTGAGGCTGTTGGTTGGCAGTACCCTGGTTGCCAGGACTACCATCTGGTTATTTGGATAGAAATTTTCAGGCAATAATGAGTGATTTGCATGAATATAATTACATGAGAGTGGTTGCTAGTTTTGTGGCACTTTTGCTTTTGGGATGGATTTTTCTCAGTTTTCGGGTAATCTTTCATCCCCCCACTCTCCCAGGCTCCTCTCGTCAAAGATGGAGACCCATTTTTGTTCTGGTCTCTGGTAGGCTTCATTGGTCTTAAAAGCCTTGTATTCCCTAAGGTTTTGTTGCTCCAAATAGGATACTCCTGTAGCATTATGGTTTGTTAAGCTTGAAGCTGTTGCACCTTGTGAGTGTTACACTTTTCAAAGATGTGGTCTGCATTTATGTCTTTGGATTTGTTCAGTATAGTAAAGATTTTGTCGATCAACCTGTCATGTCTAATTTGTAGTGTTTTTAATCATTAGGCCTTAATTGTTCCTGGTTTGAAAGTTAACTTGGTTCTGGGATTATTTCTGCTGCTCTGCACTGAACTGAACTTTTCCAAAAGCAGTTATGCTCTTTTGAATATGGTCTCCATATTGGATGATAAGATTCATCTTATTAAGATGAATATCATTTATACAAATGGGGGTGTAAATAGAGATTTGTACAGTTAAATATCCATCCTTTTCCTTAAAGTCAAAGGTTTGAATATTCCATTGCAGTGCAATTCAGCCTTCTTGGCTTAGCACTTTTTATAATATTTTTTTGGCCAAGTAATTTGATGTATTATAACTGGTAAATACAGTAAACCAAAATATATTCTGCCATTTTTTCTTGTGTAGTACTTTGTATTTTATTAATCGGTTGGTTTTCACTTTCTTTTTTACGTTTTTTGTAGAAAATAATGCTAGTTTCATATCTGCCATTTCTTATTTTTGATCTAAAAATAGTGAACAAGTCTAGAATAAGATGGAAAAACACTTTACATATAACAAAAATATCTAATCTTGTAAATCAATTATAACATTAAAAAAAATTATGTATATAAGCACACTTTTGTATACATATTATAATGTATTTTTTTTTGCAGAAAATATATTTCACAAGTACAGTGCTGTATTAGAAATAAGCAAGAGGGTTTGAAGGAGGCGTAATTGCTAATGTTATAGTCGCTACCTCTTGTGGTGGATATTTTGTCACTATTAGATGGCAACGTCTATAACCAGGTTCAGACACCTGTTTTGTTATTCAGATGGCAACGTCTATAACCAGGTTCAGACACCTGTTTTGTTATTCAGATGACCTGTGCAAACGTGGCAAGGTGTTTCTCGGCATTCAGATGGAAATTGCTTGTTGCATCATCAGCCTCATTTCCTCGACCACTTTTCCTTCAGCAGCAAAAGGGTTTAAGTGTAGCTTGTGAAAATGTACCTCATCTACTTGGAGAAAATGTGTTGTTACTAATGAAAGCCAATAAGTGAGTTAGCATCATTCGGGCATTATTTAATGCATGCCAAATATTCCATCTTTGCTTGTTCGGACAAATTCTACATGTATGCAAATGTCAATGAGCATTCTTACTATTATGCTTCAGTCATGATGTGTTCGTTTACAAAAATTTATCATCTGCCTAAATGATGGCCAGAAAAGAGGAAAGTCTATTCAGTATCATTGTACGATGTGTATACTGTATTTGTGATGCCTTGATATTATGGTGCTACATAGCCTTCCTGGTTTGGTGCCGTCTTTTGATAATTATTTGCTTGCTTTCTCCAGGAATTCCCTCACTTGAAGCAATGGGCATAATTTAGTGGACTTGTACAAAATATTACCTTGATATGCATTTAAACTCGTGTGACATTTGTCACACGAATATTTGTTACCTAAACTACAGTGAAATGGGCAAAATTGTCTTGGTATCTTTGCTCTACATGGAATATATTTGTTACAAATAAAATATTTTTTGTTGTAAATGTATTGTTAAATACATTGTTTTAGACCTTTTAAATGAACTCTTGAAATTCTGTCCTTATTAGTGAAGTAGTTGACAACCATTCAAGATGGATGGTCAGGTATCGTGAATAATAGGTGCAAGCTTTGTGTTCCTGACAACAGGGACCAAACCAAACTGGGAACAATTAAATATGACATGATAAGTATTATGACCAAAGCTGCTGTAGACTTTAGTGTACCATTTACAGATTCATACAACAGTGAGCTATTGCAATTGCTAGGTATGTTCCAGGAACCACCATGGCTTCTACAATAGTTTGGTCATGTTAACCAATCCACACACTAGAAAATGAAGGGACGACAACGTTTCGGTCCGTCTTGGACCATTCTCAAGTCGATTATGAATGGTCACAATCGACTTGAGAATGGTCCAGGATGGACCGAAACGTCGTCGTCCCTTCATTTTCTAGTGTGTGGATTGGTCAACATACTTCAGCCACGTTATTGTGACTCATCGCCTGCATAGTTTGGTCATGTTGAATGAATGGACAATGATTAACTGACGAGTGAATTTGAGGGTTGGATGAGAGGAACGTCAAGAAAATGGGCAAACAAAGCTATCGAGTGTGAGGAAGATTGGTGATTGGTTTTCTCCATTGTCGGGGACAGGACACTAGTCGGCTAATAAAGTCCCACCTAGGCTAACTGTTGAACATTTCAAAGGATGCAACCCACAACAGTTGTTCAACTACCAGGTACCTATTTACTGCTAGGTGAACAGAGGCATCAGGAAAAGGGGGAAGCACAGTACAGTATACCCAAACATCCCTGTTCTGCCATTATAACTGGAGTTCTCTACAGAGTTGCAAATATCAGTTGGACAGCTGGATACTGGAGAAAAACAGTGCTATTGAAATATAGTATTATATGCCTATTGGTTGTCAAAATATAATGCATGGGTATAGAGAGGGAGTTAGATTAATTTATGAATACTATATTGGAGATGTATATATGCATGCATCATGGTTCATAATTTAATTGCGTGCATTTTTGCCCTTTTCAGGTATTAACCGATGCTATCCACCTGCAAATTTCAATTGAAGGATACAGTAATTTAGTTTATACACGAAGCTTAATTTTCTTTAAAGATATTAAAAATATTATTGTAAACAGTATATGAAAAATGGTGTACAAATGTATAAAATATGTGCATTGGGTATTTTAATTGTGTAATGATTGTAATGCTGTATAATACTGTGAATTTTATCTTATTTATGATTTACGTAGGCATTTTTATAAAATGTAAACCTTCTCAAAGTATTTTATTGAACCTGGGTTAATTTGATATAATTTCCCATTTCTGCTAGAAACAAATGACACAAATTATCAGCATTCTATTGGAACAGTTATCAGCAATTGGATATTGTTAAACTGCAGGGGGGTTTGGGCAAAATGTGACCCATCGCTGTTTTCACCAATTGGCATATATATTTTCGGTATAAAAAGTCGTAATTTTAAACCAACCCGTCCTCAACTCAAGTCCATTACATCCAGCGGTTGACTCCTCAGACGCATTCATAAATTTTTACATGCTGTTCATTCAAAACTGGAATTTTCTGAAATTAATATTATAATAGCATATTCTGCATATATATGCATAGGTTAGGTTAGGTGTTTAGCTTATGTTGGTGATTATTTATAGTATGTGGGTGAAGCATTTACAGCGTTGTGGTTTGAACAAAATTCGTCAGTGAAGCACTTGTTCCGGAAGTGTTCGAACGAAATCAGTCGAGTCGTGTGCGAACCGTTTTTCGTTCATAAACATTCATAATTCATAAAATGTGACCAGTTGCACTAACATCGCATATAATAAAAGTTTTGAAAGTGATTAGAATCCAATTTCTAGTTTTATAGCAAATAATGAACTACACAACCCAGGAAAACATTGATTTAGAGCGAGAAGATCCTGTCTGTCATGGTTACTCAACCACTATGACAAAATCGCAGAAGCTCTAGAAGAAAAGCAAAATGCAGATGTATAATACACAGACTTTGCAAAAGCATTTGACAAATGTGATCATGGAATGATTGCACACAAAATGAGGTCAATGGGAATAACTGGTAAAGTAGGACGCTGGATACTCAATTTCCTGTCGAACAGAACACACAGTAACAGTCAAATAAAATCGAGCCTAAGCGCAGTACCTCAAGGTACAGTCCTTGCACCACTGCTTTTCCTTATTCTCATATTAGATATAGACAAAAATACAAGTCACAGCTTCGAGTCACCCTTTACAGATGACGCTAAAATCAGCATGAAAATTACCTCTGCGGAAGACATTGAAAAACTACAAGCAAATATCAACAAAGTTTTCGATTGGGCAGCAGAAAATAACATGTTTAACAGTGATAAATTCCAGGTACTCAGGTACGGCAAAAATAAGGATCGGAAACATAATACAGGGTTCAAAACAATCAAATTTGCAAATAATAGGAAAACGGCATGTCAAGGATCTGGGAATAATGATGTCTGACGACCTAACGTTTAGGGAGCATAACTAAGCAAATATTGCGGCAGCCAGAAAAATGATAGAAAGGATTACGAGAACTTTCAAATCCAGGGATCCCATCACAATGGTTGTACTCTTCAAGTCACTTGTGTTGTCCCGTCTTGATTACTGCTCAGTACTCACTTCCTCCTTCAGAGCAGGAGAGATTGCGGAAATAGAGGGAATACAGCGAACATATACGGCACGCATAGACGCGATAAAGCACCTAAATTATTGGGATCGTCTCGAAGTTCTCCAAATGCACTCACTAGAAAGGAGACGAGAGAGAGANAACTATGAATAAAGTCCAGAACATCCTTTCTGGTGAACACAATGAACAGACCTCAATGGCAAGGTTCTCCAATCAACTTCATGATTGTAGTTCCCCAATCAACCTCTCACAGAACTAAAACCCAAAGGGGAAACCAGTGAAGCAAGAACCGACTAAGGGCAGGTGGGGCCCAAACCGGCCGGTTCTTGGAATTCCAAAATGGGTGAAACCGGGGAAACTGATACAACCCCCCAGAGCCAAACCCCCTATCCCGAGGAAAGACAATGCAGGCAAAGTTCAGGCTCCTACACAATTCCTTGACCAGTCAGAATCACCCTGGGCCGGGGTGACTTATTATTAAAACTATAATTTTGTACAAAAGCATACTGTAACTAGGCTTACTTGCTGATCGGCAATTTCCACAAATGATGAGAGGTTCAGGCTTGCCACCCTTATTACGATGCTTTGTCCCACTGCACACCTTACACCGTGGGACTCCTTCTGCTGGTTTCTCATCCTTCGTATCACTGGCAACGTCAGTGCCTAACCTACAGAAACATAACACTTATATTTTCACATACTGTATCAAGGTAATACAAATGAAAGCACAATACTTACAACTGCACAATACTCACAGCTGCAAAACACACACACACACACCTGCACAACACTCACAGCTGTACCACACTCACTGCTGCAAAACAATATTATAATATTCAAGAGACCAAATTAATTTTCCTTCAGAGATGCAATTCTCTCAAAATCTTGAAACATATTTTACATGTGGAAAGAATCAACTCAGTATTTTTTGGAGTATTTAAATGAATAAATATACTACTCTGAACTATAGATAAATTCTATGAAAAGAAAAAAATATCCACAAACCTTGTGGCTTCCTCTTCTGAATCAGAGCTTGCTCCATCCAGGCCTAGTTGATCCTGGGTAATGGGAGCTGCAACAACTGTGCCCAAGGGCATAGTTTTTAAGGCCAATGATGAGTACCTGCAAATAAAGAATATAAGCTGAACACAAGATGCACAGAAATCGAAGTATAGCAGTCTCTCTCCAACAGGTAAATTAGGATCAGACGCTGTTCACTGGAAAAACAGATTTAAGTTTTTTTCACCATTTAATTTTAGTAAACTATAATACTGTATATTAAACAAATTATTTATATTTAATAAAAAAGTTGGTACCTATGCAACACTGCGTTTGCATCTACCGCTTTCAATTAGGACAAGCTAACATTTTTTATATGGTTAAATACGCCTTCCCGGTCTCTCTGTGGCATAAGGTCATAATTTTTCAACATGCCGTCCAAAGCACCACCGTCTGAGTTTTGTTTTTGGCACTGTTAGAAATAATTCAACTTTTTTTTATTCATAATATATATTTCATTGAAAATATTAAATCTTCTACCATCATTTCAGCTCAAAATGCATGTAATGTGTCAGTGAAGGTTACTATTAGCAGGAAATGCAGGAGGATACATTAAGATGAATTTCAAGCAGAAATTTGCTAATTAAAGTGGTGAAATACACCCATAAAAGTCTTAATTGTACTGCATACCAAGCAAGCAGGATTTTTCTGAAGGGAGCCCCTTGTGGATTCCTTAGGCTATCTTCTAGATTGCTTCATACTAAAAAATCACATCAGCCATGGCTAGTTCTGTTTGGCCTACCTGGGACAAGAGTCAGAACTACCTTTGATAAACAGCAGACGGGGAAAAGGAATGGTGCCCAACCACTTAGACAGTTGGAGATTGAATGCCGACCTGCATGAAACGAGACTGTCGCTCTACCGTCCAGCCCAAGTGGTTGGGCATCATTCCTTTCCCCGTCCCATCCCAAGAGGAGAGAAAACAGTATTTTATTGTTTAAGTTTGGAGTTTTTGTTTCATATTTATTCATGCCAAACAGTTCTCTTCACGCACTTTAAATTTTTGTGACCTGTTTTCAGCCATTTTGCCAGAGTTTCTTCAGTGTATAGTCTTCCAACTCTTTCAGCACCACTGCCCTTTTTGATGAAGCAGGATTCTGGTACCAGCCTCCAGTAGGATACGATATGGTCAGAGAACCTGTTTTGTTGGATCATCATCGAGGTCCCAGGGCATTAGATCTGGGGAACACCGAGGTGGGGCATGGGCCCCACTTCATAATATACATATGCACACAATACAGGTAGGTCAGAACACTTACTGTCTATAGCAGTCTGTAAATTGTCCAGGTAGAACAGCAACTGGATAACAGCCTATTTTGGTTAATTCAGAGGGCAGCTTCTTCCCACGGCCAATAGGGAGCTGCAGGGTGAAAGTTTGCAGGTCAAAGCTGTACCTGCAGAGGTCAGATATAAATTAACTCTCTTATCACACATATTAACAAAATCAAACCCTTAAGTTATTAATTGGGGTCAGTCTTCATTTTTTTTCAACAAAATTAAGTCACTTGATGTTTTAGCAATCTACACTAATATACATTTCTTATTAATTCAACAACTTATCTGCAAATGATCGAGAAAATCTTTTGTTTACATATTTTTGGTTAAATAAACCTAATTAAACTGTGCATCGGACTAGTTTTCACATCTCCCGAGCCCACTGTTTGCACCCACTTTTTTCTTCTCGGATAGTAATTCAAAATGGTATGCCAAAATCTGTCTAAACTCTACCTTCGTTCCTCTTTCTTTTCCTTGTTGAAGTTAGCATTCCAGCGAGCAGCATCTACAGCAGCTTTCCTCCCATACTCCTGCAACTTGGACTTGTCAATATTGGCCAAGGAGTAGTTCACTGAAACAGAAAAATGTTATGCAATATAAATTTCATCATAATTTGACTATACTGTACTGTATTGTATTATATTTGCGGCTAATACTACTAAACTTTTTTTTTGAGGTAGAGAGGAAAACAACTGGGCAGAGGCCAGGCCAATGGAGGGGTTAATTCTGGGTAACACTTCTAAGTAGATTTAAGAAAAACCCATTTTCAGTAAAACGATTAGATGTAGATCTAAAATATAGTACAGTACTGAAAGAAGGGTTTTATACCTTTTATTTAGATATTACTACAAGAAACCAGCATTGAATATAGTGAAATGCCTCTTTCTGGCAAGTTGCCTGGTTAGCAAAATATGCATTAAGTCACAGCAGGTCCTTGCGAGCCATTAAACGCCTACTGGGGACCCCTGGCCAAAACCTGGACTCATTAGAGATACAAAGAGAGCAGGGAGGGGTTCTTGATCACTTTAATAGAGAAATAAGCCACCAGAAAGGTCGAGCGAAACAAAACATACAACAGCAAGGTATATTTAAACATTTCAAAAAATGAGGCACCATTCACTTACTTGCTAACAGCAACTGGAGATAGCTATACTTTTATTTTTTGCACTACTGCTTTCATTATGAAGATCAAAACATAATTTTATATACACATTTCAGTACTGATATTTGTTAATTTATTAACCTTTTCAGCACCAAATTCTAATTCAATAACTGCATGAGCTCACTTAATTGGAGGACTTTTGTTAGCTTCCTGTTGTAAAAAAAAAATATAAAGATTGTATTACTGTAATGACTGGTATATAAAGTTTAACTTTTGTAGTTGTTAATGTAAATGTTTCTCTTATTTAAAATACCAGTTTGTTTCATTTGTGCTTGAGAGTATGTATTAGTAAATGAGTACGATTCTGTGTGTAAAAGTTATCCCACGCGTTTTCGTAAGGGGGAGCGTCCCCGCACTTCACGTGGGAGAGAGGGCTGAGACTCCACACACACACACACAGGTTGTGTGGTGTGTGCTCATGAGGTACTTGCCTCACTGTGTGAGGGTATTGACGTCCATTTATATCCAAGTGAAGAGAACTGTATTCGTTAATCTGGTGAATGTGATTTTTCCTTGTGTGTATTACCCCATTTCCTGTGGTTAAACAAATGTACTGTAATACACGCACTTTGGTTGTTCCTTGTGTCCCACTAATGCAAAAATATGGTACCGGTCCCATGTGGTCATTCTTGTGTTTGAAGTGTGTATAAATGCCCATTGGTTCTGCATCCCTAGTTTAAAGTAACATACCTATACTGTAAATAAGAAAGTAATGACAGGTTTCATGAGTTCGTACTCTACAGTACGGCCTACAAGCTTCATGACCTTACATTATAGAATTGTCTCCTGCCATAGCTTTCCGGTGCACCGATTATGTTAAGCGAGAATTCAGTGTATCTGCTCACTATGTTTCTATAAATTATCTGAAAAAATCTTAATGGTGTAATGCAGCCAACTTTGTGAACTACCTAACCCAGGTAACTCAAATATTATATTGTTAACTGAATTAGCAAGTAGCTGACAATTAAAACAGTACATTATTTAACCCTAAATTTCTGACACATGTAGATGAGCTCACCTTTTCCCCTCTCTCTGATTTCATTCTCTTTCTTTTCCCTCAAGAGACGTTGTAATTCTTCAAACTTCCTAGGAAAATCACTAAACATAACGTCTAGTACATCTTCACTTCTCACAGCTGTTAAACCTGAAAGAGAATTGAGCTAAGTTTAGAGAATGTAGACACATGCTGAGTTAAGACAATGTAAAGTGTACCCTCTAAAATTTAAATCTTCCTATAGTGGATCTCTTTATACAAATCCAGATCTGCCTTTGGTTTCCCTTCCCTGATATTCCAATTTCTTAACAAATCTAGATTCCAGAGGGGGGAATGCAATAAAATCTTGATTGTCAGTTTATCACAGAAAGCAATTTTTCTACAAATAATTCTATTTTTAATCTTGCTGTTTAATTTGAAATATTATGCAAACTAATGCATTTATATTTTAGAAATGTTTTATAATGCTTGCATTATAAACTACTCAAATGAGACTGTTTTTGTGACTTTTAACAAGGCATCTAAGACCACCAAGGCATCTAGACCACCAAGGCATCTAGACCACCAAGGCATCTAGACCACCAAGGCATCTAGACCACCAAGGCATCTAGACCACCAAGGCATCTAGATCACCAAGGCATCTAGACCACCAAGGCATCTAGGCCACCAAGGCATCTAAGACCACCAAGGCATCTAGACCACCAAGGCATCTAGATCACCAAGGCATCTAGACCACCAAGGCATCTAGACCACCAAGGCATCTAGACCACCAAGGCATCTAGACCTCCAAGGCATCTAGACCTCCAAGGCATCTAGACCTCCAAGGCATCTAGACCTCCAAGGCATCTAGACCTCCAAGGCATCTAGACCTCCAAGGCATCTAGACCACCAAGGCATCTAGACCACCAAGGCATCTAGACCACCAAGGCATCTAGACCACCAAGGCATCTAGAACACCAAGGCATCTAGACCTCCAAGGCATTTAAACCTCCAAGGCATCTAGACCACCAAGGCATTTAGACCACCAAGACATCTAGACCACCAAGGCATCTAGACCTCCAAGGCATCTAGACCACCAAGGCATCTAGACCTCCAAGGCATCTAGACCACCAAGGCATCTAGACCACCAAGGCATCTAGACCTCCAAGGCATCTAGACCACCAAGGCATCTAGACCACCAAGGCATCTAGACCTCCAAGGCATCTAGACCACCAAGGCATTTAGACCACCAAGGCATCTAAACCACCAAGGCATCTAGACCACCAAGGCATCTAGACCTCCAAGGCATCTAGACCACCAAGGCATCTAGACCACCAAGGCATTTAGACCACCAAGGCATCTAGACCACCAAGGCATCTAGACCACCAAGGCATCTAGACCACCAAGGCATTTAGACCACCAAGGCATCTAGACCACCAAGGCATTTAGACCACCAAGGCATCTAGACCACCAAGGCATCTAGACCACCAAGGCATCTAGACCACCAAGGCATCTAGACCTCCAAGGCATTTAGACCACCAAGGCATCTAGACCTCCAAGGCATCTAAGACCAGCAAGGCATCTAGACCACCAAGGCATCTAGACCTCCAAGGCATTTAGACCACCAAGGCATCTAGACCACCAAGGCATCTAGACCACCAAGGCATCTAGACCACCAAGGCATCTAGACCACCAAGGCATCTAGACCACCAAGGCATCTAGACCACCAAGGCATCTAGACCTCCAAGGCATCTAAGACCACCAAGGCATCTAGACCACCAAGGCATCTAGACCTCCAAGGCATCTAAGACCAGCAAGGCATCTAGACCACCAAGGCATCTAGACCTCCAAGGCATTTAGACCACCAAGGCATCTAGACCACCAAGGCATCTAGACCACCAAGGCATCTAGACCACCAAGGCATCTAGACCACCAAGGCATCTAGACCACCAAGGCATCTAGACCACCAAGGCATCTAGACCTCCAAGGCATCTAAGACCACCAAGGCATCTAGACCTCCAAGGCATCTAAGACCACCAAGGCATCTAGACCACCAAGGCATCTAGGCCACAAAGGCATCTAAGACCACCAAGGCATCTAGACCACCAAGGCATCTAGACCACCAAGGCATCTAGACCACTAAGGCATCTAGACCACCAAGGCATCTAGACCACCAAGGCATCTAGACCACCATGGCATCTAGACCACCAAGGCATCTAGACCACCAAGGCATCTAGACCACCAAGGCATCTAGACCACCAAGGCATCTAGACCTCCAAGGCAGAAACAGAAGTGCAAGTACAGTATTTCACAAGTATTACCTTGTGAAAACCTTCGATATGTAAAACATTGCCTCATCTTTGCCATTAATAGTTTAACTTTTGTGAAGAATTGTTATGATCCTGGTACTGTACTTTATTACACGTATTTCACTTTTATATACATGGGTAAAATGGTATACTAAAATTAGCAGTTTATAAACTATTACCATTTTGTCAGAAACATTAATAATACGGTTAATTATACAGCACTAAATAAGTTTAATTTTGAAGCAAATACGAAATGCAAATTCCTAAGATACTGACCAACATTAAAAATACATACTGTATGTATTGAATATCTAGGCAAATATTAACAAATTTAACATTACAACTGTTAACATGATGATGAAAACCTACATGATATATGGCATGGTTCTAAGACATGTACAGTACTGTACATTCCAAATTTTAAATAAACATCTTAAATTTGGCTCTAGTACAAGTCTTCCAAATGTAGGAATTGTAACCGAGACAACAGGTACTGGGAGCGCTCTCTGACATAACAGCAAGTTATCTTGAGGTTATCTTGAGATGATTTCGGGGCTTTAGTGTCCCGCGGCCCGGTCCTCGACCAGGCCTCCACCCCCAGGAAGCAGCCCGTGACAGCTGACTAACACCCAGGTACCTATTTTACTGTTAGGTAACAGGGGCATAGGGTGAAAGAAACTCTGCCCATTGTTTCTCGCCGGCACCCGGGATCGAACCCGGGACCACAGGATCACAAGTCCAGCGTGCTGTCCGCTCGGCCGACTGGTGAGTACAATCTTGGTACAACTTCTTCTGTTAAATTTTTAGATGAAGTGTAACAATTATTCTAAAATGTGCCATCAGGGAACTTTATGACTGAAGTTAGTATCTAAAGGTGATCCAATGATTCACACATACAACAAGAAATACAAATACAGTGAAAGATACAATAAATATCAAATAGAAAAACTGAGAGCATGCAGTCTACAAACCTAAATCACAGGCCATTTCTGACACTAAGCATTTTTCCTTCAAATAATCTCGCTCTTGCATGTCAATTGGCCGTCTTCGTAGATCTGGGTACCGGCGCTTGAATGACATGATGCCAAGGTACTGGGAAATCTGCTCTTGTATGAAGTAGTGTTCACCAATGCCTTCCAATGGCCAAACATACTCAACCACCTTGTCAGCAGTGAACGCCTCAGTACTAGAGGAAAAAATATATTCTTGATAAAAATTCAGCAATTCAACACTAATTTCCCAAGTTGGCAAATTTTAATTCACAAATCACTGATATAAATGACAATCCATTTAATAAATAATGTATATTAAACTACAATCATAACACTCACTCAATAGACCCACTTTGTGGCATTTGGCATTTCTTCAAATTCCATACAGCCCTTTTTTTAATACTTTTTTTTACTCATCAACCAGGCTGTGATTCATACGTCAAGCTGCGAACAGCCACATCCAACAGCCTGGTTGACCCAGTCCAGCAACCAGGAGGCACCTGGACGAGGACCGGGCCACGAGGACGTTGAGCTCTGAAATCATCGCAAGGTAACCCTGCAAGATAAGGAACCTTGCAGTTATCTTCCGATGATTCCGAGGATCAACGTTCCTCTTGGTTGGTGGTCTGGTCACCCATTTACCTATTTCTCTTACATATGTGCATAGCTTTAACAGTCATTGGCTTTCTTAATTCAACATTTATTTGTGTACAATAAACTTAAGACAACCCTTACTTTTTTTTATGAAAGAACAAAATCTCTCTCTTTTTAATGAAAGTGGAAATAAATACACCAGCCAAATGAACAAGAAGACTTTGTAGGCCAGTTTTCAGATAATACTATAGGGACTTTAAATAATGGAATCTGTGAAGTTAAACTAGTGTCTGTATACAATTGAGCATACTGTATATCCCATGATTTGATAAAAGGAAACATAATTAAACATAAAATGAGATGAATAGCTAGGAGAACATTATTTAAATCTCCTCACCTTTCTGGGACAATAACTTCACAGCGGAATCTGCGTACTTCCCTTTTTGAGGAGCCCTGAGAGTCCTCATCCTGAAGTAAACTGTAGTCCATTCTTGTCTCCTCATCCAGCATAGATGGATCTGTAGAGTGCCAGTGAGTATCTAAAAATATATAATTAAATGAACAGTTTATAAACAAAATTTAGTATTAATTTCTCACTGTCTAATCACCCCATCCTCCCTATTCCTTACCCTTTCTTTTTCCCTCTCTAATCAATCTCCTATCTTGCTCATGTCTCTTTTTCTTTCCCTTACATGAATATATCTCCCTATCAATCTGTCAGTGCGAGCGCGCGTGCATTTACACATACGAAGTAGCATTTAACTCTAAGATGAACGATACATGGGGTGCCAAATGTGCTATTCTTTACTATATAATTTAGTACTGTACTCGAGTTTTTCTAGTGGGTAACGAAAATAATTTAACCGAACCTAAACAAGTGTAATCATAACCTGTCCTAATAGTATTCTGCATTAGCCCCAAAATAAGAAAAGCGTGAGTGGTGAAAGTACAGTAGTGGTTTACACCACTGTATACGTACTGATAATTGAAGGTACAGACTTTGATATACTATATTTGTAATGATAAATCCAGTATTGCATACATTAAGAGCAGGATGATCCTCTTTGGCACCTGCTGGATTCACTGCCTCCTAAATTTCATGGGTTACACCTTAATACAGTCGAAAATCAGTATACATCTTTACTACACAGAATCTTCATCACACTCAATTCTCAATACATACAATCTTTAATCAGCCTACACTCCTCACTACACACAATTTCCACTCAACAAGAACTCATTATGTCAGACCAAATCTAAATACACAGTACCAGCATGGAGCACACCATCTAGCAATACACGGAAAGACTAAAAAAACAAAAAACAGAAGTTGCAACAAGGTTAAGATAAAGTCATCTGTATATTGCCACATAACTCAAGTTACTGGTGTTTGAATCGGATTAGAAAATACAGCAATACCTTGACGTCAACACTGATGGTTTCTATACACAAGAGATGTTTAGAAAAGAACATCACAATCGTGTAGACATATTTGTAGATGCAATACTTGAGATATTACCCAAAATACAGAATGTAGGTGGCCAGCAATAAAGCACATGCTATTTTTCCCACTCACCTAGGGTGCCATTATCTAGATACAGTAGATAGATATATATATAACCCATTCATAAGGGAATTTACCTTACGAATTTACTTAAGAATTTACATTCGTAAGTACAATCATGCATATTATGGTCTATATTATACCTTTCTTTGATTCAATATTATTAGGCAACATTATTATACTGTAGTGAAATAACAAATGAAGTTCCCGAACATCAGCTACCTGGGGGACCGGACATTGGCATGGCCCCCAAAGAAGCACAGGCATGAGGCATTCCATTGTTCATTGACTCATTCTGTAGGAACCACTAAACATTAAGATTTGACATTATTGGACAAGGTAGCATAGTCTGTTGGCATTCTTTGGTAATATTTTCTCATTGATTGATGGCTTCGTTTGCAACCATTACCACCCCTCCCCTCCCCCACCTTCCTCCCCAATGTTCAGTGTTTCATATCAGGAATTTCTTATCATTAACACCCAAAATAAATATACTGTACAAGAAGTATTGTGTGTTAACATGCATTGGTGACCATTTTAAATGGATTTGGAAATGCTTGGTTTCAGTGGCCAGGTACCGGCAATGAGGCATTTGTTTTAGTTCTGGTACCTGGCCACATTATTTATTTATTTATCATAGTG
Organism: Procambarus virginalis; assembly: GCA_020271785.1. Classification (NCBI taxonomy): domain Eukaryota; kingdom Metazoa; phylum Arthropoda; class Malacostraca; order Decapoda; family Cambaridae; genus Procambarus; species Procambarus virginalis. Next base: position 33,264,341 of record WNGS01169498.1, read on the forward strand.
TACCTTTCTCTTGGTGTATCCCTATAAGTTATCTAACAATTTAACCCTCAAAGTGTAGGTATCATCAAAGGTCTTTGCCTATGCAACAAAATAAAAACTTATAGAATGATATAGCGTATTGGAATATAACAATTATGAAAATGTGAAAACAATTAGCTTCTTTTCCGGTTACGTGAAGTGTACACAGCTGCCAGGTGGAGAGGGCAACGAGTGCATCAACACTAAGATATGCAATATACTGACACTTGCTCCAATAATCACGTTGGACACTTTTGACATTCATGGCTTCAGTTTTCGCTTTATATTAATATGTGCCTCTACTGAGGAGGGGCCATATTATGGTCCTGGGAGGTGCTCATGGATCATTGGAGCCTGATGGGGTATTTGGGTTTGGAAGACACCAAGTGGGTAGCTCGTGGGAATAGATACATTCATTCATGACTGGACTGTGTAAGTAACTGGTATCTACTGTGTATCATTAAGACAAGTCTACCAGACTACAGCAGTTTCAAAACCTCCATTTCTTGAAGCAATCGGAAAAAGAGACAGCCACCAAAATAGAACCCATCTGCATACATCCCACAATATTATAGATACAGTATCCACAAATAAACATTTGGAGAAAATATTTGCGACCAACATTTTGGACATCGAGGTACATGCACCTAATGAATCATGAGGAAAAATAATATGCAAGTATTGATCATCAAAATAAAGATGTCTAAAATTAAATCTACTGTATTTTATTTTTTCTTTCTTTCAGGCACATGCAGACTCTCCAAAGTTTAGGCAGACAGATTGGCAGGTAGACATTCAGAAGGGTAACACCAAGAGTAATATGACATGTACGGAGATGACTGCTGAACGTTTCATTGGTCTCTGGATGCGAACAATTAACTCGCTCAAAATCACGTGGAATACACCAAACCAAAAATAACCATATATAAAAAAAAAATCTTATCCCTCGCTGGTTCCCAAAGATATACGACACTGAACATCGACTTCCAGACACGGACAGAGACTGCTCTACACACGTCTGGAGGTCGAGTCTCTGACTACCCTATATTTATTGGTTTGCCATAGGTTTCATAAGGCCTGTATCTTCAAGAACTAATCACACAATATCCCCAACATACATATTTACACCCACCCAAAATATACAAACACCCATCCATATATGCAGTCAAACACCCCCACACAATATCTAGCGGGATATTAAGTCCAACATAATAGCTTACTAATCAGCCAGTTAGTGTATTTTAGTCCAAAACATGGTCCTGGACTAAAGGTGCAAACATTTTACACCTATTGATGCATATAGTAATTTGCAAAGGTTACCTGACGGGGATGAAAATATAACAGTAACAGAGTAATATTGACTTCAATGTTTCTAGTGACTGTGAATAATTCTACCTGATCACAGACCTTACTTAGTATCATCAGGTTACAAAACAGGTGATGTGCCGTAGTAGTGTTACGTTCGTAACCCACTGTCTTATCACCCACTACTGGAAATTGTCACGCCTCACGAACAGCACATATAACATGTATATATAGGTCTGGCCAATCACCATTCCCCCAGGTAGGTCTAACTACTTAATTGTATACAAAAGGGCATACAAAACAAAGGGAAGAAAATAACCTATACCAATCCTGCCTGTGGCCAAAATAAGCAGTCCTAGGCCAAACAATTCAATCTTAGGCCTAATTTAGCACATATATGTACTATACAAGTCCTAGGAAAAGTAACATTTGAATGTTGCCTTTTTTTTTTCATGCCCTACATAAAATTAATAGTATAAAATGTCAACTTTTTTAGTGGTAAAACAGTCAATATTTTGTGTTTCCATCCATAGTACTTAAGGTATTATAATTTGTTAAAAAAAAAAGGAAAAAGGTTAAAATATAACATGAAGGTTATACATGTTTCTGTATACATCAGTATGTATCTGTATATATTCTGTATGTCTGTTTATGTTCGTCCATCTGTATGTGAGGTGTAGTGTCTTTACCCTAGGCTTAATATCACCTCAAACATAAACATGCTGTCATGATATTAATTATCTTAGGGGTTGAAGATCCCAAGCTGGTAAAAAATTAATTCGGGACATACTGTATATACTGTACATACTCCTTCACACACACCACACACTTTCTTTCATTCCTTCATATACACATTCACTTATGCCTTCATTTACATATTCATTCATCAAGACACACACAAAAAAGCAAAGAACCACCCACAGACCTACACCCCCAATGCAGGTTATACTGTAAATGAAAACCGCCACAGGTTCAGCCCCATACTGCACAAACCGAGATGTCTCGGTTCACGAGTGGTGCGCCCACCACTCGTCAACACCACTAGTTGACTAGTACTCTATGTCGTTTTAAGGTATGCATCGTGCAAAGCTGTGACTAGATATAGCGATTCAGTGCAGTATACCGAAGGCATTTTGCTACGTCATCTGATGTTGACTGCTCGAGTCATCTCATAGCGTCTGGCTCAATATTGTTCTAAGATTTCATTACTACATATACCGGAATTACTTAAGTGGTTTGTTATGGTTTATATAAATATAGATAGCTATATATGATGTGTGTACAGCATAATAACAGCAAAAAGTGTATGTTATTGTTCAAAGAACATAATGTGTACATATTAGTGGCATAAATAAATCTGTGAATACATATGATCTACACACTTTTTTTTGTATTTGTATTAATTATTTTTATTTTATTTTTTTACTTTGGAAAATACAGAAACAAACAACTGCTGACTCCTGTTAGCAGGGTGAGAGCTTTACCTTCCCATAGCTCATGGTAAGCCTTACCCAATAGTTTCCCTGATATAAACTTGACACTTATTTAACAACCAAGTACCCAATTACTGCTGGGTGGACAGAAGCATACAGTTAAGGATTGGTGCCTAGTCAATCCTCCCCAGCCAGGATATGAGCCTAGCCAAATCACTCGCAAAGCACGGGAAAGTGTGTGTGTTACCACTGCGTAACTAAACCAATTTCTGGGATATATATTCATATTCAGAATTTAGTGAGAGGAATGTGAAAATAATAGCAGTTCTATGGGGAGTCTTAACGATGTGTGTTGTATATTGGAAGCATTTTGTTGTATCAGGTGACGTCTGCTCACATCGTGTGACTCCATGCTGTGTTTCGATGTCATCGCGACACCCCCTAAAACTGTGTATCGATTCATTATGGTGCATACAAATGTTGATAGATATGCTGTATATATGATGTGTGAATAACGTATAATAACAGCAAAAACTATGCTTTATAAGTTCAAAGAATATAATGTGAATATAATAACTTCCTGTTAGCAAACTCTCACTCATTCTCTTGGGCTCTTTCCTCACCAGCGTGATTAGGCCCAATTTCCTGTTGTGCCCGATTATCCTCTTCCTGCCCTACCCTGGTCTTGCTTCTTGTTCACTGCCAACCTCATTTCCTGTCCCCCATAACATTTGCCTTTGCTTTTCCTCTCTATTTCTCATATCTTCCTCTCTTTCTTCCTTCCTTACTCATGTCCCAATCAATGAACACCCGGCTGTATCTTCCCCCCATCCCTTAATCTTCTCTTCTCTGCCAGTATACACCTCACTGGAAGACTTCTTTGGAAGGTAATCTTCACTGGTCTTTGTTGACCCAGTTAAACCCTTCCCCGTCCGACAAAATTTGTATATATCTTGGGTTGTCCTACTTGCCTGCACTTTGTCAGGAATCCCCTTTAACTCTTCTCCAGTCCCCCATTTCTTCTCTCCTGCCATGTGGCTCCCTCTAGTTCTGTCAAATTGTTTATAAAACTCATCGCTCCTTTTCTATTTGTTGTTTGATGCAATTCACTACCTGCATAGGAGTGAGGAACACTGGCCACCCTAACCATCACACAGACAGGCAAGCATGCTGGGCACAGAGCAAGCATCTAGGTAAGGCAAACACTGACTTCTAACCTCAAATGCTCTGCAAGCCATTCAGGATCACGATCACAAAATATCACATAAGTGACGCAAGTGATTGGCCAAAGTACAAGAACGCAAGCATGCCACTGACCAAAAATGCAAGGATGCAAGCATGTCATTGACCAAAGTGCAAGGACGCAGGCATGGCATTGACCAAAGTGCAAGGATGCAAGCATGCCATTGGCAAAGTGCAAGGACGCAAGCATGCCATTGACCAAAGTGCAAGAACACAAGCATGGCATTGACCAAAGTGCAAGGATGCAAGCATGCCACTGACCAAAGTGCAAGGACGCAAGCATGCCATTAACCAAAATGCAAGGCCACTAACACCTACAGACCCAGGACCAGCAGGACAGGTTTGGTGCAACCAGAGGAAATAAAGCTTAAGAATCCACTGAGGGGTTCCTGCCCCCACCAACCCACCCCCAATTTTTTTCTTCAGGTATTCTCACTTATTTTTACCTGGTATGCACTGGCTGGATTGGGTTATCTTGACACAATTTATGCATTTCTGCCTCTTGACACATTGATGAAGTTATGTGCAACCACAATTTCCTTACTTAATATGAAGTGAACACGGCAAATGCAAAATGAAATTGAATTATGCACAAATTTTCATACAAAAGTTTGTTTACCATTATCTCTTACAGACATTTCCAATTCAAATATTTTTATGCTACTTTTGTGACCCTTCTACAGCACTGCTGAGAAAGAAATGCATGATCTGGAAAGCACCGCTTTCTCCAACACTGAGCATTTCCATAATGGAGTTATACAACTGGATGAAACAGGTGCTAATGGATATAGGGGAGGGGGGGTGGCCTGCAGGCTGCTCCAAGCAACAGCTTTTTTGATCAAGTTATCACAAAACAAGCTTGGCCTCAAACCAGGAGGAGTAGAACAATTCTCAGAATCCACTCCAGGTAATAGAGTATATAAACTTGGGTTATTTTTTGGCTCCACTGAATAATTCAACCAATCAGGATCAAGGAAGCATCTTATGTGATGAAAGTTGCAAATGATTCTACATTATAAACTCAAAGAACACACACATGGAAATTCTCAGCCCCCTTTCAAAACTTCTTAATAGATTCTCATCAAAGAAAGAAAATTCTGCTTTGAGCTCTTTGACTTGAAACAACTTGCACACCCGTTGATTTTGCACACGGCAGAGCCTTTTCAATTAATAAAGCTTTCCCTTGATGTTCTTTAGTTTTGCAATATGTCTTTCGAGTTTTCCTGTCTACTGTACTTTTTGACTTGTGTATATGCTTACTAAGGCAAGTACACATACGTACTTACAGCAAAGAAGGAATGACTGCTTCTTTGCTGTTATAGCCAGACAACCACAAGATAACAGCTGCAATAATCTTACTGCCAGGTAAGCATGTGAAATTTCTTGGCAAAAATTTCAAATGGTCCTGAAGAAACCTTCAGAACTTAAAAGCACATGAAATATCCAGAGGAGATTCTCCATGTGGCCACCCCAACAAAAGTGGGTGGGTGTCCAGAAGAACAAGGTATTATAGAAAAGAAAGGAGAATGCTAAAGTAATTTAAGATTGCTTTAGTTACCTAAAGCAGAGGTCATAACATGTAAGTTATCAAATGAAAACAAAGAGAGAGTTCAGTAAATTCACTTCAACAATGAAATGTAGAAAATAAATAAAATTAAACAGAACAATTAAGTTACAGCATACCTGGTCTCTCTTTCATAAATTTTCCACCTTCTCCTCTTGGTCTTTCATAAGATTTCTTTTTCTTTTTCCTTCTTTTTGATGGTGTAGAAGCTTCGTCGTCCTTGCCATCATCCTTTCTTTACCATCACTGTTATTATCTTTGTCCTGCATGTCATCATCATTATCATCAAGGCCATCTCTACTTTCATCATCAATCTTATGCACTTGCTCCATTAATGGAAAATGACTATCTGCTGCTTCAATTTCCTCCTCCTCCTCTTTAGTTTCCACTTCCATCTTTTCCAATTCTTCAGCTTCACTTAACTCCTCGTGAGCTTGCCTTATTTTGTCGGGGAATGAAGACGAACCCGCTTCTTCCTCAAATCGAGCCCTCTTTTCCACTGGTGGCTGGACTTCTTGTGTGTCTTCCTGAATGAAATCCAAATCCTTCATGGATCGCTTTGTTCTTCGCTCTCCATACCTTTGCTTATTTACTTGGGTTTTGGGAGATTTTTTATTGCCTTTAACAGTTCCTCGAGTTATGCCAACATCAACATCTGAAATTTGCTTTCTAGTAACAACATTCTTAGCTACTTTATGTTTAACATTTGAAGAGCGTCGACCTGTTCTAGTTCTCTTAGTTACTTCCTTTCTATCAATTTCAGAATGTTCAGAAACATCCTGTCTAATTTCTGGAGGCTCTCTACTAGTTTGAGCCAACATAGTCACTTCCTGTTTAACGTCTGGAAGCGCTCTACCAGATCCAGCTCTCTTAGTGACTTCCTGTTTAATTTCCGGAAGCTCTCTACCAGATCCAGCTCTTTTAGTGACTTCCTGTTTGACTTCTGGAAGCTCTCTACCAGATCCAGCTCTCTTAGTGACTTCCTGTTTAACTTCTGGAAGCTCTCTACCAGATCCAGCTCTCTTAGTGACCTCCTGTTTAACTTCTTGAGGCTCTCTACCAATTCTTGCTTTCTTAGAGACTTCTTGTCTAACTTCTGTGAGCTCTCTATTAGCTCCAGTTCTCTTAGTGACATCCTGTTTAACTTCTGGAGGGTATTTTCCAGTTTCAGCCTTCTTGGTGACTTCTTGTTTAACTTCAGGAGGCTCTCTACCAGTTTCAGCCTTCTTCTTAATTTCATGGCTAACTTCAGACAGCTCTCTGCTAGTTCCAAGTCTCTTTGCAGCAACTTCCTCTCTAGCTTCTGGAGGCTTGCTACCAGTTTCAGCCATTTTAGTGACTTCTTGTCTAACTTCTGCAAGCTCTCTACCAGTTCCAGCTTTTTTAGTAACATCCTGTTTAACTTCTGGAGGATCTTTCCCAGTTTCAGTCATTTTAGTGACTTCTTGTCTAACCTCTGGAAGCTCTCTATCAGTTTCAGCCTTTTTAGTAACTTCCTGAATAACTTCTGTGTGCTCTCTACCAGTTTCAGCCTTTTTAGTAACTTCCTGAATAACTTCTGTGTGCTCTCTACCAGTTTCAGCCTTTTTAGTAACTTCCTGAATAACTTGTGTGTGCTCTCTACCAGTTCCAGCTCTCTTAGTGACTTCTTGTCTAATTTCTGAAGATTCTCTTCCAACTTCAGCCTTCTTAGACATGAAGTCACTAACTTCTGGAGGTTCTTTACTACTTTCAGGCTTTTTAGTGACTTTTTGTCTAACTTCTGAAAGTTCACTACCAGTTTCACTCTTTTTAGTGATTTCCTGTTTAACTTCTGGAGGCATTCTACCATGTCCTGCATTCTTTGCAGCTTCTTGTCTAACTTCTGGAGCCTCCCTACAAGTTTCAGCCTTCTTAGTGACTTCCTCCTCAACTTTTGGAGGCTCTCTACCACTTTCAGCCTTCTTAGTAACTTCCTGGATAACTTCTGCAAGTGCTCTGCCAGTTTTAGCACTCTTAGTGACTTCTTGTCTAACTTCTGAAGGCTCCCTACCAGTTTCAGCCTTCTTAGTGACTTCCTGCTTAACATCTGAAGGCTCTCTACCAGTTCCAGGTCTCTTAGTAATAACTTCCTGTCTACCTTCTGGAGGCTTACTATATGTTTCAGCCTTCTTAGTGACTTCTTGTCTAACTTCTGAAGGCTCCCTACCAGTTTCAGCCTTCTTAGTGACTTCCTGCTTAACATCTGAAGGTTCTCGACCAGTTCCAGGTCTCTTAGTAGCAACTTCCTGACTACCTTCTGGAGGCTTACTACATGTTTCAGCCTTCTTAGTGACTTCTTGTCTAACTTCTGAAGGCTCCCTACCAGTTTCAGCCTTCTTAGTGACTTCCTGCTCAACATCTGAAGGCTCCCTACCAGTTTCAGCCTTCTTAGTGACTTCCTGCTTAACATCTGAAGGCTCTCTACCAGTTCCAGGTCTCTTAGTAGCAACTTCCTGTCTACCTTCTGGAGATTCACTACATATTTCAGCCTTCTTAGTGACTTCCTGTTTAACTTCTGGAAGGTCTCTACTAGTTTCAGCCTTCTTAGTGGCTTCTTGTTTAACCTCCAAAGGATCTTTACCTGCTTCAGCCTTGTTAGTGATGTCTTTTCTAACTTTTGGAAGTTCTACATCAGTTTCAATCTTTTTAATGACTTCTTGTACAGCTTCTGGAGGCTCTCTGCCTGTTCCAAAGATCTTAGTGAGATCTTGTCTAATTTTGAGAGGTTCTCTGCTAGCTTCAGCCTTCTTAATGACTTCCTGTTTAACTTCTGGAGGTTCTTTATCAGTTTCGTCCTTCTTAGTAAATTCCTGTCTATCATCTGGTGGTTCTCTATCAGTTTCAACCTTTTTAGAGAATTTCTGTCTGATCTTTGGAGGCTCTCTGCTACTTCCAATATTTTTATTTACTTCCTGTCTAAAATCTGATGATTGACTGTCACTTCCTACATTCATAGCTACTTCTTGTCTAGCATCTGAAAGTTGTTTACCAGTTCCAAGCTCCTGTCTAGCTTGAGAAGGTTCTTCATCAGCTCCTGCAATCATAGCTGTTTCCTGTCTAATATCTAGTGGTTGTCTAGCACCTGAAAGTTGTTTACCAGTTCCAGCATTCTTGGCTACTTCCTGTCTACCATGCAATGGTTGTCCATGAGCTTCAGTATTCTTAGCCACTTCTTGTCCACCATCTGAAGATTGTCTGCGAGCTCCAGTATTCTTAGCCACTTCTTGTCCAACATCCGAAGGTTGTCTATGAGCCTCAGTATTCTTAGCCACTTCTTGTCCAACATCTGAAGGTTGTCTAGGAGCTCCAGTATTCTTAGACACTTCTTGTCCAACATCTGAAGGTTGTCTAGGAGCTCCAGTATTCTTAGCCACTTCTTGTCCAACATCTGAAGGTTGTCTAGAAGCTCCAGTATTCTTAGCCACTTCTTGTCCAACATCTGAAGGTTGTCTAGAAGCTCCAGTATTCTTAGCCACTTCTTGTCCAACATCTGAAGGTTGTCTAGAAGCTCCAGTATTCTTAGCCACTTCTTGTCCAACATCTAAAGACTGTCCACGAGCTCCAGTATTCTTAGCCACTTCTTGTCCAACATCTGAAGACTGTCCACGAGCTCCAGTATTCTTAGCCACTTCTTGTCCAACATCTGAAGGTTGTCTAGGAGCTCCAGTATTCTTAGCCACTTCTTGTCCAACATCCGAAGGTTGTCTATGAGCCTCAGTATTCTTAGCCACTTCTTGTCCAACATCTGAAGGTTGTCTAGGAGCTCCAGTATTCTTAGCCACTTCTTGTCCAACATCTGAAGACTGTCCATGAGCTCCAGTATTCTTTGACACTTCTTGTCCAACATCTGAAGACTGTCCACGCGCTCCAACATTCAGAGATGCTCCATGTTTATTATCAAATTGTCTGCTTCTTGCAGCATTCTTAGTAACTTCCTGTCCAACATCAGAAAGTTGTATGCTACTTGCACCATTCTTAGCTATTTCCTGTCTAAGATCTAATGGTTGTCTCCTAGTGTCAACATTATCAACTTTTTGTCCAATATCAGGAGGCTGTCTATCAGTTTTAGCATTCTTTGCTCCTTCCTGTCTGATACATGAAGGCTGTCCAAGAATTCCAGCCTTCTTGTCTTCACCTTGCCTAATATCAAATGGTTGACTGCCAGCTGCAGCATTCTTAACTACTTCCTGTCTAAGATCTAATGGCTCTCTTACAGTTTTTACATTCTTAGCAGCTTCCTGTCCAACATGTAATTGTTGTTTGCCAGCTGCAGTATTTTCAGCAACTTGATGTCTGGAATCTGAAGGTTGCCCCAAAGTTCCAGCATTCTTAGCTACTTCCATTCCAACATTTAATGGTTGTTTGCTAGTTCCAGCATTCTTAGCTACTTCCATTCCAACATTTAATGGTTGTTTGCTAGTTCCAGCATTCTTAGCTACTTCCATTCCAACATTTAATGGTTGTTTGCTAGTTCCAGCATTCTTAGCTACTTCCATTCCAACATTTAATGGTTGTTTGCTAGTTCCAGCATTCTTGGTAGTTTCCTGGCTGACATCTGAAGGATGTCCACATGTTCCAACATTCTGAGTTATCTCCTGTCTAAGATCTAATGGCTGCCTCACAGTTTCTACATTCTTAGCAGCTACCTGTCCAACATGTAAATGTTGTTTGCCAGTTGCAGTATTTTCAGCAACCTGATGTCTGGAATCTGAAGGTTGCCCCAAAGTTTCAGCATTCTTAGCAACTTCCCTTCTAATATCTGAAGATTGTCTCCCAGATCCTGTATTCTTAACTACTTCCTGTGGTACTGTTTTTTCTGAAGATGTTAATTTTTCACTTCTACACATCTTGTCATCTCCATGCTTTCCAAGATCTCTGTGGCAAGTCTTCTCACTTACTGGCACAGAAATCAACTTCGGCAATGATACCCCAAAAGGGCTATCAAGTTTCTTCTGAATACTGGAAGCGTCTTGCTGTTCTAATTTGGCTTCCGTTTTTGGGGAAGATTTTACATGTTCAGCTTGAGGGTCTTTACCAGATGTTTTCGAGATGGAACATTTCTGTACAAGTTCACTTTTGAGTGGCTGATGCTCCATCTCCTTGGTAATTTGCAAACTTTCTTTCCCTGTGGAATAAATAAAGTGCAATTGAATTAACAAACACAATTCATATTTTTATAATACATGAACAAGCATGATTGGCACAAGTAGATGAATATAAAGTTTATTAAGAAATACAATGACATGAGCTCACTATAATGTATGAACCACTGTTATTGAAGGAACTTCAAACAATGGTATGAGTTACCGTAATTGCAATTTCATAAGCTTATTATTGTGTTATCAACTAACACCAATGGTATCAGCTCACTATTATGTTATCAACTAACACCAATGGTATCAGCTCAATGCAATACACAAATATGTGACAAAAGTAAACCAAATAAATTAACATACTGAAATGATCAAAGAGCACTGAATTTTCTAATCAGTATCTTGGAAATACATTATATAATTTCATAACAGAATCTTGGTTGAATTCCCTGCAAGAGCTTAATCCTAATTAACTTTATAATCAGCAAATTAATTCTATCACAGTTGTATGTGAGAAACTTTAATGCAGACAACTTCTATGTATGATAAACACTTAGACCATTTATTGGTTTTAACATAAGTGATAAGTTATGCTCAGGTCTGCATAGTAACAAGAGATGTCAACATACACCCTGACTGTTACAATAATATAATTCACTGTGTTGGAGGACAGGAAGCCAGAGTGTATTCATATATGTTAGGCTTCATCAAGGTCCCCACCCCCGGGTCAAATTATTGACCCCGCCCAGGACACAACCCCAAAACAAGCTGACTAACTCCGGAGTATCAACCATTTCTGTCCCGTCCGGGATTCGTACCCAACTGTACTGTATTACCGGGACCCTAAATCTTCAGGTGGTTATATTCTTCCCGAGCATTGACATAGAAAAACATATTGCTCATGACATGACGCAGTAAGTGAGAGACGGTGTTGCACTCTGAACCATGATTGTTTCTCTGGCTATCTCACACTCTCCTCAACTTGTTTAAAACAGGTAACCAATGATAACCATAGATATATTTGCAAGCAAAGTACAGTATGTGTGTTATGTGGAATTGTAAGAGGTTGTCTCATATTGATAAATATTGATAAAGATAAATATAGGGTGTACATAGTGTGATAAGCATATATCTGTATTGGTGTAAATCATGAAAATCAACACATGATGAATATCTGTATGTATTCATGTCTCAAATTACAGTCGAACCTCGGTTTTCGAATGCCCCGTCTTTCACATTTTTCTGTTCTTGAGCTCAATTTCTTAGAAAAATTTGACTCAGAACTCGAAGTTTGTCTCGGTGCTCGAGTTTGTTGATACACGTATGGGCCGACCGAGTGCGTGGCGCACATCAGTTTACTAGTGTCTCCCGCCTAGTGACGACCGCGCTCGAATTATTTGTGAAGAATTTCATTGTTTTTGTGCTTTTTTGGTTTCAGAACATGAAATTTTTCATTATATATCAGATCATGGGTTCCAAGGAAGTCAAGGTAAAGGTTCCAAGGCAAAGTTCAACCTAAAAAAATAGTTGTGAGGATGACAATAGAGAAAAACAAAAGGATCATTCATAGTGAGACACTGTGATGTCTCACTACAGACAAGTGTTAAAACATAGGAAAAAACATGGGTCTATAGACAGATTCTTAGTAAGACAAGCAAGCAGTGAGCCACAACCTGTCCTCCTCCCCCCCCTTCCTCGCTGTCTTCAATACACCAACAAGAGTCCTAAATAAAGGTAAGATATACTTGTACATACTGTAATACAACATATAAGTACATTAGTAGTACAGTATGTATTAAATGTATTTTTAAGTAAATATTTTTTAGGGGTCTGGAACGGATTAATTCAATTTACATTATTTCTTATGGGAAAATTCGTTTCGGTTTTCAAATTTTCGTTTTCTGGGGGGAGCCCCGTCGGCTCCCCGGAGCTATCCCAGGCTGATATGCTAATGTCAGACTTTGGCATCAGTCATGTGTATGGAGTTCTTAGGCCTACCGGGGACCACAGCCAGAACCGGGCCCCCTCAGAGAGGCAAGGGGAGCAATGGCCTATAGAAGCCCCCATGTGATTGGAAGCATTCTATGTCTGCCATCGACCGGGACAGGCACCCAGAAAGGTAAGCGCCCCAAAACAAACCCCTATTCTGGTTAAAATTGCTACCAAAAGTCGAACTAGTGGATAGAACTCCCCAACAGAAAACAAGCAAACTAGTATGACGTCACACGTCACCGCGCCGCTGTCTGCGCAGCTCCCCCCTCCCCGGGAGGGGGAAGGGGGAGCCCCAGACCTCACACGCCGGCTATCCACCCATCAGTTCTTCGGCTGATGCTATAGGCACTGGTTATGTGCTCCGGCTCTAGTGGTTGTTTCAGCACTGTACCTAGAGTGTGGTGTCTGTTTTTCTAGGTGGTGCGTGAGCCGGGAGTGATTCTCCAGTACTCTGGCTGCATGCGCCTAGGGTTCCCTTCCCTAGGTGCCCTGTAAGTACTGCCCTTGGGACTTGGGGCCACCTTCCACAAGTTCCTTGGGGTCTGCCCTTGCTAGGCCGTTTACTGCTTGGTTTTCGGCCGCTCTTTGTGTGCTCGGCTGTTCTGTCTCCCTTGGTCGCCTTAGAGTAAGGGGCAGTTTTGCACTGGTGGGGCGCAGGGTACTGTGCAGCTTGTCTTTTCCCAATCATAGTGGCCGGCTCTGTTCCGCTTGGGTATGCTGTCCTCTTGCAGGGTTTTCTTTTTCTTTTTGTTTATCTCCTGGTGGGGGGGGGGGTCTGCCTTCGTTCTTGCCCTTGGGTCCCTTGTGTTCTGAGTATTTCTGGTGTCACCCCCTGCTAGGTCCCCGTGAGTGTACACATCCCGGGGGTTCAGCTCTTAGAATGTGCTTTAGTACCGTGTTTCGCGGTGGCGTGTCCTTATTCCTGGGGTTTATGTTTCTGCTCTTTCGTCCTGCCTCACCCCAGTTGTTTTTCCTGGCATCTCTTTTTGTCTGTTTTGCCTGCACTTACTGCTATGTTGGGGGGGGCATGGTCGGTTTCCACCACTTCATTGCTTGTGCGTTCCCTTGTTTTCCTCCTCTGCCTCAGGGGTGTTCTGCGTGTGTTCCTTGGCTTCTAGGGCTTTTTCGGCCTGTGTCCTGTGGTGTGCTTCTTTGTATCGGTCTGTTGCAGTTGCTCGTACCTCTTGGTTTGGGTTCAGTTCTGGCGGCGACCCATCCGCCTTCTTGGGTTTCCTTGCTTGCCCTGCCAATTGTTTTTTTCGGGGTCTGGCGATGTCCCGCGTCGGACCTGTCATTTCTGAACTCCTGGCGGGTTTGCTTGCTTGGAGTTTTCTGTTCGGCAGACGTTCCATCTCCTTGTGCCACCTGAGTTCGGTGGTCGCGCCCGAGATCTTCTTGCGGCTCCGCCTTTTCCTGGGTTCGGAGGGGCCTTGTCGGGGCTGCTTCCGTCTGCCTCATGGTCTCGCCTCCAGCTGGTGGTAGGTGTCCCACCTGCGTGTTTCTCTTGGCGGCAGTATGGGGTGTTTTGGCGGTCCTTCCTTTTCCTGTCCCTTCTTAGGTGGTTACTCTTGTTAGCGTCGGCTTGGTTTTTGGTGGAGTTGGGGCCGTCGTCGTGCCGCATACTGTCGCCTCTCTCCTTTTGTGCGGCGCTGGCGGGCCGCTTTGGCTTGCTTTCGGTCTTGGTGTTGCTTCTACACCGTTAGTAAGCTGTCTTGTGCGTCGTTTCACCTCCGGCCTGTTCGTGCGCCGCTTGCACCATCCTGGTCTCCGCGGTTGTGTGCCACGGCGTCTGTGTCCGGAGCGCATTTTGCGTTGATCCGGTTCTGTTCTTCCCGTTCGCCTGTGCTGGTGTCCCGGTTGTCAGCCGTGTTCTTGCGGCTCGGCTGCCTGTGTTCTTCCCCTGTCCGTGGCGTTCGTGGCTTTGCTGCTCTCGCTGCTCGCTGCCGTCTGGATGACGTGTTCTCGCAGTCTTTCGGGCATGGATCTTTGGTGTTCGTTCGGGGGCCTTGCTGCTCGTTGTTGTGTTGTTCCCGGGACTGTCCGGGCTGTGGCGCCTTGGGTTGGCGTTGCTGCCGTTGTCTCGCTTCCAGGGGAGGGTGCGTGGTGTCCGCCTCCCGGTTCCGTCCTTTTGATCTTCCTCTGTGGGTAGTTAGCTCCGGGGAGCCGACGGGGCTCCCCCCAGAAAACCAGCGTTGAATGTAATGAAACGCCATTTTCTGGGTGAGTCCCGGAGGCTCCCCGGCAACCCTCCCTCCCTCCGGTCGGCGGTTTTTTCGCGTGTCTTGACATCCAGCCTCAGAACTGATGGGTGGATAGCCGGCGTGTGAGGTCTGGGGCTCCCCCTTCCCCCTCCGGGAGGGGGAGCTGCGCAGACAGCGGCGCGGTGACGTGTGACGTCATACTAGTTTGCTTGTTTTCTGTTGGGAGTTCTATCCACTAGTTCGACTTTTGGTAGCAATTTTAACCAGAATAGGGGTTTGTTTTGGGGCGCTTACCTTTCTGGGTGCCTGTCCCGGTCGATGGCAGACATAGAATGCTTCCAATCACACGGGGCTTCTATAGGCCATTGCTCCCCTTGCCTCTCTGAGGGGGCCCGTTCTGGCCGTGGTCCCCGGTAGGCCTAAGAACTCCATACACATGACTGATGCCAAAGTCTGACATTAGCATATCAGCCTGGGATAGCTCCGGGGAGCCCCCGGGACTCACCCAGAAAATGGCGTTTCATTACATTCAACGCTGGTTTTTTGAAC
>WNGS01169498.1:33283939-33347224 GCA_020271785.1 Procambarus virginalis
CTGGCCATTATGTGAAGCTATGCTTGCTTTGATTATGAGATTACCAAACTCGACAGAACTGCTTAGTAATTCGTTATGGTGCATAAAATTGTAGTTATATAATGTATGTCTACAGTGTAAAAACAGCAAAATGGTGTGTTTTGTTGTTCTAGGAATATTATAGTGCATACATGAGTAACATGAATATATCTGTGCATACCTATTCCTATATGTTCTGTGATACTAACAACATTACTGACAGCCCATTACACCATTGCTCTTGAAACAACCATGATAGAAGTATTAAAAATACAAAAATATAATTTACTCAATGAGTGCAGATCATGCAAATATGCAGGATCAGGCTACAAGATTATTACTCCCACGAGAACTGTTTAGTGGTTTGTAATTGTGCATAAAAATGTAGTTTATATATATATATATATATATATATATATTATATATATATATATATATATATATATATATTTGTAATAACATAAAAATACTGTATGTTTTATTGTTCTAACAACAAAATAAGATGTGCATATTAATGGCATAAATATATTTGAGCATTCTGATGTTCTATACATTTTATTAAATAAATTGCTAAACTGACACACTATGAATAATATTAGTACTTCATAAACAGAGAAAAAAAAATCAGACATTGAAATATATATATGTAAAAATATCTTGGTGGCAACTTCTATCTGGTCCAGAGTGACTTCCTTGCCGTCGGCGCTTAACGGTTATGTCTTAAGGTGATTTCGGGGCTTAGCATCCCTGCGGCCCGTTCCTCGGCCAGGCCTCCTTTTTGTTACATATCCCCAGGAAATAGCCCGTAGCAGCTGTCTTAACTCCCAGGTACTTATTTACTGCTAGGTTAACAGGAGCATCAGGATGAAAGAAAATCTGCCAATTTGTTTCCGCCTCCACTGGGGATCAAACCCGGAACCTTAGGACTACGAATCTCAAGTGCAGTCCACTCAGTTGTCAGGCCCCTGCAGACAGCAAAATGCCTCACAGTGTACTACGCACATTGCTGACTCTAGCCACAACAATGCTATTATTACCAGAATTCTCATCACTAAATCCTGAATACCAATTTCCCACAAGTTTTATTTTATGAAGGAAAATGAGGTCCTGTTTCATAATGCATAGATGCACCAAATCATGGCTGTCTGCCTTGTACTGTGAACATCGTAGTCAGCATCTAGTTCACCAATATCTGAACTTGTACATAGTTTTTTTTTTATCACAGTCGGGATCTTCAGACACAAACATCATTAAATAATCACAGTTACTATTTATTTTATCAATATTAAATGATGCTATGGGCATGAGCTGCCTGGCAGTGCTGCGAGCTGTTGCTGCATGTGTTACTTATAGTGCCTCTCTCAGTAGGGAAGCCCCTCACAGCCAGAGGGGTTGCCCACACTTTTTTTTTTTTTCCCCAAGATAGCGTCTGTTTACAGGAGGGCTGAGGAAGGCAGTGTGAACCCTGTGTACACACGGTAGTTTTTAATCTTACAGTACTTTAAATTTCTCCAACCATGTTGCCCAGTTTATGGGTAATTAGCAAGATTATCCCTATCCATGCTGGGCAATTGAAGGTTAATTACTAATTTTTCTATATTTTTTTATGCTTCCCCACCCTGTAAAAACAAAAAACTTGGGTAATAAAACTGGGTATGTATGACAATAAACTGCTGTTTAACACAAAGATTCCATGCAACATATGATTTTATGGTACTGTAGTTTACACAATATAAATGTTAAGCAGCACTGAATAACTATTCATTCCAATACAGAGCTTTATGCTCACCTTCATAATAATAAAGTATTTTGCAGGAAAAAGACTGGTTGAAGTCTTAAAGTCTTCCATAATGCCTATGGGAGGATTACTGAGGAGAGAATGTTCACTCTAGTAGTGGTCTTCGTGACCTACACCTGCACTCTGCCATGTGATGATCTGCTACGTTTGTTCTTTACGTGTCTTTGAGAAGTTAATTCTCAATATTTCCTCGGATTCTTGTTTAAAGACAACTACTTCACTTTTTCCATGTAGAAAACTCCTAATTTTGCTCTTAGAGTAAAATTGTAAAAACTTTTAACAAAATTTGTTTTAAAGACGGGTACTTTAAAAGCTCCTTTTAACACTTGGAGGTGTTGGAAATGTCCGAGAAAATTACATACAAATGTCCACCTGTCCACCCCTCAGGAATGGAAGTTCTCAAAAGGAAGCAAGGCACAAAAGATATAAAAATGTGTAATTTGTATTTATTTATAAATATAATAGATCAAATTATAACTTGAATATTTTCATAAAATGTAGATAAACAAAATTCATATCGGAAGAAAACTAAATGATGGGTGTAAGGGGTATATAATGTTGAAGTATTGCTGGAGTTACTATATAACTCTTGAGAACAATGGGTTAAAGTTTTACCTCTACAGAAAATCTGTATTTACAAATAATGAAAAAGAAACATTTAAAACTAAAAAAATTTTCTGCATACTACTTCCCACTGATTTCTCCCCCTGCCCCATATTGTGAGTTATTCTTACAATTTGCTTTTAACACCTAAGACACACGAGAAACCATAAGATTTACAAATATGTTCACATCAATAGCCTGAAGCCATTTTCTTTTTTGCTGCCGCTATGATACGCGAGTGGTTTAGGGCAGTAGAATTACGCATTTTGAAACAGTTGATGCAGAAACGTTCATTTTCGTATATTGTAGAGCAACCTGAAAGGGAAATTGCTACAATTAATTTTAATGTCCAAGAAAGTGACTAGATACATTCTATGAAACCTACGATCTTTCTCCACCTAGCCGGGCATGGGAACATTCCTTAAAATCGGTATTCTCACTGCGAAGGTTATTACATGGTCTTATTCAATATCTTTTGAATCATTTTTACTACCATTAATATGGTGGTTAACATGTTGAATAAAAATAAGTTATTCTGCCATACACTGTTAAAAGGCTAGCACAATATCACTCCCAGTGTATATTTGTAAACAATGGGACAAAATATCCCGAGGGAGGAAGACTTACCTTCCCGATGAATGTACTTTGGACAGTTGGAGCAGCGTACCATCCCATCTTCTGGAATGCTTCTATAAACCCTTAAGCACACATAGCAGAACTGTCTCCTCTTCCAATATTTATCACAAGGAACACAAAGCGTAGTTGCATATCTCAGCTGTTTGTTATCCTTGTCCTTTTTAAACTGAAATGTAAAAGTTTATGGTGAAATTATCGACTCTTACCGAGTCATATTGATAAAGAAGGCCAACAAGGTTGCAAACTTATGAACTTCACTACAACAGGGGATAAACCTTAGGCTGATTTTTTTTAAAAACGGGACGGATGAGTTTACATACAAGGAACTAGAGAAACTGCGTTAAAAGCAGAGTATTCACCCACACAACCAGAGTGGTGCACAAATAATGCTACGCTGTGGCAACACAACAATTAATATTATGCACTTCTGGCAAAACAAAAAGAAGTGTTATCACTAAAGGACCTCTCTGAAAGTCAGGACATCTCATTTTTTGCTAAAAATGCAAAAAAAAGGCTGAAGCTAACGAAAACGAGAACTAGGACAAGGAACCTCCATCTGTGCTCTTACAAATTACGTCTGAATTTGGCCGTTTGTATGGCCGAAAATGGACGTAATTTAAAAATAAAAATTAATTGAAAATAAATTTTGGATTTTTTCTTTTCCAAAACAGCAAGTTAAGGGTCCTCTGGTAGGTTAGGAGGGCTAGAAGTTCTCCTAAGGTTTCAAAATGTCTTGAAAACCATTAATTGAAAGTTTTCTCTACTAACCTACCCAAGTAAGCTGGAGTACTCAAAACAAAACGGGACAGTACATCACTTTCGTGAGCCAATTTCACATCAAATTACGTCTACTGTTGGCCATAGCATATATGGGTGAAAAGTGACATTATTTAAAGAGGACAGGTTGGGTACCTACATCTTGAGAAGAACGTGAAGCTCTCCAACTCTCGAGTTATGAGAGAGAACTCTCTCAACATCAGAGGCCCAAGACTGTCCAACACGCTTCCACTACACATAAGGGGCATAACTGGCCGACCCCTCACAGTGTTCAAGAGAGAACTCTATAAACACCTCTAAAGGATACCTGATCAACCAGGCTGTGATTCATATGTCAGGCTATGAACAGCTGCATCCAACACCCTAGTTGACCAGTCCAGCAACGAGGACGCCTGGGCAAGAATCGGGTCACGGGGACGCTAAGCCCCAAAATCATCACACGGTAACCACAAGGTAACTTGACAACTAGAAACTAGAGCCAACTTGAAAAAGGGAACTGAAGCCCCATCCAACCCAAAAGCGAGAGGAGCTCTGCCAGTGTCAAGCAATACAAGGCAGACAATAAGTAACAATAAATATACTTATTATATTAATAAAAATAAGTCATTAATAAATACAGTATACAAGCTGGATATCTACCAGCAGAATTTAACTGTAGAGAGATTTCACCATCATTGCCATTTTCTCCAACGTCCCAGCCTCTGAACACGTGGTGTGATTTGTGTTCGAGTTTCTTCCTTCACCAAGTGCTATTATCTATAGCTTCATTTTTATACAATCGACTTGAGAATGGTCCAGGACGAGCCGAAACGTCGTCATCCCTTCACTTTCTAGTGTGTGGTTTGGTCTTCATTTCTATGGTAATATGTCACTGCTTTCTTGGTACACATGCATCAATAACACTTTTTCCTTATAATCAGCTATTATTATTAATAGTTTCTTTAATAACATCTGAAATATTGCTCAGAATGCACAGTGGGAATACACTGGAAGCAGGAATACTGCTGATGAGGGAGCCCCTGTATTTCTGTAGGAGTGCATCTATCATTTCCATGTCTTAATAGGGAAATCAATAGAATATACAGGTATTGTAATGCAATTTCTAAAAAAAATATATGTAACAAGCCTCATATTTACCATTACAGAAACAATTGCATTTTAGAAATGCTAAGAGTTAAGTCGTATGGTGCATATTTTCATAGCTAAAGTGAATATAGAAAAGGTCAATTCTTACCTCGTGCTGCCATTCTGCATTTTTCAAGTGTTCAATGCCAGCTGGTGTCTTAGAGCCACAGGAAGAGCACATGGCGCACTCCTTACAGTGCCAGCGACCATTTGGTACACGCCGCAACCCAACACAATAGATGTGATACCTATACAATTAAAAATTGATAACAATTATGCATGCAACAATGTAATGTGTTAACAGCAAGAAAGAGAAAGGGAAATATTTATTTAAACCAACAAAATTCCGTGTCCAAACAATAAACAAGGATGCCAGCAGTTCTACAAGCTCTTGATCTATCTATATCTATCTATATCTCTCTATCTCTCTCTATATATATCTTCTCTATCTCTCTCTCTATATATCCCTCTATATATCTCNAATGCAAGTGCTATATAGTCGTATTGGCTTGGTGCTTTCCTCTGATAATCCTCCTCCTGTTTAAGTTCTGATGCCCACATAGCTAAGGATGTTATACCCTCACAACTCGAAGATTTAAGCCCTCATAATTCATGGTTTTAAGCCCTCACAGGTCATGGTTTTAAGCCCTCACAGGTCATGGTTTTAAGCCCCTTATAGGTCTTGGTTTTTAAGCCCCTCACAAGTCATGGTTTTAAGCCCTCACAGGTCATTGTTTAAGCACTCACAGGTCATGGTTTTAAGCACTCACAGGTCATGGTTTTAAGCACTCACAGGTCATGGTTTTAAGCACTCACAGGTCATGGTTTTAAGCACTCACAGGTCATATTTTTAAGCACTCACAGGTCATGGTTTTAAGCACTCACAGGTCATGGTTTTAAGCACTCACAGGTCATGGTTTTAAGCCCTCACAACTCATGGTTTTAAGCCCTCACAACTCATGGTTTTAAGCCCCTCACAATTCATGGTCTTAAGCCCTCACAACTCATGGTTTTATGCCCACACAGCTTAGGGTTTTATTTCCCTCACAGTTCAAGCTTTGATGCTCTCGCAGCTAAAGCTCTAAAATCCTCACAACGCAAGGTCTAATCCTCACACCGCTCAAGCTGTTATACCCTCACAGCTCAAGGTATAATCCCCCTCACAGCTCAAGCTGGTATACCCTCACAGCTCAAGGTATAATCCCCCTCACAGCTCAAGCTCATATGTTCCACGAGATATTTCTACACTCAGATAGAAACCTCTGCATATTCCTTTACAATAAAAAAATATAGGTTTACCTTTCTTTCTAAATTGCTCACAGTGTAATGTATTGTTACCAATTTGAGCAGTGAACGACCAGATGAAACCGCTGGTACTCACTCATTAATTAAAACTCACTTGAAGCTGATCAAGAACTTTATTGCATCATATTGCACGATGTGTTTCATACAAGCAAACTGAATATGTCCAAATTGAACTCCAAACTAATTTGACCAGACCACACACTAGAAGGTGAAGGGACGACAAGCGACCTGAGAATGGTCCAGGACGGACCGAAACGTCGTCCAAAAGTTATTTGATTCGAAAATTGAGGTGAGGTTGAAACTAGACGTTTTGCTCTAACTGAGAAGCGGTCTATTGGTTAGCTCTGCGGACGGTGAGGCTAATTTCTTCTTTTCAATCAGTCGCGGGGTTTTACCTTGATTTAGGTAGACCGAGGGAGGTGAGGGGAATATGAGGGGGGGGGAAGAGGAGGGAGCGGTGAGGAATGGAGGTAAGAGATGGAGGAAGGTGAAGGAGGGAGATGAGGTAGAGAGGAAGGTGATGGAATGAAGGTGAGGGGTGGATGCAATGAAGGGTGTTGATAGAGGTGCAGAAGGCAAGTTAGGGAAGTTAAAACAAGGGAGAGAGAGTAAGGCAAGTGAGAAAGGGTAAGGCAGAGGGATGAACACAGACTTACGAAGGCGAGAACAGATTTTCTCCAATCTTTACTGTTTCTTCCATTACAAATGTCCTGGTTACAGTTTTATCTCATTGTTTTGCTGCTACTCTGAGCTTACTGTATTGCTGCTACTCTGAGCTTACTGTATTGCTGCTACTCTGAGCTTACTGTATTGCTGCTACTCTGAGCTTACTGTATTGCTGCTACTTCTAGCTTACTGTATTGCTGCTACTCTGAGCTTACTGTATTGCTGCTACTCTGAGCTTACTGTATTGCTGCTACTCCTAGCTTACTGTATTGCTGCTACTCTGAGCTTACTGTATTGCTGCTACTCTGTGCTTACTGTATTGCTGCTACTCTGTGCTTACTGTATTGCTGCTACTCCTAGCTTACTGTATTGCTGCTACTCTGAGCTTACTGTATTGCTGCTACTCTGAGCTTACTGTATTGCTGCTACTCTGAGCTTACTGTGTTGCTGTTACGTCAAATAACTGTTCGCAGCTGTTAGACGCAACCAGCCAGTTGTTAACGAAGACTCGTTAACAACACTCGTTTTTTTCTTTTATCATTCATTATCTATTATTTATATCACCAGTTATAATTAGCGTGAGAATGACTAATAGGTCGCTAATGTCCCACTAGCCCGAGCAGGCTGCGGCGGAGCCAACACTGATATTAAAAAAAATTTTTAAACAACAATTGGAATTACAATCATTTACGCTAGCCGCCGTTATGAGACATAGTCCTTCATTACACA
This sequence comes from Procambarus virginalis, assembly GCA_020271785.1. Classification (NCBI taxonomy): domain Eukaryota; kingdom Metazoa; phylum Arthropoda; class Malacostraca; order Decapoda; family Cambaridae; genus Procambarus; species Procambarus virginalis. The sequence continues at coordinate 33,291,597 of WNGS01169498.1, forward strand.
CACACCAACCTCCATGAGAGATTTCTCTCATCTTATCCATATTTCGGACAGTTTTCGTCCATCTGGGGATAGACGATACATTTATAGGTAATCGGACGGCTTTTGCCAGGTCTATTCTGGTCACTAATATTCAAACGAGTTCGAGAAGCCTCGAGAATGTCATAGAGAACATTTGAAATGTGACGTAACACGAAAACGTTGGGCGGTAGCCAATAAGAACTGGTGGACAGGTGTGACGTCATGTAGATCAGCCCGTGTCATTGGCTGGAACATTCAGTTGCTCTCCTGACAGTGAAGCGGTAACATGCGCTCCGTCTCTGACCAGCCTAGTCTTTGCCATTAGTGACCTGTACGAAGGGTTGAAACTACTTAGAAGTGGGTGAAGATGTTACGTCCTACAAGAAGATAATCTGTGCCCTGTGTAGGTCAGTACCCATAGAGGTAGACTCCTAGAGTCTACCTCTACTAGCCACTCTTCTAGAGTCTACCCCTGGTGGAACCCTTCTAGTCATTACACTAAGCTGCAACACGACCTTTGCACTAAACAAATGCATGCATGTGGACGCTTCCTATTATCTAATTGGCATTAACTAATTGTGCTTGTTGGAGGATAGTTATGTCCTCGTTTCTCTTCTCTCCGCGAACATTATCATAAGCTACATAAGTGCTGATTATTTTGATGTATATACGGATGTTACCTGGTGTTAAATATGTTTTTCTACCTTATGTTGTGGGGGGGGGAGGTTTCTGCGTTTTTTTTCTAGTTTGCATCTATATCTTCTATATTTTCTGTATATTTCCAATATGTCTTCCGTGTCTGCTGGTTCGTCCGTTCTTCAGTGTTAGCGGGTGTTCCACTTGACACTTAATTGCTTGTTAATCAGCAGCTTGTTACGCTCGGGATGGCGTATCTCTTGGCCCCATTTCTCATTGCTATCTCTTGCACCTTTGCTTCATAACTTGTTCCCTCTCACCTGGGGACTCCTCGATTGATTGATGAAGATTAAGCCACCCAAGAGGTGGCACGGGCATGAATAGCCCGTAAGTGGTGGCCCTTTTGATCCATTACCAGTATCAAAAGATGATACTGGAGATCTGTGGAGGCGCAACTGCGCCCTGCGTGACGGGAGATGTCTCCCGGACCAAATGGTGACGAAATGGTGGCACTCCTCGATTGATTGATTGATAAAGATTAAGCCACCCAAGAGATGGCACGGGCATGAATAGCCCGTAAGTGGAGGCCCTTTTGATCCATCACCAGTATCAAAGATGATACTGGAGATCTGTGGAGGCGCAACTGCACCCTGCGTGACGGGAGATGTCTCCCGGACCAAATGGTGACGAAATGGTGGCACTCCTCCCTATCGCCATTATTATATAAGGGCACAACCCCTGGTTTCCCTTTTCCCAGACAACCCGTCCTCACACTAGGCTGGTTAAAGCAGCGGCCGTCCTCCCCAGACGCGTTTATCAATTTTAACATACGGTCTATTAAGCATTGGTTTGTTCTTGTATAAATAATATTATACATACAAATTCTGAGTATAGTTAGGCGTAGTTTAGGTGATTAAGTTCTGTTGATTATTTGTATTTGAAGTTCGTGGGTGAAGCATTTATAGAATTGTGGCTCGAACAGAGGTCGTGAGCCAACCCGTCCTCGACTCAAGTCCATTACATTCAGCGGTCAACCCCACAGACGCATTCATAAATTTTAACATGCTGTTCATTCAAAACGGGAATTTTCTCAAGTATAAGTTAATATTATAATATATTAGCATATTGTGTATACATAGGCATAGGATAGGTTAGGTCAGGTGTTTAGGTTCTGTTGGCGATTATTTGTATTTGAAGTACGTGGAGTGAAGCATTTATAGCGTTGTGGTTCGAACAAAATTCGTCAGTGAAGCACTTGTTCCGGAAGTGTTCGAACGTCAGCAGTTGTGTATAAACTGTTTTCATTCATAAACAGGGGGTTTGGCGGGTGGATGGAATCACTTTTGGATCTTGTTTGGAGGACGGGCTGCGTGAGCGGAGCCCTTGTTCCGGAAGTGTTCGGACGTCATCAGTCGTGTGTAAACTGTTTTTCATCCATAAACAGCTGGGTTTGGCGGGTGGATTAACGAGCTTGGATCTTTGCATGTGAGGACCGGCACAATGACTCGGCTCAACACACACACACACACACACACACACACTCAGGACCAAACTTTATTAGATGAGATTAGTGTTAGTGAACAAGTGTCGCCTTAATCGCTACTCCCAAGCACTAGCATGTAGCCTCTGATCATCCATTTGATGAAATTCGACGTTTAGTTGAAGTGATTTAAATATCTGAAAAGTTATAAGTAAGCATTGCCACAAGTAGTTCCGAGAGAAGGGATCAATCCGATGCTGGATTACTCTTACGAAGCTTTGAGATCCGACTGCATTAGACCGTAAGTTAAATAGGCTCAATCTCAAATGATTGGAGTTAGGATGCTAACCAGAGAGTGGCGTAGTGATAACACACTCGTCCCCACGCCTTGCGAGCGATTTGATCAAGGTTCGATCACTCGAGGGAGGATTGACTAGACGCTAATCCTTAACTGTTCACCCAGTAATAATTGGGTACCTGGAGTCAGAAGTCGTCTACTCCTATTCCCATCTGTGCAAAAATATAAAAAAGGAGAGATGCAAGCTAGGAGGTAAATACGCAGACAAAGAGCAAGCAGAGAAGCAGCTAGTGACAAAAGACGCTCTAGGTCTGCGAGGGAATGGTAGTTCGTGTAAAAGGCAGCCTAACAAAAGGGATCCTTGTGATCAACACGGCCAGAATGAAGCACACAAGAAAAAACTTGGTGGAAGAAGCTGCGGTTATTCTTCCCCTTAATGATAAACAAACGCATGAGAGGGGAAAGAATAGTGGGATGAGGAGGGAGTAAATATGATGAGGGAAGAGAGGAATAGAGATAGAAGGGGGAAGAGGGGGGGGGGGGGTTATGATGATCTCGTGGGCGAAGTCTTTCTCCAGATACTTTAGTAAAACGCCTCCAGGTGTGTCTCGGAAGACAGCAAGTCAAACAGTGTGCACTCAGGATTCCTTTCACCTGAGAGGCATCTTAGATGGGCAGACATTCCACACACACCCCACAGAGTCCTGACCACCTGGGGACGTATAGCGAAGCACTGACTCTGCTTCTCTTAAGGATACCGTAGTGTGCTCGGTGAGTCAAGGATGATGAGGCAAGTGAGGAGTTATCTTCACAGGACCCTTGTAAGGCACGTATCTCATTTACAGGATTGTTTACTCTTGAGAGTAAGTCTTATGGACCAACCTAGAGTATTCCCGCTTGCTGACCCAACTCGCAGTTATTAGGTCGTAGCTTGCAGCGCCGGGTCGTAGCTTGCAGCGCCGGGTCGTAGCTTGCAGCGCCGGGTCGTAGCTTGCAGCGCCGGGTCGTAGCTTGCAGCGCCGGGTCGTAGCTTGCAGCGCCGGGTCGTAGCTTGCAGCGCCGGGTCGTAGCTTGCAGCGCCGGGTCGTAGCTTGCAGCGCCGGGTCGTAGCTTGCAGCGCCGGGTCGTAGCTTGCAGCGCCGGGTCGTAGCTTGCAGCGCCGGGTCGTAGCTTGCAGCGCCGGGTCGTAGCTTGCAGCGCCGGGTCGTAGCTTACAGCGCACCTAAGCTATATAAAGTTCTCAACTTCAGGTGCAGGCGACGAGTCACAATAACGTGGCTAAAGTATGTTGACCAGACCACACACTAGAAGGTGAAGGGACGACGACGTTTCGGTCCGTCCTGGACCATTCTCAAGTCGATGACTTCAGAATGGTCCATTCTCAACTTCAGGTAAGGATTCAGGACACTTGATATTTAATTAATTTTTGGCTAACATAATCTCCAGGAATTATCGCCTGTTTTTAATTCCCATAATAATTAATCTGCTACTTATTTTGAAAATGAGGAACGAAGAGGGGAGGAGAGGGGGTTCAATGGGCTCAGTTGGGGGATGAGTGAGCAGAGTTGGGGGGGGGGGTAGAACGCTTATACCACGGCTGTTCAGAGCGGCTGTTACCCCACCTTCTCGTTCTCCTTGCTAAAGCCACTCTTGTGCCTCCCTCTCGCCTATCAGATCGCCATGCTTACACTCAGAGCATCTTAAATGTCATCGCATCTCCACCTGAACCTATCCATGTGAGAAATACCTACACCGTTCAAGGGCATTAAAGTCCTTGGATCATCCTACTTCATCTTGTTCTTTTTCTCTCATAGCGCGTGTTTCTGGGCGTCCTCACACCAGCTGCTTTGGCTGTTGACTCTCCCTTGAGTGAGAGTCTGGCTGTTGACTCTCCCTTGAGTGAGAGTCAAAGGCGACTCTCTCCCAAGAGCTGAGTCTCTGGAAACTCACGGCATCCAGTGTTGACTCACTATTAACGCCTCTCTCCGTCCGCTCTTTATATGTAGGATCTCTCGGCGACCTCCGTCCCGCTCATGCATGACCTCAGTTCATCACACTCACACTTCTAGACGACCTCAGTTCATCACACTCACACTTCTAGACGACCTCAGTTCATCACACCCACACTTCTAGACGACCTCAGTTCATCACACCCACACTTCTAGACGACCTCAGTTCATCACACTCACACTTCTAGACGACCTCAGTTCATCACACTCACACTTCTAGACGACCTCGGATCATCACACCCACACTTCTAGACGACCTCAGTTCATCACACTCACACTTCTAGACGACCTCGGATCATCTTGCCCATAAATAACAGCAAAATAGCAGATACTACCTTGTTATTAGTGAATATGCTGACAAATCTGGACCAATATCTTGGTGCCTAAGGTCTACGGAAGTCCTAATCCGGCCCTGTCACCGCTCGCCACCTCCATCCACCCAGCTTTATCCTCACCCACCCAGTTTTATCCTCATCCTCCCAGCTTTATCCTCATCCACCCAACTTTATCCTCATCCAAAACCAGCACATAATATTATCTCCTAAATTCCAGAGAACAAGCCCGGGCCGTCAGGCATGGGAGGCCTGGGCGTGATCTCCCAGTTGCTGCTCTGCAAGACTCTCCAGCCGGACTTCCAGCAGGAGGAGATCTGCAGCATAGAGAAAGATAGCGATGATATCCTCGCAATCCTCAAGGAGATGCAGGAGTACATGCCACAGGTTAGAGCCTCTGGAAAGGTGTTGAAGTGGCTGGTTATTCGTTGTGATTGTTATTAAAGTTATCATTACAGTGTTGCTAGTCTTACCTGTCGCTGATCATTTTAGATAATTTTGTCAGTTTAGGCACTCGCTGTCAAAGCGGTTTGGCACGCGTCCTAGGCGATGCTTAGGCTATTGTGGTGGTCTTAATCACTAGTCCTCCCGCGGCCAACACTAAAATATATATCGACTATTTCACTTTGCAGTTTATGAAATAACTTAAATCAATTAACGTATATTTTGATAAGCATCAACATATATTAAGCTAATACAGATATTTTATATTATAATACAGCTCTGGGACATAATGATATTTATAATTTGATTTATATGTTATAATAATAATTATTAACGCTCTGCAATGCCGGGGTAGAAGGTTCGTGTCGACTTCACAGCCCTAGTGGATTTTCTCATAATAATTAGATTATTGGGAATGTTAGCAATAGGGAGCCGGTCGGCGAGCGGACAGCACGCTGGACTTGTGGTCCTGGGTTCGATCCCAGGCGCCGGCGAGAAACAATGGGCAGAGTTTCTTTCGCCCTGTTACCTAGCAGTAAAATAGGTACCTGGGTGTTAGTCAGCTGTCACGGGCTGCTTCCTGGGGGTGGAGGCCTGGTCGAAGACCGGGCCGCGGGGACATCATCTCAAGATAACCTCTCAAGATAGGATAATGAGGGTGCTGGTCGGTGAGGTAACATGAGGATGTGTAACAACTCCCCCCCCTCGTTGTCTTCACCCACAGGAGGAGGCGGGGTCCAGGAACCTGGCGCTCACTGGGGAGGACATGTTCAGCATCTGGAGCAAAAAGAGAACGCGGCGCTCTCTCTACCGCAACATGAGTTCCTTATGTTGCACCTGCAAGCCTGCCTACTTGTAATACGCCAAAGTCTAGTTCTCCAACCACTTCACCAAGCGCGAACACACACAACCATTTCCAACTCCTGCCTTCCCAGACACAAGCCAAAGCCAAGCTAGTCAGTTTAGTGTACAAGATACGGTAGGAGATGGAGTCAAATTACGTTTTATCCATCTCGCTACGCTGGAATGAAGCAATCGACACAGTCCCTCCTGAGCCAATCACGTTATCCCATGCCCTGATCATCCTCACAGTTCTAATCTCGGCTTAGCCCATCATGTCGGTGAATTCTTCCAATCATTCCCAACTTATGAATGGATCCCGTGTCCAGTCCTACAATCAGGAGTTCGCTAGTCATAATCCTTTCCAGTCAGCCCACTTTCAAGCTTCAACTAATCCTCAACTCGTATCCTATCAATGCAAGGAAGCTATGCACTAACATAGTTAAATTAGTTCCTACTTTTTCATAGTTAATTCAATAAACTCTTTCGAAGACAAAAATGTCATCCCCACCAACTCGCCCATTTACAAAACCCTAAAATTAGTAATGCCCAAACTGATTTTAATTACATGTTATATTCCTAAATTATGAATTACTTTAATACTTCTTATTACTTCAATTTAAGAACACAAAATACATGGGATATACTTTAGAGTTCAGAAAGTATTAATACACTGTAAAATCAGTATGTATGTTCTCTTTTTTTCCCCTGATGTGTCCGGTCTCACCTTACCAGACACAAGTCCAGCTTTGTCAAGAAAGTCCAATATCTTGCAGATACCTCCAAGCTTTCATAAATAACCTTGAATACACCACATTCGTCTTCCAAACACTTCAACTTCCCAAGATTTCCTACTTGCCTTCGTCTAATACCCTCGTCCAAAATGTCCACCTTCCTTCAGATAACTTTTTAGAATTCTTTTTTTTTTTTAGAACTTTTTCAATTTCTCTCGGATCATCTCAACTTCATTCAAATCTTCTAAACTGCTTCTAAATACCTTCGTTTCATCACAGATGTGTCTAACTTTAACCACAGGCTACTATTCTATTCTAGGTGCTTTCAACATGTCATAAACACTTGAACCTGTACCAGGTGCCTGGGATACTGTACACATTCCTTGGGTGCCTGAACCTCCATTGGTTATTTGTTAAGTACTCCGGGTACATAAAGTGTAATCAAACTAATACACCCCTTCTCCTAGATAATTACAATTTACTTTCACACACCCCATTTTATTAAGATATCTTCAAGTTCCTTTAGATATTTTTAAGTCCCTCCAGATATTTCCAACTCTAAAAGTATATGGACAAAATATTTTCCCAAATTTCACCACCTTCTCCAGACTCTCCAAAAATATCAACCTTCCCGGAGCCGGTCGGCCGAGCGGACAGCACGCTGGACTTGTGATCCTGCGGTCCCGGGTTCGATCCCGGGCGCCGGCGAGAAACAATGGGCAGAGTTTCTTTCACCCTATGCCCCTGTTACCTAGCAGTAAATAGGTACCTGGGTGTTAGTCAGCTGTCTCGGGCTGCTTCCTGGGGGTGGAGGCCTGGTCGAGGACCGGGCCGCGGGGACACTAAAACCCCGAAATCATCTCAAGATAACCTTCCCCCCTAGGTATCTTTAATAGGCATAAATACCTTTAATATATGTGTCATACCATGGACCATGTTCTCTTCTAGTGTTAATCTCGTTCACACTTCTATTACAGTTTCTTAACAGACCTTTCGTAACCACGATCACTGACACGCCAGACTAAGACTACAAGAGTCACAAATGCACATGGATATAATATGAAAATAATTGACAATTATACAAGACACATATAAACAGTTTTTAACAGAACATATAGTTACTAAATTTAACATTCTAAATGAGATTTAGCAAAAATTACCTACAATTTCATATAAAATCTATAAGCAGCAGCATTTAGTAACAGTATGAACGTAGTAATTAATAATTCAGATTCTTCAGATTCTTTTTTCAGGACAGGTACATTGCATTTGAGTTACAAACATAATGTTGGATTTAAAGAAAGAGGTAGTAGTGCATGCAATACCTAAAGCCACTAGTACGCATAGCGTTTCGGGCAAAGATGTTCACATAATTAATGTTCACAATGACAGCAAAAAACAGGTTGACATGTAGGATGAGAAGAGGTGAGGAAAAATGGGTTACATAGTCAAAAAGGGAGTTTTTTGTTGTTGTTTTTTTCAGTTGGACGAGAAATGTAATTTTTAATCTCGTTAGCGAGGTTATTCCCACAGTTTAGAACTTTTAATTTGCAGGAGCGTTTGTGCAATGTTCACATTCACATGTACGTCACTGTCCATACTCATGTATATATAAACACGTCACTTTCCACAGTCATATATCAAACACATCACTGTCCACAGACAACACAGAGCGCCTCTCCACTCACAAACTTCGCCAGTTACTTCTCTAGTGACACCTTGCGTCATGTGTAAAAGTGTAGTTCTTGTTCTGCAAATTATCAATTCGCAGTCAGTAGCAGTCTGCTGTCGCTGCCTTGCTCTCTCGTGTACAATTGTAGTCTCCATCACATTGTAATGATCGTCCGTGTGATTGTATGAATGTCCTATTTACAGCTCCAGCTGCTTCCCTATGACGAGTGTCCTATTTACAGCTCCAGCTGCTTCCCTATGACCCTATTTACTCCAGCTGCGCCACTATAACCAACCGCTGCTGCTGGTACGACTTTTAGGTACTATATAGACTTGTTTTGTCCCCCCGGATGTAATCATAGTGCCGCTTCTTCTGTAGTGGCCAGGTAGAGTCTGGTTCAGAGACGAGGGTAACTATACATTACAGTAACTCTCCTGCTGCAAGGGGGAACTTCCTGAGCCATTTTCTGGTATACGTGTGTACATGACGGTCATACTGGAAAAAGAAATGTTGTTCGCCTCTATATATGAAGAGAGTCTGCTGTGATAAGTGAGTGTTCGTGTTTACCTCGCTATTGTTTCCTTCCTGTCCGCTGCTTAAGTGTGTGTGTAGAGCAACGCCGGCTGTCTGGAGTCTCACGTATTGACTGTTATAGACTTTCCTTTGCTGTATTGCCAGTATTATATCTCGTAAAATACTGCTTGGCGCTCTTGTGTGTGTATATATAACGTATAATTCCATCTTGCTTAATGCTGTCATGTGTGTGTGTGAAGCGTCTCTTGGCTATACACACAGGTGAAGTTTTTTTGTGATGTATTCATATCTCTAGACGACGTCCTTTACGTTTGGTACAGTCGTCTCTGGCTACGTCTTTAGCTATACATTTTACATTATCACACCAGAAATTTGTCTGTTCTGTTCCTCACCCGGTGCCCTAGGTCGGTACTTTCAGGGAAGTAACAATGTATTATCTCAAACTAACGTGACACACACACACACTGTATCTTCAGCCTGTATCTCAACACAGTCTCCATTCTCAAACTCTTTGTTTATCAATGATACCATCCTTGCATCTACCATAAAGTGTTCTCATCCCAGTGACTGTCATCTATCGGCTACACCCCCAGCATCCTCATCCCAGCGACCACCACACAGCTACCATTACACAGCAACCACCATTGATCACCCTTCACAGTCCCACCTCTTGCATTCTATACACTGATCCCTTCTTATCCTCCCCTCCCACATAAGGATAAGTCCACCTCCTCTACTCGCCTCTACAGTACTCGCTATACCACCAGCTGCTCCTTGTGTATGCAGACTTCCCACTTCACACACGCCTGTTCCTCACAGAACTTTATCAGTGGCAGCAAAACTCTACCTGTATTCAGTTCTTCATTCTCCTCGCCTTGCTAGCGAACACCACACCCTGGCCACACTTGCCGAGGTTCACTCACTCACCAATGCACACTCTTTACCAAAGTGACCCCCACACCGCTGAGGACTACCCTCAACCATCACCGCTGAGGATTACCCCTCACCCACACATCCTCCCACCTCCAAAGAACCCCTACCAACAAAGTGCTTTCAGATCCGGGGCAGACCCCTAAAACCAGAGAATGTTGTGCCTCACTCTAGACGGGTCCACTGGGGCACAAAAAGTCCTCATCACCAACTCTGCCATCATGGGGCCCGCTGAGCTATTTGCGATCAGACTGCTTATAGTATGAGTGCAGTGGAGGAGAACTAGACGTTGGCCATAGAAACTAGGTAATGAATGCACAGGTCGTTGACTAATACGTTCATCCAAGTGATAATCTCTGGGTGACAAGCAAAAAATATATATATATATAATAGATTCATTACTTGCCTAAGCCGTTGCATCATAAGTATTTTAATTACGAGTACTGTGAGTGTTGTAAAGTGATAGTAACGCCATAGATTTATTGACAATCTCATTGATTAAACTCCACTTCTGTTATTCTAGTAGTTTGTGTGTTGATTTGTATTACATATCATAGTTAGCCTTCTTGACCAAGCTTGGCCATAGGGTGTAGTCTAGTTGGTTATTAGTACCTGCCAATTTAAGGCCTCGGGGAATGCTACATTTTCCTTGATTACTTCAACAGGATTTGTGGCATCAGACAGATGGCGCCAGTTTTCTCATATATCGGTTACTTGTAGGAAATATGGAATCGGCTGAGCCATGTATCGTGTGACGGTAGGACACATGTCGCCGAGGGCTTGGCTGGGGGTATACATAGCACTAGGAAAATGCCAGTGCGTAAAAGATTGAGATAAAATGTCGTGTATCATTTGAGTACAAGACACATGGCGACTGTCGAGCTTTGTGTCGGTTGCCTGTAGAGCATGGGGCACTAGTTGCCCCTTCTGTATTAGTTATCAGTATGACACAGTGCCACTGGTGTCGTGATTCATACAAGAGGCAAGCATACATCAGTATGTTTGACTGTAATACACACGGCATCATTTGTAGGGAACATGACCTCGGCTGTACCATGTGTCGTGTAGGACACCTGCAGCAATATTGTCACATATTAGTCGAGTGTAGGACACATAATGCAAGTCGTGTCACATATTAGTCGAGAGTGTAGAACACATGGCGCCAAATGTGCCATAACCCTAACATTCCGTAGGAGAATCACAATCCCAGCTACAAGGGGGGTAGCAAGTGTACATAGTGAGGGTATAGTCTGATAAGTCGCGTTCTCGCGTGACCGCACGACCACACGACCTTCCTTCCACCAGGAAGGCCTAAACGGCCTTCTGTATGTATTTCTAACCCCGGAAATATGCCTCACGAAGTAGACAAAGGGTGATAGATGCAACAGCCAAAACATATAGTTTGATTCGACTGGATTTACAACTAAAGGTTGTTTGTTATATATTGTGGATGAAGGCGAGGAATAGTACTTTTAAATGTGATTTCTACATTTCAAGAGCACAGGTTCGAAAACTCCTTACTGTTGATGCTATATATATATACTATCAGTTCCTTCAAATAGACGCTGGTTATAATCAATTTGGAAAGTTATACTTGCTAATTTGGCCCTTATTTATTTCACCTAGAACTTTTAGACTACTCGAGTCTTAGCTTGAGGAGAAGACGACCGTCCCCCGCGGTCACCTGTCCCTCAATAGAATTCTTGGTGACTCGGATACTTTTGATATCGTTCGCCTTGTGCGTTTTTGTTCTCGTATTGGCATCCTTGGTGATATTTAGCGCCCTCTGATTATTCCGCACATTTGATGGTGCTACATAGCCTTCCCGATTTGGTGCCCTCTTTTAATAATTACTTACTTTTGATAATTACTTACTTTTGATAATTACTTACTTGCGTTCCAGTACAGGCTGTCTCCACCAGGGACATTCCTGTGCAGGACGCCTCAACTAGGAGGGTTCCCGTGCAGGACGCCTCAACTAGGAGGGTTCCCGTGCAGGACGCCTCAACTAGGAGGGTTCCCGTGCAGGACGCCTCAACTAGGAGGGTTCCCGTGCAGGACGCCTCAACTAGGAGGGTTCCCGTGCAGGACGCCTCAACTAGGAGGGTTCCCGTGCAGGACGCCTCAACTAGGAGGGTTCCCGTGCAGGACGCCTCAACTAGGAGGGTTCCCGTGCAGGACGCCTCAACTAGGAGGGTTCCCGTGCAGGACGCCTCAACTAGGAGGGTTCCCGTGCAGGACGCCTCAACTAGGAGGGTTCCCGTGCAGGACGCCTCAACTAGCAGGGTTCCCGTGCAGGACGCCTCAACTAGGAGGGTTCCCGCGCAGGACGCCTCAACTAGCAGGGTTCCCGTGCAGGACGCCTCAACTAGGAGGGTTCCCGTGCAGGAAGCCTCCACCAGGAGGGTTCCCGTGCAGGGCGCCTCAACTAGGAGGGTTCCCGTGCAGGAAGCCTCCACCAGGAGGGTTCCCGTGCAGGACGCCTCAACTAGGAGGGTTCCCGTGCAGGAGGCCTCAACTAGGAGGGTTCCCGTGCAGGACGCCTCCACCAGGAGGGTTCCCGTGCAGGAAGCCTCCACCAGGAGGGTTCCCGTGCAGGACGCCTCAACTAGGAGGGTTCCCGTGCAGGACGCCTCAACTAGGAGGGTTCCCGCGCAGGACGCCTCAACTAGCAGGGTTCCCGTGCAGGACGCCTCCACCAGGAGGGTTCCCGTGCAGGACGCCTCCACCAGGAGGGTTCCCGTGCAGGGCGCCTCCACCAGGAGGGTTCAAGTGTAGAGCTTGTCGAAGAGGGGACTTTCCATTGTTTACTAGTAGTGTTTCAGAAACCTATCCACATTAGTTGAGCCTTTTATTTTAATCTAACACTTTTCAGCAGTTTTATCTAAAGAACATCCTTGGCTTAAGTGTTATTCTGTGGATCCTGCTTGTTTCAATCATGAATAAATCTATTCACAAATAAATTGCCTTCGAAAGTTTTCTGCTAGAGAGGTCCTGGCCCAGAACCAACCAACAGTTTGAAATTGGGTGTTCATATTGTTGGTTCTGTAGTACAAGTGGTAGTCAGTATTGATGGTTGGCCAAGAGTGCTCTCGCCAATGCAATGGCCATGTGAGTGGTAGTTAGTAATTAATGGTTACTTTATCAGTGGTTCTCGGTGTTAATGGCTGTTAATGCGGGTTGTCGATCATGCTAATGGTTTGCTCTACTCGTGGCCGTTCGTGCGTTGTGGTTAAAACCCCGTTACCAGACGGCCACATTAGAGGTTGACACTATAAATGTGTTCATGGTTCGTCTGTGCCCCTAACAGTACAACCCGTCCATGTGAGGGATTCACTCGACTGGAGGCCGACTGAGCTCCTGGCGCACAAACACATGAGACATCAATCCAGTCAGCAAGCAGTTGCATCATTCCCATAAATGGCCTCGACCTTCAGAAAGCATTCGGGTTGCCTACAAGTGGACATTAACTCGGTGTCCGGTCGGCGGTCACGGTGAGAACGTTGACTTCGAGTCTGCCAACTCCCAATTTTGCGTTTTATTGTTATAAAATCGGCACTGTATCTTCATCAAGAAAAGTTATATATATATATAAAAAGCCTTTAGTTTGGTATCTTTAAGTACGGTTGAACATTAAATAACCAAGAAGAAAATTTAGATTAACTGAGAGATAAGGTGTTAAATTTTCTTCCCCAAATGGTCTGAGAAGTTAGTGTGAAACAAGATCTTGACAGCAGACTTTTTCATAACTTCCTACAATTACATATGTATAGTGATTAAGACATTAGCTTATGCAATATTTTTCAGTATTATTAAATTTGGATTAGGGATTCTGGTTCACATGGTTAGGCTGCTAGTAAACTAGGTTGCGCTCAGTTTGTGTGGCACAGGGCCAGGAGAAGCATAATAAACAAAAATAATATAAAACATTACAATGCTTCAAACATTGGCTTCAACTCCAACAAACTGGATGAAAAATACAAAAAATCTAAAACAGATTACAAGCTTTGATCCATATGGTTATCTTAACATCAAATGTTTAGGCCACTGGTAACTTTTTACATTTATATCTAATTTTTTTTTTTTTTTGGGGGGGGGATTAATTCGGTTAAATAAGTTCTAACTTGTGTAATAAAGCATTAGCAGCAATAATTTATTTAAACTCGCAAAAAATACTGTAATTTTATTCTTAAAACAGGAAGCCGATGATCGTGCAAAACGATAATTTCACCGGGGCGGTAAAACCATATTCCGCAAAATAAGACGAAATTAACAAATATATTTCTTTGCTGACTAATTATACTAGATAGACGATGTCACAATGACGTGGCTGAAGATATGATGACCAAACCACAACTCGGAAGATAGAGAAGCAACAATATCTCGGTCCGCCCTGGACCTTTATTACCGACGACTCGAGTCGCGCGGATGGACCACAGTATTGTTGTTTCTCCATCTTCTGATGTGTGTGTGGTTTGGTCATCATTAATAATACTAGACAAACTAAAGTCCAAAGACTGCATCAATACTCAAATTATGTTACAGGACACAAAGTAAATAAAGACATCCATGCATAATATTTAACAAATCGCAAAATTACACGCATAATATTTAGTACGTAATAAATCCTGGTCCTACTGATGAGACGGGTAATAGGTGAATTCCTAACCATCTCTTGACTTGCTCCATGAGTTCTCAAAATGTTTATCTAGGTTTAGAAAGATTCCATTTATACATTTTAATTGGACAGTGGTGATAAAAACATTAATTAGAGGTAGCTAAGAAGGCGTCTTTATACTTGCAAACCTTTAGTAACCTGTATACAGATATTACTATATTTACATCTCATTATTTTGAGAGTAGTGTACACTGCATCACAATTGTTAGTTTCTAGAGTAGTGAGTGCCAGCGACTACGCTGTTCATGGTCAACCTGGGTGGCGCCGGGGACCAGCTGTTCATGGTCAACCTGGGTGGCGCCGGGGACCAGCTGTTCATGGTCAACTTGGGTGGCGCCGGGGACCAGCTGTTTATGGTCAACCTGAGTGGCGCCGGGGACCAGCTGTTCATGGTCAACCTGGGTGGCGCCGGGGACCAGCTGTTCATGGTCAACTTGGGTGGTGCCAGGGACCAGCTGTTCATGGTCAACCTGGGTGGCACCAGGGACCAGCTGTTCATGGTCAACCTGGGTGGCGCCGGGGACCAGCTGTTCATGGTCAACCTGGGTGGCGCCGGGGACCAGCTGTTCATGGTCCCCCTGGTTTCACCGGTGACTATGTTGTTCAGGGTCCACCTGGGTGGGGCCGAGGACCAGCTGTTGATTCCTCCTTTGAGACGCCAGGGACTACAGCTGGTGGTTCTCCTGTGTGGTGCCGGGGACTAGCTAATGGTCATCTTGGAAAAACGGCAAAGGTCCACATGAGGGCGTTTATTACAGGATTCCTGCTCCTTGTTTCGTCTCCCAAAAGTTGCAAGAATATATTTGTGAAGCAGGTCAGCAAAGGGCCATGAGTTACTTCTCGACTGACAAGGTTACCGCATCGTTCTTAAGGCTTACACATGCCAGAACTGTGTGGTAGAAAAATTTGTCTTATGATAATTGGTAAATGTGTCTGTGTGTGTGTAATAAAAATTATATATGTATGTATGTATACATAATATAATTATACACACACACACACTGTATGCAGCTTTTATAGTGGGTATAAAGTAAAAAAAAAAAAGTAATTGGACAAAATGAACATGCATTAAAGGGCAATACTTAAAATGAAATGATAGCGTAAACATTTAATGGATTAATGAAAGATATGAAAATAATTGACAGTTGTACTATATTATAAAATTAGTTATGCATGAGCTGCCATAGAGGATACTGCTCATCTTCCTTCTGGTGATGTGGTAGCAGTGATGGCAGCGAGGTGACCTTGGAGCCACAGTGACGCGAGGCTTCATGTAATGGACCTGTATAGGATATTACTCCACCATGTGGGTGAGTTTCATTCGGTTAATGCTGTCTGTATATTACTTTTGGCCGCTATATATTTTGAGAACTGACAGGCTTCTGAGGAGTTGATACATTAAATTTTGGTTAGCTATGATCGATGTTTTGAATACATTAATTGTCCAAAACAAATATTTGAGGATTTATTTACTTAAAATTTCATTTATCAAGAAGGTTTTTATAAATAATTAAATGGGGGGGGGGGACAAACTTCAGAGTTTTGTTGTTCTCAAAAGTTCCTCCTTCATCCGGCCGGAAACAGCTTCCGATGGGCAAAACAGTAGGGATGCCAGGAATCAAAACGTGGCGTATAGAGCTCAGGAATGCTCTGCGCCCTCCTCCTCCTCCTCCTCTCATACTACACTCTCTCATTACGGCGCATGTATATCACGGTCACCAGCGGCCGCCCCTTCCTAATGTGCTTCACGGGTGACCGTTTCAAGTGGCCCAGCTTCCACTCACAACTTTTCCAGTGGGACATACGCAGTGAAAGGAATCTCAAGCGTAAAATATTAATCCACAACTCTACAAATGTAATTTATAAATATAAATAGTATATATATATATATATATATACATTCACACTATATTCTGACAGTTTTATTGCATGCTGAAACTTTAGTTATGGTTTTTGATGGTGTAAATACCTCAAAGATTTGATGAGCGGCTGTTATGTGTGTGTCATTGGGGGTACATGGTGAGGGCCCCAGATAATATACTGTTGGTGAGGGGCCCAGTGAGGGCCCCGTTCTCAGCGAAAGGGCCGGATTCAGACAAGGTGAGGCCCTGAGCTACGGAAGCTGTAGAGGTCCTATATGTTAATTAAAATCATTATAGAAATGTCATTTAAAATTAAACTAAATTACACAAGAATAAGATTTTGAGAGGGCCCCCCCTTCTGTTTGGGGCCTAGGTGGTAGATTGTTTTACATATTCCTAAATGCTGCCTTGCTCACGGGTTATGTCAAAGCATTTAATGCAGCACTTCAAAAATATATTGTGATTTTTAGTATTTATAAACAAATAACAAGATGTATTAAAATTTTTCACAAAAATGTAAACTGTATATTGACCCAGAAAAGATTTATATTTGCAACTGTTTAGTACACAAGCTTCCTAACGTGTCTCGGCTTTTTGTATAAATATATATATTGCCAAAAATCTCTGCCAGTAAATGGCGTTTTGAGTTCTGGTCCTGCAAGCACAGGTTGGGAAGGGCTCTTGGCACGCAAGATGAGCTGCATATATTTGGTGGATGAATTAACCTTGCATGAATACTAGACACTGGTGTGCATGCTACAATAGTGTAGTCAAGGTGTGTGTGTGTGTGTGTGTGTGTGTGTGTGTGTGTGTGTGTGTGTGTGTGTGTGTGTGTGTGTGAAGACGTTAATGGTAGATGACTGTTGATCCTAGCAAGAGAGTACCTGATGTGTTCCACTGCGAGCAAAATATATATTGATACTCAATGAGGCCTAAATTAGTGTCGGCAACAACTCGTGAAATATTGTGTGTGCTTGAGAGCAACAAGTAACAGATGGTCCAAATTGGATGACAATTGTTTGGTGCGATACGAGGCTAGTGGCTGGTGAAGCCTGGTGTGTACCTAGTGAGGTGCCTGATGCATGTTGTGCATGGATAGCAGCTGGTGATGCGTGACGCATGCGCCTCAGTCAGCGGACCAGATGAATAATTTATCATGTATTATTCTGCAGTATAGCAATAAAAAAAATTTTGCAATGACTGCTTGTTTTACATTCCTCATTACAATTTTTTGTGACAGATTTAGTAAGGTTGTTTTCTTTTAATTAACATTACCTTACAGCAGCTTGATGAAGAAAAGGACCTTAGTCAAAATCCATCATTCACTGAAAGCTGCACAAGAAGTAGGAGCTGCAGTCTAAATAAAAAAAAAAAAAACTAATCAAACTCTAGTAGTTAAACACATTTTACTTCAAGAAAAAGAAGGCAGTTATTCAAATGCATAAATCTCTGGTACTTGTATTGCTGTATCATCACTTGGATTATTGTATTTAAGTATGGAAGCCTCATCTTCAGAAAGACACAGCTGCTTTGGAGAAGGTTCAACACCGGGCAACAATGTTGAACCGGTTTGATGTTTGATCATTCATGTTTTGTTGAATGTTTGATCATTCCAGAACTATTCATTCCAAAGATGCAAAACAAAGCCATGAGTATGTAGACTACACCACACACCAGAAAGTGAGGAGACGACAACTTTTCGGTTCGTCCGGATCAAGTCAAGTAGGTATCATTCTCGGATGCCATCCTACAATTAAATTATTAAACATGAGGAAAAGGAAGGAAATATCCCATGTGTATACGCAAGCGATCAAGTCTGTGAAATCGATGCTTTATATGGTATCAAGATGCTTAGTCTGACCCACCATCCAACCCCTTGACAAATGCCCTCCACACCTTCTTTAAGTCACCATTAAGACACTAGTCAAAGTGACTCATATAGGCTGCATTGAACCTATAATTTTGTACCCCTCTCCAGCCAAAGAAATATTTTACTTAGATGAAGGGAAATGTGGAATATCCATGTCTTCTCTTTCTTACTCCTCAACTTAAACCAGAAAAAAAGGTTTCGTAAGCTTCTCTCAATTACTCTTCAGATCATCAAAGCGCCCCTAACCACAAGACGGGTTCTCCTTTGTGATATTACACTATTTTGTAATGCTCTTTTATACTGCTTTATGCGAAGGACAAACTCATAATTGAGAGATTTTATTACAAGTACTAACAACTGTACAGTACAGTACTTCTTGGAAGTATTCAAAATTTATCAAGTTGCTCTAAAGTAGGATACAAAATTAAGTAGCTGAATTTATCTTTACTTGCTAAGCAATATAAATGCTTCACTATTTTACCAACGTGTCTTTTTTATAAATAATTTGTATGAAAGCATCTCTAATATTAATAAAGAGCTGAGCAATTTTATCAAATAAAAAATATATACAGTATACATATTCAATATAAATACAATAAATAAAATCTTAAGCCTATAGCTTTCTAAATATTCAAATTTCTGGTTTACTAAGTTTTTCAACATAATTAAAAACCTTATTTAAATATGCTTCTACATGTAAAGTTCTCAAGAACCTTAAAGGGCTAAATAATGAACGCATCTTCAAAGCCCTACTAATCAATCGGTGAGAATGTATATAATGTACAGTCAGGTTTTTGTTATGTATTCAGATGGGAAAGAAAGAAAATCCTGGTAATTTCGTATGTAAGTACCTCAACTTGTGCATTAAATCATTTAAAAAAATATAAGAAAACAAAAGTCCTTTTTTCTCACAATAATGAAAGATCTGATTATACTCTGATGATGTACAGCTCCATTAAAGAAATATTTGTTACACACAAAACTACCATTCTTTGCACTAATTCAATTTAGTTGTGTTGAGAAGTAACCCATGAGTGACCTGCCTGGTTAAGGGACTAACTCACATTTCATCGATAGGAAGATCAATTACAAATTGTAGCACAGTATCCCTACTTTATATATAAATCATACGAAAAGTAATCATACTGTACTTAAAGCCATATACCAGTAAACTAAAAATATTAAATTCTACTTGAATGCACATTTAATCACAGATTACCTATATTTTCTTGACTAATTTCACAGAGCCTTCAAACTTCCAAGATTCATCATTGCTCTTCTGCAACAAACATACGATTCACTGCATCATTTAATCGTCTCCAAGCTGTGGGTGGATCTAGTTCTTCCACAACTTCCTCATCATAAGACACTGGGTCTTCTGGAGCAGTGAGAAAGTAGGCAAGGATACGAGAACGGCACATGGGACAGTTATCCAAGCGACCACAGCAAGTATCACACACACAAACATGACGACAAGGAAGAAAGGCACGAGTAGTCCTTTTGACCTGAAATAAATACAATATAATAGAAGTCATATATAATGCAGATAAATTAAACTCCTGAAGAATTTGTTATGAATAAATAAATCATTATGTAAAATTGGTGATGTAAAAAGCTAACGTACAGTTAGACCTCACTACATGTGAGGAAAGTTACAGCATAATCAGAATCACACAAAATGAACTTATGGCTGTATTAAGGGACCTCCAAGGGTATTATATATAAAAAAAAAACTTCTGGATATATAACTTAGGTCTTGAAAGTTCTCAAAATACTTTTAAAAATTTTGTGGGCCGCTTGCTCCATGCAATTAGTTTTGCCGATTCCTGGTCTTGCTCCCCACGTCTAGCCATGTGTGTGTGTGCTTTTTTAAGCGCCATTCCTTAAGTGGAACTTTGCTGATCACCATATCATGTCCATCACCATCACTTATTGTGTTGATTTGACAAAACTGCTTCTTGGATTTGGCCTAGTTGTCTCAATAGTTATCCCTTTATAAAGCTTAGTAATGTTTTCCTTAGCACCCATCATTCCTATGTTTCATTTAATCCACCTGATCTTTCGATAAGGTGTTTATTTTTCACTGCCTGGACAGTGCTTGAGTTTTGCTGATCAAGGCTGTTTAGTCTAGTTCTTGCTCCAAGCTTCGAGATAATGAGCTCCATGACCTTTGTTTCATTCATTTGGTCTGGAAAATTCTTTGGTGCAACTTTGCCTTGATGCCACCATATTTCTGTCAAGAGATTACAGGGGTGCTCATGGTTTGAGGTAGTTTGCTAGCCTGTAAGCAATCTTTTTCACCATGTCCCATTCTAACAAAAGAATTAAGGATTACTGGTATCAAACCATACTATTGTGCCAAAGTACCTCCATTGAATTTCGCACGTGCCTTATCCTGCTACTAAAGCCTAAGTCGTATCCAGTTTTGGCACGTCTCCAATACATGGGGGCCACGTAACATGGAAGCTGTAGGCTCCATGCCATTAGGAAAAGATTTACCACAGGGCAACAGAACATCCTGCAAAGCCAACAGGACATGTCATGGATGGTCCACCTGTGGCAAGGAGACAGAAACAAGAGACCGTATGTGAAATACCTGTACATAGATAGCCAAACCCCAAGAATCCAAAAGACGAGCTACCTGCAGGGTCCAGCCCCACAATAGAAGAGACCAAAGCACCCCCCCCCCCCACCATTGGTTCACCCAATGACCTGCTAGGAAGCAGTCAGAGTGGAAAAGAATCACAGAGTCCACTGGGAGACAAAGTAACTGCATAGTGTGGCAACCTGCAGCTAATTCATGCACAATAATGTAAAGGACGTGCTCAATAGCCCTAAGCAGTCAACTGAGTGTTGGTCACAAAAGCCCATCCCAATGCCGAGATGTCTGTGACGAGGGAATCACCACAAAAATCTCAACCTGGTGAGCTTGGAGACAACCAGGTCCCTCACTCGCAGACTAGCTAGAAGCCCAAACCGAACAGTTGTCGAGGTAGGCCAAGACAAATCTCTAATACCCAAAAGTAACAAATTACTACATGCACCAACTTTGTGAAAAGTCCAGCAAGCCAGATTAAAGCTGAACAGGAAAGCCCAGTGGTAAGCTTGATGCTCCACAACAAATTCTAACCAGTCCTTGAATATGGGATAACTGGGCCAATATTCATCCCATAGGTCCAGAGACACCATCCAAGAATCTGCCGGCAGCAACAAGTGTATCTAGGCTAAGGCAATCATGTGGAAAGTTGGACAAGGAATTGTGGCTGAAATAAAACACAATTGTGAAGGGGAAAGGGAACACTAACAAAGCAAAAGCCTCCCCTACCATTGCAAAACTAATATTCCAGGGATAGCCAACACACCACTTAATGTAAGTATAAAGCTCAGGATGGGTCCCCATCAAAGACTTCGTGCCTAGAAAGCTATAACCAGGCCAGTGAGAAAGGAGTCTGAGAGAGAGTGACCCATTTGTGGTCATGTGCAGCACTTTTAGTTTACATTGCAGGAAATAGTTTACTTAAGTTACCTTCTGGTACCTAAATTTCTTCAAGCAGTTGCTTGTTTTCTTGTGCTTGTGCTTTCCGATGGCTTTTTTTTTCCTTTTTGGGTTGATCTTTGATCTCACATTTCCCTCTCGCCACACAGTGACAGCCAGATTCTGGTCCTGGCTCCCAGTAGGCAAGGCTGGAGCTCTGGAGACTGGTGCGCGTTGCTAAAGTATCGCTGAAATAGCAATTAGCTGTGGAAGCTACCGAGAGTGTCCCAGAAAAAGTACTCTAATATCACTCAAAGTTCCTGTATAACATTTCATATGAGCTTGAGATTCATTATCAAGAAATAATTAAACAAAATATATAAAAATAAGTTACACTTAAGAACATTAAACTAAGTCTTAACTTTATGTTGTTTATTTACACTAAGATTTTAAACAGTATTGGTGTATATTTTATGGTTATATCTTGATGATTAATAATACTGTATAGAGTTACTATATTTTATGACAGTGGTTCAAGTGTGGAGAACATAATGATAGGCTGTGCATTTGGAACATGATGACAGTATTACCCGAGTTTACCCGAGGGCCACTAATACTAGTACGCCTCGACGACGACTGGAAGCTGGTGGCTTGTCAAAAGTTACCCCCATTTCCTAATTTGTTAGTATACAATATACTACAGATGTGCATAAAAATAATGTAAATAATACTTGAAAATTGACCACAGAACAAGAGATACTACTAAACGTGCGAGACAAAAGATCACTAGCTTACCTGACACACAACACAGGCTTCCTCTAAGGGTATTTCAGCCTCATCATATGTATTACTGTCTTGAGAATCGGTTACAGTTACTTCCTTGGAGGAACCACCAGTCTTATCACCACCTTCTTGATTTTCATTACTCACTTGAGTGTACAGAGCCTTGAAAAAGAGTTGAAATTTTGTAAGTTAACCTGTATTTATTCACTCATAGTTGACTGTAACAAAATATGCAGTGAAGTAATGAAATGTCCCTTTCTGGTGGGCCATTCAATAGCTCCTTAACCCCTGCACTGCGCACCTGGCTTCGGCAACAACTTCTTAGTTCAATTGTCAAGGACAAATTTTTGTTGTTTTCATAAATATTCAGGTAAAGTTAATGTCAAAATGTTTCCAAACTCAACTACTGTACATATTTTCATTTAAAAACACAAAGAGTAATGAAAACATAAAAAAACATTAAAATAAACCCTAATTAAAAAAAATTAGCACAACTCTCAGAGCGCCTAGAGGCGTTTTGCGCAGTGCAGTGGTTAATGCTATCAACCTGGTAAAATACAAGCCTCAGGGAACACACCAGGTCTCTGAAGACCCACAAGTGTTTACCAGGGGACCCGAGCCAGGATTTGATTCACTTAAAGAGGTGATGGGAAGCCTTGTGATCATAGATCACTACAGAACTGAGCCAAAAGCCTACCAGAAAGCTAAAGTGGCCAAAAACAGCCAAATGCTTGGAGAAATTTGTAATCCTAACAAAATGAATGCACACTATCATTACATTGGGAAAATTCGCCACCAGATGGCCTCCTAAGCAATTCTGGATCTTGGCCAGCCTGCAAACTTATTCATAAGCTGCCCCAGGAGACAACCCACCAATTCCCACAGGGAACTGGACAGTATTGACAGTCTTGCTTCATGCATGTCGGCGTTCAGTCCCTGACCGTTCAAGGGTTGGGCACCATTCTTTTTTCCCTGTCCTATCCAAATCCTTATCCTGAGCCCTTCCATGTGCACTTTCTCATATTTCCCTTCCCTTCCCAGAGGGAACATGACAGGGACATGGAAGTACTGAGTGGCCCACCTGAAAGAGCCATTTCATTACGTTAAATTCTGGAGTTTTCAAAGCTCCCTCAGTAGATCCAATAAATATATATATATAAATATAAATAAATAAAAATAAATAAATATACATGAGCCTCGAAAGAGGACGTTGGCCATAATGAGAGAACCTAAAATGAAAGCAGGAATGATGGCCTTTGCCGATCTGTGGAGGCAAACGACAAAAGGGTAAAATATAATCAAGAAAACATTTGCAATCAGTAGACAATACACTGCAGTCATGCACTGAGCTGAAAAATGACAGCACAAGGCCAAAGACCATAAGGACAGAGGCCTCGGCCACACAAGAACATGCCCAAAAGCCCCAAGCCCAAAATGGCACCTAGGCGATACGAGGTAATGTTCCCATGAGAAAAAAAGGCCACCAGCAGAAACCACTCAAGACAAAAGAACCAAATACAACTGACTTTGCAATAAAGCCTGGAGACTGGTGACCTACTCAGCCCACAGACTACTCACCAAAATGGAAAAATAAATGCCAGCCCTTGTTTCTGAAAACCAGTTGGCCCTGAGGGCACATTCCCAATTAGACCAATGCATCCCAGTGTCAGCTGGACTAACACAATTTGATGCCAGCCAGACCAATGCAGCTTGGCTCTAACCAGTTCAACATGCCTGGCTTCAGCCCCACAGCATGGTCTGACAAAAACTAGGGAATGCAGCTGTGTGATATGGCCCAAAGCCAGCTGGGTTACACAGTCCAGAGAATTCCAGGTACTCGGACCACAAGCTCCAGGATTTTGTTATAAATCATTGATTGTGAGGCAAGCAATGACTTTGTTGATTCCTGTGGGCCTTGTATCCTCACAATGAGCACCCTAGTCAACCTCAGTGAAGTTTATTTTGTCATTTTCTCTTGAGAAGTTGCAAGTAAAGTGCAGCTGTTCTATCGGCAACAGTCTGGGACCAAAAACATGACGTCAGATGCCCAGCTGAGCAGACACTGTGCAGAGGGCCCATGTTGGGTCACTCTTCAACTTACTCAGAATGTGGCACATTTTCTGAGGACAGTCCCAGCCAAAGGAAGGACTGGTATTACTGAGGTAAGGAATCCAGTGAAGTTGTATCAAAGAGCAACCTGCAATTCTGATACCCAGTGACAGACAGTGAAGCAAGTGAATAGTGGAGTGTTGGAAAGTCTCTACACTTCGGGACATGCGTTAAAAATAGTGCAGTGCAGCAATTGGGCTCTCCAATGACATTTGCAAATTTGTGTTGGACAATGCAGAAGCCCGAATGTGAGCAGAGAAAGCTCCAATGAAGTACTAGTAGTGCTAGTTCTCTGGTAGGAACCACTGATTACAAGTGACTGGCATATAGTGGTAGTCTTGAGGATAGAGCCACTAAGCACTTCAGTGATGAAACATAGCAATGACTGGGATTCACAATAATATCCTTCTTCAGTTCAATAAATAATCTCATTAGCTCAATAAAGGTGGATTCTCTTATTTTTTTTGGTTCCTGCTTAAATATGATTCTAGAAATTATTTTAACAGGTAACACAAGCTTCAGCATCAAATTTCATTCTAACTAGTTTGTAGAAGCACGAATACACTTGGGTAGTTTACCTTGAGTTTGGTGAGTTGACCATTGTACTGCTTCAGGTACTGATGGAGGATGCATGTAGGATCTGACATTCAGAATCCTTGATATGGATGATGGTAATCAGTGCCCCCTAAAATATAGTCAAGAAAACATTTGCATTCAGTACACAATACACTGCAGTCATGCATTGAGCTGAAAAATGACAGCACACGGCAAATCTTGTTTAGTTAACTTTATAGTGTATGGACATTGTTGTTATTAAATGTATAGCTTCCTCTATAAGGAGAAGCTTGAAATTAGTTTTCCTGGATAACTATGAGTTAAGCCCAGTATTTCTTGAGAACAGTGAACAGGCAGTAGTGACACTGAAGAGTGAAGATAAATTAAGAACAAAGTTTTCATATGTACCAAAGGACAGTGCAATTATCAAGGGAAACATGACCCTCTCCAGGCATGAGATTCTGAATTAGTACACATATCTGAATTTATAATTATTAAGGCTGACAAAAGAAAACATTACAGCAATTAAGAATATACCCAGTACTATTATAAGAAAAATGTTCTTGCTCTCACATATCTAGTTGAAGGATGAGAAACAATTGTGTGAAAGATGATAATATGAAACCTTACTGCCATTACCTTAAACCTTACCTTACTTGTTTTACCTTAAAACAAGGTAAGCATTGAAAACAAGGGACAGAACCCCAAGACACTAATAACTGACTGATAAGCTTGCAAGATAGAGCAGCCATGGAAAGAAATTGAACCACAAAGTCCTCTAAAAGGAGGAGAGGCAAGCAAGAAAGGACAAAAGGGCTAAGAACCAGACCGAATCTAAAGACTAGGCCAGTATAGCCTGCCGACATGTATGACGGAATGAGTAAAATGTTGCCACATCCTCGCATAGGATAGATGCGAACATCTTAGGCAAGGTTACCAAAACCACAGGCAATAAGACCTCTACACCTGACAATAGTCCAATTAAGTCCACATCCTCCTGTAGCCAATGAAAAGCTCACGAAGTGCCCAAAAAATGCAAGATCACCACCAAGTGAGAACGAGGCCTGTGGTCTTCCACAATATGGGCACCAGAAAGCAAAGGCAGCTGCATGTGGACCTGCCACTTGCCCACATCCTTGGAGAGAGCCAGAGCAAACAGGCAGTTGTCAAGTGGAAAAAAGGAGAACCAACCAAAAAACATAACTCACCTTATGCCAATCCAGTATACAGGAGCAACAGAACTCCTACCAGGCTCCAAGCGGGAAGAAAAAGGCAAGCCAAGCCAGCCAGGATGAATGGTCTCTGGTAGGCCAAACAGAACTCCCACAACTGATGTGACTTAGAAGTCAGGAGCAATCTCAACGAGATAGCTTCAGGGAGCAACCAGGGGAAAGGGAGCTTCCCCAGAAAGCTACTAATATACAGAGAATTTCAGACATAACATACAAAAAAAAAAAAAAAATGAGAGAATAATATACAAGATTGCAAGCATAATATTTCAAACTAAATGTGATAACATTTTTAAATTGTTGATATAATAAAATTATAGCTGCTACACAATATGACATTGATCTTGATTATAAAATGTGAAGTGTTCATATATATTTATGCATGTATATAGCTGGAGGAACTCGACAACCTATCATAATCAACTTTGTATCTTATATGTAACTCCTTTTTTGTAATAAAGTTTAAAATTCATCACCACCATTACCCCCTTTTCACAGTTTTCAAGCATTGGAAGGCCTTTGACCTTTTGTGTAGATAACACACAGAAAATGAGATCCCAGACAAATTTCCCGACCCTTGACCACAGGAAGCTCAAAGCCAACTGCACCCGTGAGCAGTGTGACGGCACCATTCCTATGCTACAAATAACATATAAGAATATTATAGCTATGATGCTAATAACCCTTAAATATCTGACAGTCTAGTGACTTATTAAAAGATGATTATGTCCTTACCACTCCATTTTCACTGGTGTCCTGAACAGAATCCTGGCGCACCATGCACACAACTAGGGGGTAATTTCGTCTAGGAGACTCTCCGAGAGACAATGGGGAAGCACCAGAACACAAGTTAACTTGTTTTATGCACACAGTTTCTTCATTAATGTCATTTCTGAAGGAAAAAACTAAATTAAGGTAAAAGTGTACTCCACTGAAAATAATTACCAGAAGGTGACAAGAGCAAGGCACCATTAATATAAAAAATGTTGCTAAACACAGTCTGAGAAGTTACTTCTCAGACTGTCAAATTACAATAAAGATACATTGAATTATATTATGCTAATATCATGCTAATGTATATCATGCTAATATCTTTTCCACATGTTGCAGTTTGACTAACAGAAGAAGTATAATACGGTATTATTAAAACTATTCAACAAATATACAGGAGCCTTAAGCCTTCAATGACAAAATCTTTGATTTCAAGCTCTTACAATGCCATAAACAACATGTTGGCTAAGTTACTGCTGTGTATTACCGGCTCATTTGTCCTTCCCTATCACTGCCCATTTTCTCTCAACTTAAAGCCAATGGCCAAGCATATATCGCAATTAACATGTAAACCAAACATCAGGTTTATTACACACAGAATTGTGGATTTGTTCATCATATTTATTTCATTTTAAATAGGTTCAGAGAACTCCCTTCCCGAATCATCACACAAAATATCTTCATGATATTAACAAATGTCTGACATTGGTTCATCCCTATCATCACAGAGCATAAGCATGGTGAAAGGCCATAGTATATCCCCCTTACAAAGCTTCCAACCTCACAACTGATCAGCTGCCATTGCCACCTTCAAGCCAAAATTTCATAGCATAAATTTATCAAGCTATTTGATTAAACTGTAAATTAAAAAAGCTAGATGAAATATGATATATTACTGTGAGAAACAACAAATATTTTACGTACCAAACAGAACAGCACTAGTTATGTGGATTACTAATATTTCCCATTTGTCCGTATTTGGGGAGAATGATGATGAATTTACACCGATGAATACGTTCAGAAGGGCATGTCCTGGAAGGGTGCAATTGCTATGTTGGGGGACTATAAACGATAACTTGTCAACCATGTTAGGTTGAAGAGTCCAGAAAACTGAGAACGAAACTCAAAAACAGGTACAGCATCCGATCCAAATTTCTTTGACTTATTTACCGATTTTTACTAAACAAATAATCTATTTTGGCCGAGAAGCAGCTAACATAGCTCTGCCACAATTACAACTCCTGTTACAAAGCAAATGATACACTAATGCTTAAATAACTATACCAAAATATCTGTACCTTAAGACCTCATCGATGACTTCTGCCCTAATTGAAGGTTTTTCAATTAAGTGAGTGAAGAATCCTGACCAAGGAGCTAGCAGGAGAGAGTGTAAATGATCAGATGGTACTCCCCAGTAGCTCCGCAGAACATACGACACCTCACTGCGTAACTTTAACTGAACATCTGCAAAAGAACACATTAATAATATTACCCAGTCAGTTATCAAACTATATCCTTCAGATCTTCTTTTTCAGCAAATGGAAACAATCCCCATCCAATTTTGTAAACATGCATTTAACACACACAAGAACCAAAAATATTTAAGAATCCCCTTATCAGAAAGCATTTTAAGTTAAGGTTATTAGATAATTAGATAGAACTACCAAACAGAATATAAAATGACAATACAGTGGCACCTCGACTTACGATTGCCCCTACTTACGATAATTTCGAGTTACGATGTAAATTTCATCGAAAAATGCGACTCGACATCCGATGGTGTCGTCGACTTCCGATATTTGTTGGTACACGTTCGGGTCGACCGAGCGCGTGGTTCCTGGTCACACGGTCCGACCTGTCTCAGTTTACTACAGCTGCCCGCTTAGTGACGATCGCGCCTATAAGAAATTCCGTGTTTGTGGTGATTTTTTGCATTTTGAACATTAAAGTAATTATTATATATCACGCCATGAGTCCCAGGAAAGTCAGTGGTAAGGCTCAACATGAAAATCCATGTAAGGATGACCATAGAGCAGAAACAAGAGTACAGAATGTCTCTTCCTTAACAATTAAGAAAATGTGTGCAGCATGGGAAGAATTGCAAACCTTTGCTGAAACGACTCACCCAAATCAAGCTGCAGTAGGCCGTTGCCTTAACCTATTCAATGACACTGATGCATCATTATAGACAAATGTTAAAACGAAGGGAAAAACAAATGTCTCTTGACAAATTTGTAGTGAGACAAACAAGCACTGAACCACAACCAGGTCCTAGTGGTATTCAGGCAAAACGTAGAAGAGAGAGTACCCCTGAGCAAACATCACTGATTGATGTGATAATGGAAGGGAACTCCCTTTCCAAACAGTAACAACTCTCCTCCTCCCAATTCATCACCATCTTCCATACGCCATCAAGAGCCCCCCGCCATAAAGGTACGATCAACTTAGGTACTGTATTGTAGTTAGAAAAAACATTGTATTCAGTATAAAATGTATTTGTATGTTAATATTTTGGAGGGTGGGGATCAGATTAATTCAATTCCCTTTATTTCTTATGGGAAAAATCTCTTCGACTAACGATATTTCGAGTTACGATCTGTCTCTGGGAACGGATTAGCATCGTAAGTCGAGACCCCCATTGTACTGTACATGTACATACTATTAAACGGCTACAGTTTTTTTTTTAACACATCCTAACGTAGGCCTATGCACATACCTCTTTCTACTTTTTAACTCATGAATCATGAATCAACATCATATGATTTATAAGCCTATCATATAAAACATCAGCAGGTTGACTCACTCAAATGTATAGTATTCTATCTTGTAGACTTTGATTTACCTCTTTATAACATGAAAGAAGCATATAAGATCTGTTGCAGAAAATAATTCACAATAATATGGCTGAATATGTGGTCTGGTCAACATATGGCTGAAAACATAACCCAACCCACGCACAAGACATGAAAGTGGCAACATTCATGCTTAATTCTTCGGGCAATCCTTACCCACAATCTTAACACTCCCACTCAACTAATTTCTAGTACTGTACCATACATCACTATTACACTACATAGATTGTCATTACTACAGTTCCCACTTTCATGGGGTGGGAGGCGTGAGCCCTAAGATAAAAACAGAGAACAATATAATAAAATGCGTTTACAGATGTTATATAATGAAACATTGACCAGACCACTC
Organism: Procambarus virginalis; assembly: GCA_020271785.1. Taxonomy (NCBI): domain Eukaryota; kingdom Metazoa; phylum Arthropoda; class Malacostraca; order Decapoda; family Cambaridae; genus Procambarus; species Procambarus virginalis. The sequence goes on from WNGS01169498.1 coordinate 33,322,057, forward strand.
ACTAGAAGGTGAAGGGACGACGACGTTTCGGTCCGTCTTGAGAATGGTACAGGACGGACCGAAACGTCGTCGTTCCTTCACCTTCTAGTGTGTGGTCTGGTCAACTTACTTTAGCCACGTTACTGTGCCTCATCGCCTGCATAATAAAACATTCTAAATATCACTTGTCCATTCAAAATACTGTATAATTCACAATACAACATATAGCCTTATGAATAAACAGACTGTAGTGTTATTTTTATGTTATATATACATAACAAGGTTGCAATTGTATTCATATTGAAGGACATACAAAAAGAGTACTGCATGGAGACTTCCAGCATCAAGAAAATAGGTAACAGCACTAATCAACCCATACCTATTATTCATCTTCCTCTGCACAGTGAGGTATTAGGGGGAAGGACTATATTAAGTGCCCATGCCCTTAAAACCCCATCCCACACACCTTCATACATAAGCACCTTTCTGGCACCTACTTAAAGTACAGTACAGTATATAAGATCCACCAATCTGCTTGAATGCAGTACGTACCAGTGAATGATGCATCTCTAGGTTTGTGTAGCTCAAGAGAAAATGGAACAGCAACTTTCTGGAATGCTACTTGGGCCACAGGTGGTTGAGCAACATGCACAACAGAAGTTTCAAAAAAATGTTCGCCTTGTAACCTGTAACGAGTCACAAATAAAAATTAAAAATTGGTACGAGGTCTCGCTCAATTTTGCGTCTATTTAAAACACTGTTGTCATGGCCAATGAAAGCTAGTATGGCATACTGAATACTCTCAGTTAAAGAGCACTTCTTATCAGACTGAGTGATGCTCATCAACATTTTTTTTTTTGGGGGGGGGGGGGTTGGCCACAACAATCGAGGGATCACATGCGCCCATAGCTCCGAGTGTCATCTTGTATACCCAGATACATGCACTTGTATATACCCAGATATAACCTAACACCAGATTCAATCAAATTTAGACATCACAACAAATAAAATGTACCTTTACAGCCCCTTATATTAGCTGTGGGTGTGTGTTTAACTCCCAAAGAAGGATAGAGTGTGGTATCACAACAATACCAAACATCATATAACAAATACATAATGAAATCCTAATGTCATTTTTTATTTTAAATGATTCTCATCTAAATGGAATGAATGCAGTCTTACCGCATGATGAAAACTGCCATGCACACAAAGCATATTACAACGCCGATCACCGAAAAGAGATTGGATATCTCGGCAGCAGTCATTAGGGCAGCTGTCAATACTGCAACCATGTTCTGCTACAATCAACTGTTCTCTTCCTAGTTTACAGCTTAAGCTCTTACCATCTGGAAGAAAAATGGGAAGTTAAGCCTCTGCCTGCAGAGCTTAGATCACAAAAAATAAAGAATCGGCTAAAGGCTTATTGACCAAAACAAGACGCCTCCCATTTAAATTCAACTACCGCTTGTATTAATCCAACTATTAATTGAAACTTTCCAGCGAGTTTGTTTCTACAATGTTACTTAGTGACTTTTTCCATAGAAGTTCAATACAATTTCTAAACTTATGTTAACCTATAGTATTTCTTGTCTAATTCTAAATTTATTTAGTCTATATCCTTTAGTATGTGTCTTTATTTGGGTTTTATTATTAATGATTCTACATGTGAATCCTTATACCATTTGCCTTATTCTGAACATTTATTGATACTAGTTTATTTTATAAAACTCCACTGCAAATGGATAAGTCTCACCTACTGGGTGCCAGCAATTAGGCATCTGGATATTCATGAGACAATTAAACCACCACTTTATCCATTCTCAAGTCATTTCATAGAGTGTCCCCTCTTTAGACTCGTGCAATGAGCTCTCCAGTACACTTTATATGACTACTTTTCAGTCCACCACGAGCATTAATAGCTTTCCTAAGTATCTGGTAAACAACGACTGCTCTAGCGCAACAGAATATAAATTGTAAGGCTGAAATGACATTTAGGGGTCTTGATTCTGAGCCCATTACTGTAAGCAACACAACCCATATCTTACTATTTTTAAATAATGCTGTTTGTTGACCAACTTGTATATTGACTATTTTCTACCATGTTCCCCCTTTTTTATCTTTTATTTTTTTTAACGCATTTTATACTTTAAGCTCAATTACTATTAAGTTTTAGTCTAAGTGTTTTTTCCCCACCTCACCTTGCCCGAAATGCTATGCGTACTAGTGGCTTTAGGTATTGTATGTACTAGCTCTATCTATAAATCCAACATTATGTTTGTAAATCAACTATGTATGTACTTTCCAGAATAAAATTTACTTTACTTCACTTTACTTACTTTACTAACTATATACCACTAGCTGCATATGATAAAACGTGTATAAAAAAACTTGATAAAACCCAAACGTGTATGAATACACTCTGGCTTCCTGTCCCCTGACACAATGAATTATTAATTATTAATTAGAAACTTATTATCTAACTTTACCCATTTATCAACAGCATACATTTCAACATATTCTTAAATTGTTTGTTAACATTTACCTCAAATAAAGAAGAGATCACAATATTACTCATTATATGATATGAATTATAAATAAATTATATTTATTATAATTAAAATTATTACCGAGGAGTATGAATCACACTACCTGGCCCCAATCCGACATCCTATGAAAAAAAAATACAGTTTATCAATTAAAAATATGATTCTGTGCTAGAGTCATTGACCAGCATCACTCATCCTGTGTGTGAATATAACTGTCAAAGCAGCATGTAATTGTCGTTCTGCCCAAACGTGTCGTTCTGCGACGCGTTCTGCCCGAACGCGTCGTTCTGCGGCTCGTTCTGCCCGAACGCGTTGTTCTGCGGCTCGTTCTGCCCGAACGTGTCGTTCTGCGGCTCGTTCTGCCCGAACGCGTCGTTCTGCAGCTCGTTCTGCCCGAACGCGTCGTTCTGCAGCTCGTTCTGCCCGAACGCGTCGTTCTGCGGCTCGTTCTGCCCGAACGCGTCGTTCTGCAGCTCGTTCTGCCCGAACGCGTCGTTCTGCAGCTCGTTCTGCAGCTCGTTCTGCCCGAACGCGTCGTTCTGCAGCTCGTTCTGCCCGAACGCGTCGTTCTGCAGCTCGTTCTGCCCGAACGCGTCGTTCTGCAGCTCGTTCTGCCCGAACGCGTCGTTCTGCAGCTCGTTCTGCAGCTCGTTCTGCAGCTCGTTCTGCCCGAACGCGTCGTTCTGCAGCTCGTTCTGCCCGAACGCGTCGTTCTGCAGCTCGTTCTGCCCGAACGCGTCGTTCTGCAGCTCGTTCTGCCCGAACGCGTCGTTCTGCAGCTCGTTCTGCCCGAACGCGTCGTTCTGCAGCTCGTTCTGCCCGAACGCGTCGTTCTGCAGCTCGTTCTGCCCGAACGCGTCGTTCTGCAGCTCGTTCTGCCCGAACGCGTCGTTCTGCAGCTCGTTCTGCCCGAACGCATCGTTCTGCAGCTCGTTCTGCCCGAACGCATCGTTCTGCAGCTCGTTCTGCCCGAACGCGTCGTTCTGCAGCTCGTTCTGCCCGAACGCATCGTTCTGCAGCTCGTTCTGCGACGCATTCTGCCTGAAGCGCTATGCGTGCTAGTGGCTTTACAAGAATGTAAAACTTCAAGTCTCTGTAATCTCATGAACCCAATGTACCGTCTTGTAAATAAATAAATAAATAAAAAATAAATAAATGTACAATACCAACCCCACCCATTAGGAAGACTCGCCAAGACACAGCTGGCACTTGTGAACAGACTAACGTATATCAAACAAGGAATTAACAATTTACAACCCCCCCCCCCCCTCGAGTTTACGTCATTTTACACATAACATTTTAACACATAACATTACAAATAACGCTTTCAAAGCATTATATGACAAAGAGTGCTGGGAAGGCGTGACATGACGAGCATAGCTCTCATCCTGTAACTACGCTTAGGTAATTACAATTAGCTAATTACATGCAAAGTGCGTGGGAGGGGGAGCCGTTCCAGGGCGGAATTTATATTTGAAAAGAAGTTCTTTCCTAACTCAAATAACCACTTGGGCTGGACGGTAGAGCGACGGTCTCGCTTCATGCAGGTCGGAGTTCAATCCCCGACCTTCCACAAGTGGTTGGGGCACCATTCCTTTCCCCCGTCCCATCCCAAATCCTTATCCTGACCCCTTCCCAGTGCTATATAGTCATAATGGCTTGGCACTTTCTCCTGAGAGTTCTCCTCCCTTCCTAACTCAAATAATGTGGGATTTAATACACTACACATTTCTAATATCTCAAGACGGGACGGTCAAGTCGCCCAGGTGCTTGTCGTCCGGACGGTGTCCTCCTTGCGAGTTCTCCTACATCTTGGCCCCCTGTAAGACGAATTCTTCCATCTAAAGTGGCTTCGGGGAGGGAGAAACCAATCAATTACAGTAGCCAACATACCCAGGAGCACAGAGGCCCCACTGAAGGCGGGTTATTGTGCCTGGAGGAGGGTGCCAGCGCCCCCGGACAGTGTACGGTGGCACTCAGGCGGCTCCTCGTCGATTCGTATATAACCTTTATGGGGGTGCCGGCCGTTTCGTACTGAAACATTTCATTCAATTTTGTACATTGGAACCCTTTCGTATATTATTTAGCTTGAGCTAATGGGGGGAATTTTGACAAGCCGCCGGCTTCCTGTCCTCGTCGAGAGCCACTAGTGTTAGTGGCTCTTAGATCACCTGAACCACCTACCCGCCGAAGCCGTAAATGTCAAAACTGCTAAATTGTAAAATTGAGCTGGGGAAAAAATCATCAGATCAAATAGACCTTTGACAAGCCGTCGGCTTTCTGTTGTCGACGTCTACACGACGAGAAGACTACACTAGTGTGTTAGTGACCCTTAGGTAAATTCAGGTAAATTCGGGCAAATTCAGGTAAAAAAAATACAATTTGGGATACGACAGCAATTTTTATTATTTTCTGTTGACTTATATGAGGTTTATTTATTTTCGTATTTATATACTTTAATTAAAAGTACATAATAAATATTATCTAGTAATTAACTGCGTTCTGTTTAAATAATAATAATATGTGCTGTAGGCTTGTATCCCACAGTGAGTAGCAAGACCGTCGACTTTTGTGGCCGTCCTCTTGAGGCCACATTACTGACTATATTACTCGCTGCCCCCTAACCCACCGACAACAACACCAACACACTCTGTTACTGGGTAAACCTTCTAACTCTTCCCGTCTCCCGGCTCCTACTCCTCCCGTGGTATCTAAGAGTGTACACTTGAGATTATATAGGGGAGGTCCTCGGCCACAGTGACCCAGCATGTAAGCTCGACTTTGTTAAACATAAACACCTCAGCGGGATGGCCTCACTGGCTGGGATTAAAGGGCCACAAATATGATGTTTTCAACCCCTGAGAGAGATGCTGCATGATGTAAAGCATGTTTTTTTATGCTCGGGCTAGCCGTAGACCACATTCTAACAGCATCAGTCATGAGGCATTGGGGCAGACAGGCCGGCAGGAGCAGTGCTTTTTTCCCAGGACTGAAGTGATTTCCCTAATTTTACCTAGATTTACCTGTGGAACACTTGATACTCTGGTTGGAGATGCTAACGTCAGTCACTCCACTCGCTAAATGAATACTGGATGCATAATAAACTAATTTAACTAACCTAAATAATTGTGTACAGAGGTAGCCTTGGGGTCCAGCAAGGGGTCCACTGCTGGGGTCCAGCAGTATCCAATAAAGGTCCACAGAGTTCAAACTTAGGATGTCACAACGATGTCATCCCCCGTATGCTAAATAAATTTAGAACACAAATTATAATTTTATTTAGGATCAAGCTGTTACATATAAAAATGCCCAAAACGCTTTGCACAGTAGTGGCTTTAGGCTTTGTATGTATTAGCTCTATCAATAAATCCATCAATGTTTATATCTCACTTTGTATGTATATACTTTACCTGAATAAACATTTTAATATTTTTTTGAAAAAGAGAAGACATGGCATAACTTTTGGCTACATGGGTGGGGCATAGTCAAAGTGTACAAGACTATTCAATAACAGTTAGTTTTCTGTCAAGACTTGTTATATTGTTAGGTTATGAGGTATTAGATTAGACTGTTTTAGGCTCGGTTCTGTCAGGTTAGGTTGTTTGGGTTAAGTTAGGTTTGGTTGGGTAAGGTTAGGTAGGTTTTAAATTTGCTGGCAAACTCTAGTTTGTGATACCCGAATTTACCTTAGGACCACTATCTCGCTACTGGCCTCAATGAGGACAGGAAGCTAGTGGCTTGTCAATGGTCTCTTACCATTTGTCCTGATAATTTATTGAGTTGGATTTTAAAAATTCAATAGTGTTTTGCCATTTACTGCTTCAGGGGGTAGATGGATCCATAGGTTTATAACCTTTGGGTGAAAAAGCATCTCCTGTTTTCTGTCCTACATTGTTGCTTGTTGAGCTTGAAATCGTTGCTCCTTGTTTGTGTTACATCTGATGTTTTGAAGATTTTTTTTAGGATCAATAACCTCCAAATTGTTCAGTATTTAAATTTTTGAATGAGGTCAGTCTGTATGTGTTTGGTTTGCAGTGTTGTTAGGCCTGTGGCCCTCAATCGTTCCTGGTCTGAGAGTTGACTTAGTTCTGGAATGATTTTTGTTGCCCAGTGTTGAACTTTCTCCAAAGAAGCTATGTATTTCTGAAGGTGAGGTCTTCATGCCTGCATGCAATAATCCAAGTTGGGGCAGACCAGAAATTTATATAGTTGTGAATAACAAACGTCTTTTCCTTTAGGTCAAATGTTCACTTGACTATTCCTAAGGTTTGGTTAGTGCAGCTCCTACTTCTGACTTCAAGGTCCTTTTCTGCATCAATCTACTGTAAGGTGTTTGCAATCCGTCTCTCATTCCTTGATAATCACCTCAAGGGTAATCCAGAAAGTCATGATCCTAGACCTTTGCATAGATTTCTATAAATATAATTATTCTTAGAATATTGTGATCACACAAAGGGGTGAGCTTTTCCCCTACTTCAAATTTAAATTCAATTCAAATTTTTATTCAGGTAAAAGTACATACATAGATGAAGAGTTACAAACATAATGTTGGATTTATAGATAGAGTTAAGACATACAATACCTAAAGCCACTAATATGTATAGCATTTTGAGCAAAAAGTTTTGCTTTGAATTTCTGAATTTTTGATCGATCATGCCCTCTTCCGATGTTAGTACAAGATCTAGAATGCCGTTTCCTCAGATGGGGTCTACCTCATGTTGTGTCAGGAAAGGAGTCCTGTACCTGAGGGCCACTATATCTCTACTTTTCTGTTAACACAAACGAGCTTAAGTACTTTTTTGTTTCATATATGAATTTACTATTTGTGCTTGCAGAATCGAGGTATTAGCTCTTGGAGACACATGCATACACACAGCTCGTGGTGTGTAATTACTTAAGTGTAGTTACAGGATGATAGCTATGCTTGTGGTGTCCCGTCTTCCCAACACTCTGTCATATAACGCTTTGAAACTAATGACGGTTTTGGCCTCCGCCACCTTCTCACCAAACTTGTTCCAACCATCTACCACTCTGTTTGGAAAGTGGATTTTCTTATATTTCTTTGACAGCTTTGTTTATTTAGTTTAAATCGATGACCCCTTGTTCTAGAGGTTTAAATCTATGACCTCTTGTCTCGGGAATTCTTCCCTATCAATTTCATCAATTCCTGTGAACGATTCCTCGTGAACAATTTCTTTAGTATTTAACCATCCATGTATTTAAAATCAATTTTGAAATTGGAAAGTGTAGCATAAGCTCATCGCAAGATGTTTTTTACGTGGTCCTCGGGTAATAGTTTTCTATCTAAAACCACCCTTAGATCTCTATCCGAATTTTGTTAAAGATTTTTCACTACACTAATTTGTAGGTGTGTGTGTGTGTGCATACGTGTGTAATAATAATAATAATAATTATAAATATTATTATTGCTGTATTATACATTGGGTGTTGGTGACTCACTAGGTAGAGTTATGGGTGCTGCTTTTGTGGAAGAAAATGCAGAATAGAACCAGTGAAGAGCAGAGGTGCCATAGGCACAATCAGAGAACACTGTATAAACATCAGAGGTCTGCGGCTATTCAACGTCCTCCCAATGACTATAAGAAATATTGCCGGAACAACCATGGACATCTTCAAGAGAAAACTAGACTGTTTTCTAAAAGACGTTCCGGACCAACCGGGCTGTGGTGGGTATGTGGGCCTGCGGGCCACTCCATGCAACAGCCTGGTGGACCAAGCTCTCACAAGTCAAGCCTGGCCTCGGGCCGGGCTTGGGGAGTAGAAGAATCCCAGAACCCCATCAACCAGGTATCAACCAGGTCTGCGGTTCGAGGCTCTAATGGTGTAAATATATATTTATTTAAATACAGTACAATATATCAATATAAATAAGACACTTGGTGCTTGGGGTAAAAGTGCCACCATTTTTTTGGAGGAGCTGGGTTCTAAGCTAACTGAAACAACAAGAAACCCTAAAGCCACCAACTTCCTCTTCCAGCACCTCAGCGTGGCGATACAGAGAGAAAATGCACTCGACATTCAGGGTTCCTGCCCATCTGAAAAGCTAAGGGAACTCTTCAACCTGTGACAACTAACCTTGCATGTAACCTATTTTGTGTAATAAACTTTAAAATAAAATAAAATAAAATTACAAGTTACAAATATATAGGGTGGTAGAAGGCAATATGTAAGTGTATGTTGGAGACCCATAAAGCTCCCCCAAATGCTACATATCATCTTCTTTGAGGCCAAGGGTCCCTACAAACACAACCATAGATGGTACCCCCTATATGCATGATATGTTTTTTATATATTTGTATTTATATATATTTTATATACTGTATATAAAATAATTCTAATCATAATAATTGTACATATTTTAGTACAGTATTGTAATTCTTGATCACTCAGGAAACTAGATATGCTTTTTTTTTGCTTTACTGTATGTAATCCAATTATGTCTAATTTTATTGTACATAACATATTCAGTATTGCATCACTGAATCTGAATAATATATATTTTCCCCTCAGATGTTGTGTACTTTGTTTTCAAACAGTACATTTTTCTCTTCTTAGGTGTTGTGTGGGGTTGGTACCATGGCCAAGTGCGCTCTCTGCCAGGAAGTGTTCACATCAAAAGCCAAACTTGTGCAACACTTTGGTGATGCTCACAGCATTGCCAGACAGAGAGCTAGACGCTCAAAGGTTACGGAAACTATTAAGCATATTGCTTCTGAGACTGAGGAGAAAGAACTTGTTGTATTAGATGAACAAGAGGATATTTGCGTTATCACCAGTACAAAACAGCCTTTAAACTGTTCAGGCTGTGACAAGCTGTTTGCGACACAGGCTAGTTTACAAGGTCATCAATGTATTGCTGTGGGTGATAAGTCAAAAAAGCAACCAGTCACTTGTCAGTACTGTGGACAGAAATGCAAAGACCGTCGTGGTGCTGCAATTCATCAAGCCTTTTGTGAGAAGAGAACACTAGACAAAATGGATGTGAATGATCATGAAGAAGCAAATACAAGTTTATCTTCACTAGACACAAATCCAATTAGCTTACCAATGTTGTATGAATGTCCCGGTGATGATTGCGGAGCTATATTCAAAAATGAAGATCGGCTTATTAAGCATATTGAGAGACATCATACTGAGGAAGGAATTAGTATAATCAGAGGCCCAGTTCCTAGCTCTGAGCCACAACCACAACATATGACCGTGCCTCAGCAGTCGACACAACCACCCTTAGTCACAGTAACTATGAAGCCACACATTGGTAAAACAGAAGGACTGCAAGATCTCTCTCTACTTATTACTCCGACAAAAAATGTGGAGGAACCCCAAGAATTTCTGGATTGTGATAGCAAGGATTCTTCAGTATCAAGAGGGAAATTTGAAGACACCTCCACTAGTATTACTATGGAAGAATGCAGAGTATCAGAAGGAGGGACCGGAGGGAGCAGTGAAGCAGTACTGTATGTCATAGAAGATGGAACTGCACATAAGACATCACAAAAAATGTGTGATGGAGGGCTTCAAACCATGAAGGATGAGACGAAAACTGGAAAACAGCTTAAGTGTAGTATTTGTCATGAGCATTTGCTTAACAAAGATTTGCTTTCAGCACACATGAGCAAACAGCATGCCACTAGTAGAGAACTTACCGACATTAAAATTAAGAATGAACCAATTGATTTTGAGGAGGAGATAATGGAAAAAATGAATGTTAAAAATGATGACGAAGACTGGGAAATCATTCCTCACAGAAGAACAAAATACAGTGTAGGTATTAAGGTTGAAAAGGGAAAGCTTGAATACAAATGTAGTCTTTGTAAACGACACTTTCTGTCAGAATTAAGTTTCCATACACACGTCAGAAACAGAGAGTGCAAAAACAAAAAATTTAAATTGCCTAGAATGTTTTCTTGTCATTTTAAACAATGTGATTCATCATTCTTTAAGCTTACTGAACTACAGAGACATTGGCAAATTGCTCACAAGTTTTCAATGGCAAGCAAAAATGTAGAATTTGATGATGAAAGAATGTTTACAGACTGGTTAGCAGAGGAAGAAGAAAAGAACAAAGTCCGATTCACTTGTGACGTAAAGAGACGGAAGCCTCACCGAACTGAACGGTTATTAGTCTGTCATAGATTCCATCATCTCCGTACAGCTGCTGCCAGGAAAACTGCTAAGCGGGAATACTCTGATAGACATAATTGGATTCACAAAATACAACCTTGTCTTTGTTTTGCAAGAATGAAAGTGTATCAAGATTTTAATGAAGAAACATGTGACTATACAGGAAAAATAAGTGTTGTATATTATTTTGAACACACACACCCAATTAATGAATTGCAGAATGGTAAAGAAGAGATATTAGATCATATTTTACAGAGAAATAAACGCAACAGAAGTACCCAGTTTCAGGATTTAAAGGGTAATGACAAGATGCTTCATCGTCAGAAGTTAGAAAAATTAGCCAGAATAGCGGGAAAAGAATATCGTCCCAGTGCCAAGAGTGCTAAAGTAAAAAATGCTTTTCAAAGACTGAAAAGAAACTCAGAGAGCCACACTGCAACAAATGAGGATGAAGACCCGCTTGCTACGGTTAATGCGGCTAATAACCTCATGGCGACAGAAGATCTGTTTTCATCACATGTAGAAATGGTTCTAGACGGACAGTTTGATATGGGTCATGAGGTTTTAGCAGGATCAGTGGTGACACACCTGGATAATCTCCCTATTTTTGCTGGTGGCCGAGTGGAACACAGTAGTTATAGAGATGATGAGGAAGGTGAAGATAATGACAAGAGTGACTCGGTGGAAGTGGCAGTAGAGTCATCATTGCAGGCAGTGTTACCAGCTAGTTCTGCAGACTGGGGAAAATTATTTGAGATGGTTCGAACACGAATTACTACTGAAAACAGTAGTGTACTGAAGGCTGAGGCAGCATTAGTTCTTCCTTATGAAAATTAATTGATCTTGTATCTCCTAGCGAACAGATACCCATATTTCGACAGTTATGGGAGCTTGCTTACCCAGACAGCCAGTCACAAGATTGTGTTCAGTTAGAAATTAGAATGATGAGATAGTTTTAAAGATTGATTTTTTGTTCATTAACTTTTTTTTTTAATATCACCTGTAATCAATTTCAAATTGAAAAGCATTCCATCCTTAGTTACTAAAAATGTAATACACTGAATGTTTTTAATTATCCGGTATTAATACATACATGTAATTTTTTTTTTTACAAATGCCGTAATACTGATATTTTGATTTGTATTATGCAGGTATTAACTACATGATATGAACTGCAGAAAGTAAAATGAAACTTAATAATAAATTCATTTTCCCAAAATACAGAAGATATGACAAGGAAACTGTAGAACAGTATTTTGGTTGCAGTGTACGTAAATGCTGGAAATATAATCCATAATATAAATATAGATATTTATCCATCTGTTTGTTATTCCTTATTATTACAGTATCTGGAGATCTTTGTTGACTTCCTCTCAATCACTTGCTCCATCCTTCAACCTCAGTTTGGTATCTGATCATAAATTGACTTTGTTTCAACATGCTTATGTACCCAATATCGGTTCGCTCTACATGTTCAGGCGTCTATTGTTTTCATTATTTCTAAGTGTAAAAAAAACGAGTACAATACTGAAGTTAGATTAACAAGGCCAGTGGCTGCAGATGTTTAACAACAGAGAGTATGACATAGTGCTGTAACTACATTTTGTTGTCTGCCTTAGCAGAAAAGGTAAGTGAAACACATTTATTCAGAAATTCAGTTTTATAGGAATCTGGATTAGATTCAAAACAATTCAATCTAAATTTTGGAGAGTTGTAATAAACTAAATTCATATACAATATTAAATGTGGTATTTTCTAAATTTAAACAAACATAAAAAGTACAAAAGTACGTATCAACGACTAAGACTTCTACTATACTAATGCTCACTGAAGCATCTAGGTTTTATAGTACTAGTTCCATGAGGTTTTTTAAGCTGTTTTATATTCATAAAATATGAAACTAATACTTTTAGATATACTGCTTCAAAATAATATAATTATTAATAAGCAGTATGAAATAATTATCTAAAACAGAAGTTCTTAGGGAGATTCTTCACGTGTGATTTTTCTTTGTGTAGAAGATAAGCTGACATGATGATGATGTAATAATGAAATATATAGATGCAGTATGAGCTCATTATCAAGCTTGGCCCATATTTCTCAACTCCAGAGGCATTTAATCCAGTACACAGTCCAAGATTATTGGTATATTGCCCCTCATATCTAGTCGACACCTGATCCTGGAGGTCACCGTCTGCCTTACTCAACAACCAACTTAACCAATTAGTTCATACAGTATTTATAGGGATAATGTAAGTACTGTATAGTGACAATATTGCAAATTTTATTTCACAACTGTATCTAAGCATGCACCAGGTAAATATTTTACTGATCAATATTATTCACTCATAACACAAAAATGATAAGAATTGAACTATAAAAAGCATAATTTTTGTTCAGAGTTTTCATAAAATAAGCAATTCTTTATTCCTTGTGTGTGATTTGAATATACAGGTACAGTAATTTTTTTTTTTATGACATATGGAGTGTTGTAGGTTTAATCATTGTGGACTATTTTTTAAATCTGCTTATCTCACCACCTAGGGCATTAAATAATATACATTTAATAATAAATGTATATTACGTATATACATTTATAAACGTATGTTATTAAAACAAATATCTGTAATAGAATTGTAAAATATGACATACTGTATATTATACAAAAACTAATTTTATAACCAAAATATTTACATAATTATGCAAAAGACAAAATTTGCCTTGGTATTACCACGTCACTCCTATTGGATAATAACCATATGAACAACTCCACAAGGGCCGTGATGAGGGTTCGAACATACGCACGGGATGTTCATCTCACGTTATTGTGATTTCTGTGTGTGTATAGTAACCATAATTTGTGAGAATTATTTGTGATTACAGAGTTTGTAGACACTTGACAGTGAATGTCAGCACTGTCCTGTATATACATAAAAACCATTAAAGTTTAAATAATTTTTGTGAGGTATATGCATGAGGTAAAAATCTGTGATTATTGTGAATGTGAACAAAAGTAAAGGTGAAGAGAGGACATTCTGCATGCAAAATAAATGTGAATGCTGAAGTGCTATTGGTGGCTACTAGAGTATACCCGGAGTGAGTTATGGGAGTTCTACTCTCCAAGATCAGCCAGGGGCCAGGCTCAATTTATGATAACTTGGTCCAAAAGTTATAACATTATACATCCCAAGCATAACATTGCTTGGAATGTGTGAGTGACCAAAAAAAAAACGTTTGTGAAATCAGAGTAGGGTGAGCCAGGGAAGGAAAGTGACTGATAAAATGAAAGGCCAGGTTAGGAAAGAAGATAGGAACACACAGCCAGAGGCCTGCACAAAGGATACCTGCTTGATAGAGTGACAGTGTCCTGACTTATGTATGGTTAGAAGACAATGATGTGATATGATTGTGAAAAATCAAATGTTTGAGCAGTAGAAGTGAANGCAGCTGTTACGGAGCTCCTTCCTGTGTGTGTGTGTGTGTGTGTGTGTGTGTGTGTGTTTGTGTGTGTGTGTGGTTGTGTGTGTGTGTGTGTGTGTATGTGTGTGTGTGTGTGTGTGTGTGTGTGTGTGTGTGTGGTGTTTGTGGTGTGTGTGTGTGTTGTGTGTTGTGTGTGTGTGTGTAAAAATTTAGTAGTTAGTAACAGTTGAGAGGCGGATCGAAAGAGCAGAGCTCAACCCCGCAAGCACAACTAGGTGAATACACACACACCTAACTCCCTCTCACTCTCACTCTCACTCTCACTCTCACTCTCCTCTCACCCTCTCAGTTTACCCCAGGCATTCGACACCACAGTGACTCTTCTTCCCCTCTTACTCCATGGATCCCTCCTGACCCTTGGCCCCCCCTTCTGGCTTGCTGCCTCCTAGTGCCTCACTCCATCTCCCTCTGTGCCTTTCTGCACCCCCTCTGCCTACCACATTCCCTCCTGCCCACTTTTGACTCTCTTCTTCCTCCCCTTTGCTATCACACCGTCATTAACTGCATATCAGCACCCACCTTATTCCTCTCAGCCTGCTTCTGCTCGAATGCTTGAATGCTTCAATGCCTCTTCTTTCTGCTTCAATGCCTCTTCTTTCTGCTTCAATGCCCGCCTCTGCCTCAAAGATCATCTCTGCTTCAAAACCCCCCTAACACCACCCTCCCTATATCCCCATCCCTCTCTGATTCTCAACTCCTTCAGCCAGCCTCCCTCTCAATCTTTCAGCCTCTGGCTAGCCCACAACCCAGGCCACCTGGCCCACAACTACCTTTGTGACTCTGTCTCTCATCCTCTTACCTCCCCATTCTTCTCTGAATATTTTCCAGGGACTCTCTGTCTTGCAATAAACCTCTTCCTTCTTCTAACCTCTCATCTCACACAGCACGTACGTCGGAAAAAAATTGTAGACATGAATACTCTGATGATTCAGGAAACGGATATGATATGGTATAGATTTGGCATACAAATGCTGATGGAGTTGGTATAGATATAGCATACAAATGCTGATGGAGTTGGTATAGATATAGCATACAAATGATGATGGAGTTACAAATAGCAGTGGAATACAAGAATAGGTTAATGATAAACGAGCCTGTTATTATTGAAATAATGGAAACCAATAAAAGATATGATATTGGATGTAATATTTCCATTGATACCAAGTGATAAAGAAAGAAAGGAGCTCGTAGTAAAACGAAACTGTATGTTAGAGATATTAGTAGACGGTAATTCGAATAGATACACATAATACAATACAGTAACAACGACAGCAGATTGAAAAGGATATAGTCTAGGATACAGTCTCCTGATTCACAGCAAAAGACCTGACCATAAATATAATCATTCATTGTGTCATGGGACAGAAAGCCAGAGCGTATGGCTGAATATGACGTTTTCCTCTTTGGTTATCTATATTTAAGGCCTCTTACTCATCCACTAGAGCAAAATAATGATGAATTTTCATGCACTCGGCAGGAATTTATAATATCCACTGCATGTCCCAATGTATATTTTTTTCATTCCTCTGTTTTTATGTTTTCAGTTTCATCTTATGACTATTATCTATCCACTATCTTTTTCTCCTAACCACTAATCTCACACAGTACGTACATCAGAAAAAAATGTAATAAATAGTTAGATGAGTGGTTAGAAAAAGACCACTATCTTTTTCAATCTGCTTTCGTTGTTACAGTATTGTATTATGTGTATGTATTTGAATTCCCAGGTCCCTAAATGCATTCCTTAATTGTGCTGATCATTGTTCAAACTAACTTTCTGCGAGGGATGTTATCCTGGGGGAAGGCATGATTAGTTTGCTTGTTACATTAATTACTCTGTGAACTTGTGCAAGCCTCCCTCCTGCGTACTCCTCTAGCACCCCTCAGGTACTGTTCTAGTACCTCTCTGTGTACTACCATAGTACTCCTGATCATATTAGTCATTGATCATATGATTCAGTGATAACGTGTCAAGGATTACATCACTGATCACAGTTAATATTATCGTAAAAATATCGTAAAAAAAACTATATACAATAATAACAAAAAGGTCTTCTCTGAGTACTCTTTATTTTCTTCTCCGAAGCTATGGGTCCCTACACTTACACCAGAGGTGGTACCCCTTCTAGGTTTAAAAAAAAAATAACAAAATATATATGGAACTAGTCATGCTTGTGGTCCCCAAGCTAACATCAAAAACTTCCTTTACCCTTGAGGGATTCGAACCCGGACAGCCAGGGGGTCCACGCCCCTGTGGCGTGCCCAATAACCCCTCAGGATAAAAGCGTTTTCTCATATATTATAACCTTAATTACTGTGCTAGAATACTCATTACACGTGACTGGAGCGGCACTACACATGTGACTAATGAGACGTGTCTTCTGGCAGTGATGTGGCTGAGGGCATCCCAGTGGACAATCAGAACTTCGTGCACCTGGTCGCCTGCACTCAGCTCATCTCCAGGGAACTCCGCAAGTGCAAGCGTCTTGTCATCACTATGCCCATCGACATGACGGAGTACTATGGTGAGTGCACCGGCCATAGCTCGGCCAGTAGCTTGGCCAGTAGCTAGGCCAGTGGCCCGGCCAGGGGCCCGGCCAGTGGCTCCCTGGTATACACTTTTATACTCCAAATCCTTATCCTGATTCAATGCAAGTGCTATATAGTCGTATTGGCTTGGTGCTTTCCTCTGATAATTCCCTCCTCCTGTTTAAGTTCTGATGCCCACATAGCTAAAGATGTTATACCCTCACAACTCGAAGATTTAAGCCCTCATTACTCATGGTTTTAAGCCCTCACAGGTCATGGTTTTAAGCCCTCACAGGTCATGGTTTTTAAGCCCCTCACAGGTCATGGTTTTAAGCCCCTCACATGTCGTGGTTTTTAAGCCCCTCACAGGTCATGGTTTTAAGCCCCTCACAGGTCATGGTTTTAAGCCCTCACAGGTCATGGTTTTAAGCCCTCACCGTCATGGTTTTAAGCACTCACAGGTCATGGTTTTAAGCACTCACAGGTCATGGTTTTAAGCACTCACAGGTCATGGTTTTAAGCCGTCACAACTCATGGTTTTAAGCCCTCACAGGTCATGGTTTTAAGCCCTCACAACTCATGGTTTTAAGCCCTCACAATTCATGGTTTTAAGCCCCTCACAATTCATGGTCTTAAGCCCTCACAACTCATGGTTTTATGCCCACACAGCTTAGGGTTTTATTTCCCTCACAGTTCAAGCTTTGATGCTCTCGCAGCTAAAGCTCTAAAATCCTCACCACGCAAGGTCTAATCCTCACACCGCTCAAGCTGTTATACCCTCACAGCTCAAGGTATAATCCCCCTCACAGCTCAAGCTGGTATACCCTCACAGCTCAAGGTATAATCCCCCTCACAGCTCAAACTGGTATACCCTCACAGCTCAAGGTATAATCCCCCTCACAGCTCAAGCTGGTATACCCTCACAGCTCAAGGTATAATCCCCCTCACAGCTCAAGCTGGTATACCCTCACAGCTCAAGGTATAATCCCCCTCACAGCTCAAGCTGGTATACCCTCACAGCTCAAGGTATAATCCCCCTCACAGCTCAAACTCATATGTTCCACGAGATATTTCTACACTCAGAAACCTCTGCATATTCCATTTACAATAAAAAAAATATAGGTTTACCTTTCTTTCCAAATGAAATTGCTCACAGTGTAATGTATTGTTACCAATTTGAGCAGTGAACGACCAGATGAAACCGCTGGTACTCACTCCTTATTAATTAAAACTCACTTGAAGCTGATCAAGAACTTTATTGCATCATATTGCATGATGTGTTTCATACAAGCAAACTGAATATGTCCAAATTGAACTCCAAACTTATTTGACCAGACCACACACTAGAAGGTGAAGGGACGACAAGCGACCTGAGAATGGTCCAGGACGGACCGAAACGTCGTCCAAAAGTTATTTGATTCGAAAATTGAGGAGAGTTGAAACTAGACGATTTTCTCTAACTGAGAAGTGGTCTATTGGTTAGCTCTGCGGACGGTGGTGATTGATTGATTGATAAGGATTAAGCCACCCAAGAGGTGGCACGGGCATGAATAGCCCGTAAGTGGTACGGACGGTGGGGCTAAGTTCTTCTTTTCAATCAGTCGCGGGGTTTTACCTTGATTTAGGTAGACCGAGGGAGGTGAGGGGAATATGAGGGGGGGGGGGAAGAGGAGGGAGCGGTGAGGAATGGAGGTAAGAGATGGAGGAAGGTGAAGGAGGGAGATGAGGTAGAGAGGAAGGTGATGGAATTAAGGTGAGAGGTAGATACAATGAAGGGTGTTGATAGAGGTGCAGAAGGCAAGTTAGGGAAGGTAAAACAAGGGAGAGAGAGTAAGGCAAGTGAGAAGGGTAAGGCAGAGGGATGAACACAGACTTACGAAGGCGAGAAACAGATTTTCTCCAATCTTTACTGTTTCTTCCATTAACAAATGTCCTGGTTACAGTTTTATCTCATTGTATTGCTGCTACTCTGAGCTTACTGTATTGCTGCTACTCTGAGCTTACTGTATTGCTGCTACTCTGAGCTTACTGTATTGCTGCTACTCTGAGCTTACTGTATTGCTGCTACTCCTAGCTTACTGTATTGCTGCTACTCTGAGCTTACTGTATTGCTGCTACTCTGAGCTTACTGTATTGCTGCTACTCTGAGCTTACTGTATTGCTGCTACTCTGAGCTTACTGTATTGCTGCTACTCTGAGCTTACTGTATTGCTGCTACTCCGAGCTTACTGTATTGCTGCTACTCTGAGCTTACTGTATTGCTGCTACTCTGAGCTTACTGTATTGCTGCTACTCTGAGCTTACTGTATTGCTGCTACTCTGAGCTTACTGTATTGCTGCTACTCTGAGCTTACTGTATTGCTGCTACTCTGTGCTTACTGTATTGCTGCTACTCCTAGCTTACTGTATTGCTGCTACTCTGTGCTTACTGTATTGCTGCTACTCTGAGCTTACTGTATTGCTGCTACTCTGTGCTTACTGTATTGCTGCTACTCTGAGCTTACTGTATTGCTGCTACTCTGAGCTTACTGTATTGCTGCTACTCTGTGCTTACTGTATTGCTGCTACTCCTAGCTTACTGTATTGCTGCTACTCTGAGCTTACTGTATTGCTGCTACTCCGAGCTTACTGTATTGCTGCTACGTCAAACAACTGTTCGCAGCTGTTAGACGCAACCAGCCAGTTGTTAACGAAGACTCGTTAACAACACTCGTTTTTTTCTTTTATCATTCATTATCTATTATTTATATCACCAGTTATAATTAGCGTGAGAATGACTAATAGGTCGCTAATGTCCCTCTAGCCCGAGCAGGCCGCGGCGGAGCCAACACTGATATTAAAAAAATGTTTAAACAACAATTGTAATTACAATCATTTACGGCTAGCCGCCGTTATGAGACATAGTCCTTCATTACACACACACCAACCTCCATGAGAGATATCTCTCATCTTATCCATATTTCGGACAGTTTTCGTCCATCTGGGGATAGACGATACATTTATAGGTAATCGGACGGCTTTTGCCAGGTCTATTCTGGTCACTAATATTCAAACGAGTTCGAGAATCCTCGAGAAAGTCATAGAGAACATTTGAAATGTGACGTAACACGAAAACGTTGGGCGGTAGCCAATAAGAACTGGTGGACAGGTGTGACGTCATGTAGATCAGCCTGTGTCATTGGCTGGAACATTCAGTTGCTCTCCTGACAGTGAAGCGGTAACATGCGCTCCGTCTCTGACCAGCCTAGTCTTTGCCATTAGTGACCTGTACGAAGGGTTGAAACTACTTAGAAGTGGGTGAAGATGTTACGTCCTACGAGAAGATAATCTGTGCCCTGTGTAGGTCAGTACCCATAGAGGTAGACTCCTAGAGTCTACCTCTACTAGCCACTCTTCTAGAGTCTACCCCTGGTGGAACCCTTCTAGTCATTACACAAAGCTGCAACACGACCTTTGCACTAAACAAATGCATGCATGTGGACGCTTCCTATTATCTAATTGGCATTAACTAATTGTGCTTGTTGGAGGATAGTTATGTCCTCGTTTCTCTTCTCTCCGCGAACATTATCATAAGCTACATAAGTTCTGATTATTTTGATGTATATACGGATGTTACCTGGTGTTAAATATCTATTTTTCTACCTTATGTTGTAGGGGGGGGGGTTTCTGTGTTTTTTCTAGTTTGCATCTATATCTTCTATATTTTCTGTATATTTCCAATATGTCTTCCGTGTCTGCTGGTTCGTCCGTCCTTCAGTGTTAGCGGGTGTTCCACTTAACACTTAATTGTTTGTTAATCAGCAGCTTGTTACGCTCGGGATGGCGTATCTCTTGGCCCCATTTCTCATTGCTATCTCTTGCACCTTTGCTTCATAACTTGTTCCTTCTCACCTGGGGACTCCTCGATTGATTGATGAAGATTAAGCCACCCAAGAGGTGGCACGGGCATGAATAGCCCGTAAGTGGAGGCCCTTTTGAGCCATCACCAGTATCAAAAGATGATACTGGAGATCTGTGGAGGCGCAACTGCACCCTGCGTGACGGGAGATGTCTCCCGGACCAAATGGTGACGAAATGGTGGCACTCCTCCCGATTGATTGATTGATAAAGATTAAGCCACCCAAGAGGTGGCACGGGCATGAATAGCCCGTAAGTGGTGGCCCTTATGAGCCATTAACAGTATCGAGAGATGATACTGGAGATCTGTGGAGGTGCGACGGCACCCTGCGTGACGGGAGATGTCTCCCGGACCAAATGCACTCCTCCCTATCGCCATTATTATATAAGGGCACAACCCCTGGTTTCCCTTTTCCCAGACAACCCGTCCTCACACTAGGCTGGTTAAAGCAGCGGCCGTCCTCCCCAGACGCGTTTATCAATTTTAACATACGGTGTATTAAGCATTGGTTTGTTCTTGTATAAATTATTATACATACAAATTCTCTGTATAGTTAGGCGTAGTTTAGGTGATTAAGTTCTGTTGATTATTTGTATTTGAAGTTCGTGGGTGAAGCATTTATAGAATTGTGGCTCGAACAGAGGTCGTGAGCCAACCCGTCCTCGACTCAAGTCCATTACATCCAGCGGTCAACCCCACAGACGCATTCATAAATTTTAACATGCTGTTCATTCAAAACGGGAATTTTCTCAAGTATAAGTTAATATTATAATATATTGGCATATTGTGTATATATAGGCATAGGTTAGGTTAGGTGCTTAGGTTCTGTTGGCGATTATTTGTATTTGTAATACGTGGTGAAGCATTTATAGCGTTGTGATTCGAACAAAATTCGTCAGTGAAGCACTTGTTCCGGAAGTGTTCGAACGTCAGCAGTTGTGTATAAACTGTTTTTCATTCATAAACAGGGGGTTTGGCGGGTGGATGGAATCACTTTTGGATCTTTGTTTGGAGGACGGGCTGCGTGAGCGGAGCCCTTGTTCCGGAAGTGTTCGGACGTCATCAGTCGTGTGTAAACTGTTTTTCATTCGTAAACAGCTGGGTTTGGCGGGTGGATTAACGAGCTTGGATCTTTGCATGTGAGGACCGGCACAATGACTCGGCTCAACACACACACACACACACACACACACTCAGGACCAAACTTTATTAGATGAGATTAGTGTTAGTGAACAAGTGTCGTCTTAATCGCTACTCCCAAGCACTAACTCATAGCCTCTGATCATCCATTTGATGAAATTCGACGTTTAGTTGAAGCGATTTAAATATCTGAAAAGTTAAGTAAGCATTGCCACAAGTAGTTCAGAGAGAAGGGATCAATCCGATGCTGGATTACTCTTACGAAGCTTTGAGATCCGACTGCATTAGACCGTAAGTTAAATAAGCTCAATCTCAAATGATTGGAGTTAGGATGCTAACCAGAGAGTGGCGTAGTGATAACATACTCGTCCCCACGCCTTGCGAGCGATTTGATCAAGGTTCGATCACCCGAGGGAGGATTGACTAGACGCTAATCCTTAACTGTTCACCCTCTGTTCACCCAATAATAATTGGGTACCTGGAGTCAGAAGTCGTCTACTCCTATTCCCATCTGTGCAAAAATATAAAAAAGGAGAGATGCAAGCTAGGAGGCAAATACGCAGACAAAGAGCAAGCAGAGAAGCAGCTAGTGACAAAAGACGCTCTAGGTCTGCGAGGGAATGGTAGTTCGTGTAAAAGGCAGCCTAACAAAAGGGATCCTTGTGATCAACACGGCCAGAATGAAGCACACAAGAAAAAACTTGGTGGAAGAAGCTGCGGTTATTCTTCCCCTTAATGATAAACAAACGCATGAGAGGGGAAAAGAATAGTGGGATGAGGAGGGAGTAAATATGATGAGGGAAGAGAGGAATAGAGGTAGAAGGGGGAAGAGGGGGGGGGGGGTTATGATGATCTCGTGGGCGAAGTCTTTCTCCAGATACTTTAGTAAAACGCCTCCAGGTGTGTCTCGGAAGACAGCAAGTCAAACAACAGTGTGCACTCAGGATTCCTTTCACCTGAGAGGCATCTTAGATGGGCAGGCATTCCACACACACCCACAGAGTCCTGACCACCTGGGGACGTATAGCGAAGCACTGACTCTGCTTCTCTTAAGGATACCCGTAGTGTGCTCGGGTGAGTCAAGGATGATGAGGCAAGTGAGGAGTTATCTTCACAGGACCCTTGTAAGGCACGTATCTCATTTACAGGATTGTTTACTCTTGAGAGTAAGTCTTATGGACCAACCTAGAGTATTCCCGCTTGCTGACCCAACTCGCAGTTACTGGGTCGTAGCTTGCAGCGCCGGGTCGTAGCTTGCAGCGCCGGGTCGTAGCTTGCAGCGCCGGCTCGTAGCTTGCAGCGCCGGGTCGTAGCTTGCAGCGCCGGGTCGTAGCTTGCAGCGCCGGCTCGTAGCTTGCAGCGCCGGGTCGTAGCTTGCAGCGCCGGGTCGTAGCTTGCAGCTCACCTAAGCTATATAAAGTTCTCAACTTCAGGTGCAGGCGAGGAGTCACAATAACGTGGCTAAAGTATGTTGACCAGACCACACACTAGAAGGTGAAGGGACGACGACGTTTCGGTCCGTCCTGGACCATTCTCAAGTCAATGACTTCAGAATGGTCCATTCTCAACTTAGGTAAGGATTCAGAAGGACACTTGATATTTAATTAATTTTTGGCTAACATAATCTTCAGGAATTATCGCCTGTTTTTAATTCCCATAATAATTAATCTGCTACTTATTTTGAAAATGAGGAACGAGGAGGGGAGGAGAGGGGGTTCAATGGGCTCAGTTGGGGGATGAGTGAGCAGAGTTGGGGGGGGGGGTAGAACGCTTATACCACGGCTGTTCAGAGCGGCTGTTACCCCACCTTCTCGTTCTCCTTGCTAAAGCCACTCTTGTGCCTCCCTCTCGCCTATCAGATCGCCATGCTTACACTCAGAGCATCTTAAATGTCATCGCATCTCCACCTGAACCTATCCATGTGAGAAATACCTACACCGTTCAAGGGCATTAAAGTCCTTGGATCATCCTACTTCATCTTGTTCTTTTTCTCTCATAGCGCGTGTTTCTGGGCGTCCTCACACCCTGCTTTGGCTGTTGACTCTCCCTTGAGTGAGAGTCTGGCTGTTGACTCTCCCTTGAGTGAGAGTCAAAGGCGACTCTCTCCCAAGAGCTGAGTCTCTGGAAACTCACGGCAGCCAGTGTTGACTCACTATTAACGCCTCTCTCCGCCCGCTCTTTATATGTAGGATCTTTCGGCGACCTCCGTCCCGCTCATGCATGACCTCAGTTCATCACACTCACACTTCTAGACGACCTCGGATCATCACACCCACACTTCTAGACGACCTCAGTTCATCACACCCACACTTCTAGACGACCTCAGTTCATCACACACACACTTCTAGACGACCTCAGTTCATCACACCCACACTTCTAGACGACCTCAGTTCATCACACTCACACTTCTAGACGACCTCAGTTCATCACACACACACTTCTAGACGACCTCAGTTCATCACACCCACACTTCTAGACGACCTCAGTTCATCACACTCACACTTCTAGACGACCTCAGTTCATCACACACACACTTCTAGACGACCTCAGTTCACACACTCACACTTCTAGACGACCTCAGTTCATCACACTCACACTTCTAGACGACCTCAGAACATCTACCATAAATAACAGCAAAATAGCAGATACTACCTTGTTATTAGTGAATATGCTGACAAATCTGGCCCAATATCTTGGTGCCTAAGGTCTACGGAAGTCCTAATCCGGCCCTGTCACGCTCGCCACCTCCATCCACTCAGCTTTATCCTCATCCTCCCTGCTTTATCCTCATCCTCCAGCTTTATCCTCATCCTCCCAGCTTTATCCTCATCCTCCCAGCTTTATCCTCATCCACCCAGCTTTATCCTCATCCTCCCAGCTTTATCCTCATCCTCCCAGCTTTATCCTCATCCTCCCAGCTTTATCCTCATCCACCCAGCTTTATCCTCACCTCCCAGCTTTATCCTCATCCTCCCAGCTTTATCCTCATCCTCCCAGCTTTATCCTCATCCACCCAGCTTTATCCTCATCCTCCCAGCTTTATCCTCATCCTCCCAGCTTTATCTCATCCTCCCAGCTTTATCCTCATCCACCCAGCTTTATCCTCATCCTCCCAGCTTTATCCTCATCCACCAGCTTTATCCTCATCCACCCAGCTTTATCCTCATCCTCCCAGCTTTATCCTCATCCTCCAGCTTTATCCTCATCCACCCAGCTTTATCCCATCCTCCCAGCTTTATCCTCATCCACCCAGCTTTATCCTCATCCTCCCAGCTTTATCCTCATCCTCCCAGCTTTATCCTCATCCTCCCAGCTTTATCCTCATCCACCCAGCTTTATCCTCATCCTCCCAGCTTTATCCTCATCCTCCCAGCTTTATCCTCATCCTCCCCTTTATCCTCACCCACTCAGCTTTATCCTCACCCACCCAGCTTTATCCTCACCCACCCAG
>WNGS01169498.1:33359457-33369759 GCA_020271785.1 Procambarus virginalis
AGAAGTGATAGCCAGATAGCAACCCTGCACTCGACACTTGAGCAGAGTGATAGCCAGATAGCAACCCTGCACTCGACACTTGAGCAGAAGTGATAGCAAGATAGCAACCCTGCACTCGACACTTGAGCAGAAGTGATAGCAAGATAGCAACCCTGCACTCGACACTTGAGCAGAAGTGATAGCAAGATAGCAACCCTGCACTCGACACTTGAGCAGAAGTGATAGCAAGATAGCAACCCTGCACTCGACACTTGAGCAGAAGTGATAGCAAGAGCAACCTGCACTCGACACTTGAGCAGAAGTGATAGCAAGATAGCAACCCTGCACTCGACACTTGAGCAGAAGTGATAGCAAGATAGCAACCCTGCACTCGACACTTGAGCAGAAGTGATAGCAAGATAGCAACCCTGCACTCGACACTTGAGCAGAAGTGATAGCAAGATAGCAACCCTGCACTCGACACTTGAGCAGAAGTGATAGCAAGATAGCAAACCTGCACTCGACACTTGAGCAGAAGTGATAGCAAGATAGCAACCCTGCACTCGACACTTGAGCAGAAGTGATAGCAAGATAGCAACCCTGCACTCGACACTTGAGCAGAAGTGATAGCAAGATAGCAACCCTGCACTCGACACTCGCGACTCATTTTCATTTTGACATTTGCTTTCTGACTCAAACTCTTTCCCGGTTATCTCGTGGTATAATTGATTCGGCAACCGCCTGGCAATCGAAGAAACCTTTCCGGAGGAAGTGGAAAAATGCTGCGATAAAATAAAGAATCATTTGGACTGACATGAACGATGGTTGAGATGACGGCAGTAACAAGGAGGAACACAAGGAGGTTACAAATAACAATGCCTCGAGGCGTATTCCATCTCTCTTATTCTCCTAAATTCTCTTCTGCCCGTGAAATATATAACAGACTTTACCATGACTTGTATATTGACCAGACCACACACTAGAAGGTGAAGGGACGACGACGTTTCGGTCCGTCCTGGACCATTCTCAAGTCGATTGACCATTCACAATCGACTGAGAATGGTCCAAGACGGACCGAAACGTCGTCGTCCCTTCACCTTCTAGTGTGTGGTCTGTCACATACTTTAGCCACGTTATTGTGACTCATCGCCTGCATATGTTTTGCTATCATCCTATTCTTTTCATTTGTTCTTGATTTTCTAGTTTTTCTTGACTCTCTTTTTCAGCTTCTCTTTAAGGCTTCCATCTCTCTCTCATTGTTGTTTGTTGTTTTAAGATTCGCTACCTGGAACAAGAAGTTCCAAGTAGCACGGGCTATGGTGAGCCCGTACTGGACTTATCTCTCTCTCATCTCGCCACTCTGTCCTCCTTCCCAGCTTCCAAAATAGTGTGTAGGATCAGTCTCGTCTCGTGGCGTACCTCTTCTCTCCCACCTTCTGTTTCTTTTCAAGTTTGCTGTTTTGTTTATCTTCTTTATCTCAAACAGTTTAATTCCGTTAGAAACTGTTTGATTCCTTAGAAACAGTTTAATTCCGTTAGAAACAGTTTAATTCCGTTAAACAGTTTAATTCCGTTAGAAACAGTTTAATTCCGTTAGAAACAGTTTAATTCCGTTAGAAACAGTTTAATTCCGTTAGAAACAGTTTAATTCCGTTAGAAACAGTTTAATTCCGTTAGAAACAGTTTAATTTCGTTAGAAACAGTTTAATTCCGTTAGAAACAGTTTAATTCCGTTAGAAACAGTTTAATTCCGTTAGAAAAGATACGATATTATGTCATGTTTGGACAGCGAAGACATGTTATATCTTCTATAACATATCATATAACAGAAAGAAGATATCAAATATCTATGACATGATAACTTGCTTCACTCGATTTCAAACGAGGCCTTAATTCCGAAGCACACCACGTCCGTTCAAAGTCAGAAAATTATACATTATCTATTGGTTACATTAGCAGTCTCAACATGTTATAACATAAAGACCTGATTAATAAACTGGCCTACGAATGTATTAGAATTTCTTAAAATACAAAAAATGTGATGCCCAAAAATCCCCACATGTGTAATATATATAAATTTACAAATAGTCTTTTTGAACAAAGTAGTGTAATGGTTTACATTGTCGACAAACAATGGAGGATCCAGGGTTCGAGTCCCAGGAACAGAAATGGATAGACATGTTTCCTTTGACCTGATGGCTCTGTTCACCTAGCAGAAAATAGGTACTCCTAGGAGTTAGACAATCCTTGTAGGTTGCATTCTAGGAGAGGTAAGTAGTCTGATCTTGGAGGGGGGAAGGGGGGAGTGTATCAAGGTCCATTCCCTGACTGTCAACAATAGATGACAGTCAGATTGATTGATTGATGAAGATTAAGCCACCCAAGAGGTGGCACGGGCTTGAATAGCCCGTAAGTGGTCGATTTTTGGAGTGAATGTGATCTTTGTGAGTGAATGGTACTCCAATAACTGCACAGTATACTGCTGTCACGTGTATTACAGACATACACTGATCTAGGATCAAACACGGACTTACACTGACAGGAAACAGTGAGAGGCATTTAATAGGGAAAAGTCCAACTGAATTGACACTCAACCTACAATCACGACTGACCTAAAAATCTCAAATTTCCCTGACACAAATTAGGACAAAATTTCTCATCTGAACCAGATCAGATGAGAAATAGGATTAAATATTCCTAAATACCTCTATCACCATCACGGTGGTTAGAGACACATAGACATAGACATAGATGCTTTAATATAGACAAAACCTCCTTTTGAGGTTTTGTCATGAGGTAGTAGCCAGGAGGTTGAACAGAAAATCAGAACCAGCTGGCAGCTAGGACAAGTTGGGTGCTGGGTATGGAAGAGGCTGAGAACACGGACGGCAAGTGGCTGGGAACGGCTGGGAGCTGCTGGGAGCACTGCTGGGGAAATTACATTATCCACTCTCTCACCATAGTGGCAGGGAGTTACGCCTCTTGTACCCTTCCTCGCTCATAACGGGCCTAATTGGCAGTTAGGTATAACAGCCATATCTGCCAGTCAGGAACAGTAACGAGAGAATTGCCATGAATGACAGTCAGGGAACCTTAACAGGCGATCAGTCAGGAAATACAGTCAGGAAATCTTATATTAGTATAGAGAAAGTTAGCTTGAAAGGTGAGATAATTTATGAGGAGAAAGCGCTAAGCCAGTATGACTATATAGCACTTGGAAAGGTGATGAGGACAAGGAGCTGGGATATGAGGACAAGGAGCTGGGATATGAGGACAAGGAGCTGGGATATGAGGACAAGGAACTGGGATATGAGGACAAGGAGCTGGGATATGAGGACAAGGAGCTGGGATATGAGGACAAGGAGCTGGGGTATGAGGACAAGGAACTGGGATATGAGGACAAGGAACTGGGATATGAGGACAAGGAACTGGGATATGAGGACATGGAGCTGGGATATGAGGACAAGGAACTGGGATATGAGGACAAGGAACTGGGGTATGAGGACAAGGAACTGGGATATGAGGACATGGAACTGGGATATGAGGACAAGGAGCTGGGATATGAGGACAAGGAACTTAGATATGATGACAAGGATCTGGAATATGATCATACGGAACTGGGATATACGGGCCAGTAGCTGGGATATTTATACAGCTTGAAGAGCTCCCAAGATAATGTTACAATTGTAAACTCTAAATAACCTCTCAAGGAACTCAGACTAGGTCGGCCTTCCAACACTCACGTACTACAACAGATATTGTTTCCCTTCTGAGGTCATCTGAGGTCAATAAATGACCTTATCTCGGGATGCAACCAACAACAATTGCTTAACTCACCAACCTGTCCTGCATAAGGTGCAAGGAAACATGCCAATAAATTCGACTAACCCCCACTGTCTGCGTCTAGTAACTCTCCCTGTTTCCGTCCACTAACCATCCCTTACTTCGTCCAATTACCTTCCCTAATGATCCTAGACGTTCGCTTAATTCCCCCCCCCCCCCACGCCGTTTACCGCCAGAGCCAGGTGCAGGGGAAGCCAGGAACGGGACGCCATTCTTCAATCGACATCTCCTTCCCAGGTTCCTTTCTATATCCGTTATAATCCCTCCCATCCCTCTTCCGGGCCAACATTTACCTAGCAAGTTACTTCAGCCGTGGACCGGCCTTGTCTGTCCCTCACTGATCACTGTGAACCAACACATATTGAACCGAGTTGGAACTGTTTTACAATTACAACTCCTAAGTTACATGGGCTTCACGTATGTTGCTCTTCAGGCTCTTCGCTTGCAAGTCTGATTTTCATTTTAATGTTTAGACTTTAAAGTGTAAAGTCTCAGGTGTTGAGATCCAGAGCCGAAGTCTGAGGGGGTAAAAGTCTCACTCTTGACTTAAGTACAGTTTGAAGACTCATTTAAAGGTCTTTTAAAGGTTCTATCTGTAGTATTTAGACTTTTAATTGGTTTATTGCTGCCCTTCCTGAGTTTCTATTTTTCTTTGCAGCCTCATTTTTTGTCTTCATAATAGTTTGATGACGGAATAATAGCCCTTATGAGGGTTCGAAGTATGAGGAACGTCCAGAGGGGAGGAAGAGGAAGCGAATAGTTATGGAAGATGAAGAGCAGGAGCATAATCACAGAAGCAGGAGCAGGAGCAGAAGCGGAAACAGGAGCTGAAGCAGAAGCAGAGTTAGAATAAAGCTGAAAAGCGAAAGAAAGCAAGGATGCAGAAGAGGACGTGGTTATCAAAAGAAAACACTAAATCATTACGACTATATTCCTTAATCTTAAGACATAATGAGATAAAGGAAGATAGGAGTAAAATGGAGAGATAAAGCCAGAGGAAGGAGAGGGAAGGAGAGTGAGAATACACCCCCCACAACACAAATAAAATCATAAATCATGCAAAAAATTTCCAACTTTATTTAAATAACATTTAATATCAAACATCAACTGAGAGGCAAGTTGAGACCTATTTCCCATTAACGTGCGTAAAACCCATTGATTCTCGTTCGTCATCCCTGTCACACACGTATAGAGTCAAGAATGCAAAATTTAGAAATCGATCGGAATACAGTGGATAGAGATCCAATTAGCTGCACATTTCACGAAGTTTAAGAGGCGTGACCCTCGCTATAATGTCTTGTGGAGGGGGGTGACTGAGGGGGGAATGGGGGGACTGGGGGGAATGGGGGAACTGGGGGGGAAGAATGGGGGGAACAAGGTGCTGACAGCCCCTTCCAGATGCACATCATGTAATTGTTAGATCATTAGTGAGAATAGAGGGGAAGCAATTGTCTTAAGACGAATGTGGTGACGAAGGGGTCCTAATGACCGAGTACTCTAAGGTCAACTCTATAGCTATCGAATTAAGACGGCCCGACCTTCGTCGTTTCAGGTGACCACTCAGAAAGGCGAGTCAAGCCTAATGAGGGACCTAATTGATCGTTAACAGTAATGAGGACTCTGATGACATATATATGGACTTTTCTTTATCAAATGTCTCACACACACACACACACATACACACAACACACACACACACAACACACCCACACACCACACACACACACACACACACACCACACACACACACACACACACACACACACAAACACACTGAAGATAGGCGTAGGAAGCAGGAGACCAGATACAAGGTATTATTTGTGAGATGAAATATTTCAGGAGTCAGAGAGAGAGAGAGAGAAAGACCTGGGGGTTGATATCACGCCAGACCTGTCCCCTGAAGCTCATATCAAGAGGATAACATCAGCAGCATATGCCAGGTTGGCTAATATAAGAACGGCCTTTAGAAACTTGTGTAAGGAATCTTTCAGAACTTTGTATACTACATATGTTAGACCAATCCTGGAGTATGCGGCTCCAGCATTGAGTTCATATCTAGTCAAGCATAATACTAAAACTGGAAAAGGTTCAAAGGTTTTGCCACCAGACTAGTACCTGAGCTGAGAGGTATGAGCTACGAGGAGAGACTACGGGAATTAAACCTCACGTACTGGGAGACAGAAGAGTTAGATGGGACATGATCACTACATTCAAGATTCTCAGAGGAATTGATAGGGTAGATAAAGACAGACTATTTACCATAAGGGGCACACGCACTAGAGGACACAGGTGGAAATTGAGAGCCCAAATGAGCCATAGAGACGTTAGAAAGAATTGTTCAGTGTCAGAGTGGTTGACAAATGGAATGCATTAGGAAGTGATGTGGTGGAGGCTGACTCCATACACAGTTTCAAGTGTAGATATGACAGAGCCCAATAGGCTCAGGAAACTGTACATTAAGTTGACTGACAGTAGAGAGGAGGGACAAAAAGCCAGAGCTCAACCCCTGGCAGCACAATTATGTAAGTACACTTAGGTAAATTAGGTAAGTACGCACACAAATATACCAGAAGCCGACAGAAAAAGAAAAGAGGAGGCCAGACTCACTGAGAATAACAAGAAGTGTGTGAGAAACTGTGCAAGAGATTCCAGGAAGTCTTCACAATAGAGGAAACAGAAGAGCCTGAGCTGAGCAAGGAAGCATTAATCCAAGCAGCACTGGATAAATTTGAAATTACATGATGCGAGGTGAGGAAGCATCTACCGGAACCGACATAACAAAAT
Organism: Procambarus virginalis; assembly: GCA_020271785.1. Taxonomy (NCBI): domain Eukaryota; kingdom Metazoa; phylum Arthropoda; class Malacostraca; order Decapoda; family Cambaridae; genus Procambarus; species Procambarus virginalis. Next base: position 33,366,064 of record WNGS01169498.1, read on the forward strand.
ATGATAAGAAAAAGTAGTGAAAAAGAGGCTAGGAATGAACTGCTGATGGTCGAAAAGGGTTAGGAGCAGACGCTCGATCCTGCAATTTTTACTCGATATTACATCCCAATTCTCCACCCCTAGAAGGGAGGTGCATACTCAAGATGGGAGCGACTTGGTGCGTCATATAAAGTTTTGCAACCGCTGCTGTTTAGAAGTTATAAGATGTGTCGTTGAGCAACAGGATCCTTTGACTGAATTGCTTGGTAGTTTAAGCAACTCGTCCTCTCTAATGTTAACAACGTCATTAAACTGAAAGCTAAGACCTGTTCTCCTTCATCAACTAATCTGAAACATGTCCCGAGAAACCACTTCGCTATGTGTCTCTCTCTCCCTCTCTCCTCTCTCTAGCTCCTATCTCAATCTCTCTCTCTCTCTCTCTCTTCTCTCTCTCATCTATCTCTCTCCTCTCTCTCTCTTCTCTCTCTCTCTCTCTCTCTCTCTCTCTCTCTCCTCTCTCTCTCTCCCTCTCTCTTTCCCTCTTATTCTCTCCTCGTCTCCTCTCTCTCTACTCCCTCTTGTTTGCAAGTGTGTATGCATGTTCTAAAATTGGGTCTCAGGGCGACTTCCTGACTTTTATGTGCCATGATAAAAGATCAGGATGAGAGTGGAAAGATATCCACCACCACTGCCCCATCCCCCACATCCCCACCACCGCAATAACCCCGTGGTAGTCATCCCCCACATAGCCCCCTACCACCCACAGAACCAGTGTGGCTCTGTCCACACTGGTTCTGTGGGTTGGAAGTACTAAATGCCACCCATAGTGAGCCAGGTCACACCCACAGAACTAGGTTTCATAGGGACGAATACCACCAACAGAGAATCAGGTACCCCACACAGAGAATCAGGTACACCCACACAGAGAATCAGGTACCCCCACACAGAGAAATCAGGTACCCCCACACACAGAGAATCAGGTACCCCCCACAGAGAATCAGGTACCCCACACAGAGAATCACGGTACCCCCACACAGAGATCAGGTACCCCCACACACAGAGAATCAGGTACCCCCACACAGAGAATCAGGTACCCCCACACAGAGAAATCAGGCACCCCCACACAGATAATCAGGTACCCCCACACAGAGAATCAGGTATCCCCACACAGAGAATCAGGTACCCCCACACAGAGAATCAGGTACACCCCACACAGAGAATCAGGTACCCCCACACAGAGAATCAGGTACAACCACACACAGAGAATCAGGTACCCCCACACAGAGAATCAGGTACCCCCCCACACAGAGAATCAGGTACCCCCACACAGAGAATCAGGTACCCCCCCACACAGAGAATCATGTACCCCCACACAGAGAACAGGTACCCCCACACAGAGAACCACATACCACACAGAGAACCAACATACCCACACAGAGAACCACATACCCACACAGAGAAACCACATACCCACACAGAGAACCAGTACCCCACACAGAGAACCACATACCCACACAGAGAACCACATACCCACACAGAGAACCACATACCCACACAGAGAACCACATACCACACAGAGAACCAGGTACCCCCACACAGAGAACCACATACCCACACAGAGAACCACATACCCACACAGATAACCACATACCCACTCAGAGAACCACATACCCACTCAGAGAACCACATACCCACTCAGAGAACCACATACCCACACAGAGAAACCTCGTACCCCCCACATATGACCCACACCAACCCGCTCATCTGCCTAATTGCGTTATCGCTTTAATTTCATTCCTCTCTTGCATATGATTGAAATTATTGTTCCTGGAAGCACCGGGCTGTGGAGGGAATTGAGTGGCTGATTGAGGCGGGATATGCAATGGGATCAACAGTGGGACAGGGAGTGGAATGTGGGACAGGGAGGGCTATGTGGGATAGGGAAGAAGTAAGTGGAGCACGGAGGGGATGGGGATGACAGCAACATGTCAGAGGACGACGGTAAAGTGACAGGAAGACGACAACGTGAGAGAAGACGACGAGAACGAAGGTGTGAATCACAATATTAGAGGAAATTAACTTCGAAATGAAGGAATCAATCTAAAAAAATTACAAATTAATAATAGCTTCCCCCTGAATGATGACAAAAATAATTATTTTCACTCGCATAGCATTTGAAAGAAGTGATAACGTGATGGAAACAAAAATATAGCTCAATGAATTATTCGTCCCAAAACAACAATTCTTTGTTTTTATTTCATCCAAAAAGGACTAGCAAATGAACTATATATATTATATATATATATATATATATATATATATATAATATATATATATTAATATATATATATATTATATATATATATGAAGAGGATGCCTGTATTATATATGCAAATCTTGTAAGCTGATTGGTTGTTTCCAGCTCAGGTAACTCACCAGAAACGGCATCTCGGGTCAATACTCAGCCAAGCCACATGAAGGAATGGCTCACTGTCCTGTCAGTTTCCTCGTAAATCTAGCATTATCGCCGGGGTTGAAAAGTCCCTAAATGAGTGAGAAGGTTGGGAAGGGAGGAGAAAACCTTGTAATAACTTTCGTCTGTAGAATGTATAATTTCTCGATGATTTACGGCTAATATGTAATGGTCCTGGGGGATGATTTTCAACCTTGCAGCCTCCTGTCGGGTATCACGTTCTGGAGTCAAGATTTAGAGACGCTAATTAATCTGACATTCGCTAAGGAGCAGTGAAAGGGGGGGTTGTGGGGGCTGGTGGGGGAGGGGGATGGTGGGGGGGTTTGGGCAAGTGGGGGGAGGGTGTGGGGGCAAGTGGGGGGGAGGGTGTGGGGCAGGGCAAGGGTGTGGGGCTGTGTTCCAAGGCTTCCTCTCTCCCATGCTGGTACCAGGCTGGGAGAATAGGTAAGTATGACTACAAAAGTCTCCCAACAATTATTCCGACACTAAATGCTTGACTATCTACACCTTACACCCTCAACCCACGCAATACAGATCCACAAGTCTCACCACACGCAATACAGAGACTTCACCACACGCAATAAGAGACCTCACCACCGCAATACAGAGATCTCACCACACGCAATACAGAGACCTTCACCCACGCAATACTAGCAGACCTCACCACCGCAATACAGAGATCTCACCACAGCGCAATACAGCAGATCTCACCACCGCAATACAGAGACCTCACCACCGCAATACAGAGACCTCACCACACGCAATACAAGTCACCACGAATCAAGCTCACCACAATAGTCACCCCGCAATACAGCGACCCCACGCATAGTCCCTCCACCACGGCCTCCGACGAGACTAACGAAACTCACGACGCAATCAGACTCACCACGCGCAATACAGAGATCTCACCACACGCAATACAGAGATCTCACCACACGCAATACAGAGATCTCACCACACGCAATACAGAACCTCACCACACGCAACAATCACCACACGCAATACAGACCTCACCACACGCAATACACTGACTCACACGACCAGATGTAAAGTCTTCTGAAGCAGATGTCGTTTCCTGACTGACAAACAATCGTTTCTTAAGAAATTGATCCCATTCAGCGAATTCCTTGCCGCTTATTGTGAGTTGTTATATTTGAGTCTCCGAGAGGGGAAACGAGGGATGGAATGAAGGGTGGTATATATATATTATATTAGTATTAACTAGTTTAACAGCAAATTAACGG
>WNGS01169498.1:33370759-33382310 GCA_020271785.1 Procambarus virginalis
CCCAGTGTTTCGGCACCATTTCTTTCTCCCTCGTCACGGTCGGGGATTGAAAGCCGACCTGCATGAAGCGAGACCGTCGCTCTACGTCCAGCCCAAGATGCTTACGACAACGAAGAGTCTTAGAAGTGCCTAACTATACTCAAAAGAGCCTTAAACCTTGCCTGGGTCAGCAACGATCTCTTTAATTTTATCATATGACTGGTTACTGAACGTCCTCGGCCATTTAGAGGAGAGCGGGTTTGTGGAGACTCTACCAGGTTTAACAGGATGTGGATCATCCAGCTGGGAAGGCCCCAGAGTACACACGGATCTCCCGAATATGTGTGCGAGGCCCAGAGTACATATACATCCGCGTGCGTAGGAATCCCAGAGTACATACGGATCTCCCGCGTGTGGGAGAGAAAATAAGACTGTCCGCTTGGATCTTCGAACACTGATTTATATATTTGTTTTCTTCGCAGGGGTAACTTCGTTTTTGTGTTAAACCTAGAGTGTGTTTTCATGAGTGTGTGTTCGTGTGTGTATGTGAGTGTATGTGTGTGTGTGTAAGTTTACTATTTGTGCCTGGAGGATCGAGTTGTTAGCTCTTGGACCCCGCCTTTCTAACCGTTGATTGTGTATTGCATTGACTCCCGACCTATTTTTCATGTAGGAGCTGATTTTGCTCCGTTTTGCTCAACCCTACATGATTTTGCTCCGTTTTGCTCAACCCTACATGATTTTCCTCTGTTTCAATCAACCCTTCTTGATTTTCCCCTATTTAACTCTCCCTACATGATTATTTTCCCATTTTACCCACCAAACCACATTAAGGCAAACATCTAAGATGATGCAAACATCAAACATTAAGGTGATGTTTGACACATTAAGGAAAACATCTAACAGGTCGTAAATCCGAAGGCAGACATTGGGAATCCTCTGGTTGACGAACGCAGAAAGCTTAGTAAACAGAGTAACACATAAACATTTCTCTCATAACAAGAGCTGAGTATCCCGTCCGGCTTTTCCTTGCCTCCCGCAGATCTTCCCCTAAACCCCCCAATATGTTCCCTGCGACATCTCATTCTCCCCTGCCGCCTCCTGCTGCCTGGGAAGGCCACGACCACCAGAAGGGGAAAATTTAGGATTTCTAGGGAATTGTTGTAAGCACGGGAGACGCCTCTCAGTGGGATCTTCCCTCTGAGACGGTCTTCACGACTATTTGATGACACTGAAGGATTTGTTATTTGGATTTTAAATCAAATTTCATGTTATATAGATTTTAAAATATTGATATTTGTTTGATTTACTATATTTTTCTAATCGGGAATTATTTAGATCTATACGGTCATATGTTCGTCACATAGATCAATTATTTATTTACATTATGTACGTGGACTAGATAATGTTATCTGTTATTCACATGGTATGGTGAGTGGGGTGTTATGACGATTCAGGTAAGTCAGGAAGTAAGCGACAGGCTGCCTACCCGGCCTGTATCACACCCTCAGGCTGCCTACCCGGCCTGTATTGCACCCTCAGGCTGCCTACCCGGCCTGTATCACACACTCAGGCTGCCTACCCGGCCTGTATCACACCCTCAGGCTGCCTACCCGGCCTGTATCACTCCCTCAGGCTGCCTACCCGGCCTGTATCACACCCTCAGGCTGCCTACCCGGCCTGTATCACACCCTCAGGCTGCCTACCTGGCCTGTATCACACCCTCAGGCTGTTCACTTAGACAAGTTACTGTACATGTACCTCCTTGACGCTGTTCAGGAGAATACGCTCACTATTGCCTCTCCAAAGCGTCATATAGAGACGCCGGGAAAGAAACACTGGCTATTCTAGCGGTCCCAGTCCCTGAGGAAGGTCCTATTGTTTGCCTCCACGGACCTCAGGTCCTGGAGAGAGTCTAAGGGCTCAGGTCCTATAGGAACAAAGTCGTGCCAGTGGTGTCTTTCCGTGTATTCATTGGACTTGAGTGTTTCCGGGGCGTGGCAGCTACTTGACCGGCAGTGTGAGGTAGTGTAAGTGTCTGCCAGTGTTGGTGCGCAAGGATTGTCAGACTCCAGTTGTCTGCAATTCCTCCACGGATGGAGTGGGATTCCGCCTGGTCAACCAGCAGGGATAATTGGATTACTGGACATTAGAAAAACGAGGCTCTTTCTGTTGAAAGCTGGGCACAGTAGGGTCCACTTAATGTTCTTGACTTGTGTACTGTAAGATTATAAGAACATCAGAATAAATGTAACTGCAGAAGGGCTTTTGGATCATACGAGGCAGCTCTTATTTATAACAACCCAATCCCACTCATATACATGTCCAACCCACGTTATAGACAATCAAGTGTTTAAACAGAGGTACTGATGTGCTGCACCTCTTGCAGCACTTCAGCAGCACATACGTACATCTCAAATTCATCCTATTCTACTTCGCCCCAAATATACTTGTATTCGTTGTGGATTTAAAGAGTCCAGACTTGTTCCTGTTGCACGAATAGGGACGGACAAACATAAATCCCCTCCGTGTGGAGCACGCATGAATGTCAGGTGAGCAACGTCACTGGGTATTGTTGATGTGTCCTGCAAAGCTGTAAGTTCTTTGTGCAAGATGAAGCAGTCACAGCTGGATTGTTCGTTGGAGTTTGATAAAGCTGGTTGGGTGTCTCTAGAAGTCGTTGCTTGTCACAAAGGAAGCCAATCCAACTTAAAAAAAGGGGGAATTGGGGTCGAACCTGACAGGGGTCGAACCCCTATAACTTCCAGCCTCGTAAGACAGACGTTTCCGACTTTGCTAGAGAAATGCTTGTGGCTGCTATCATCCAACTTGTCCAGCCATTTGAAATGGACGGTAGAGCGGCGGTCTCGCTTCATACAGGTCAGGGTTCAATCCCTGACCGTCCAAATAGTTACGCACCATTCTTTTTCCCCCGTCCCATCCCAAATCCTTATCCTGATCCCTTCGAAGTGTTATATAGTCGTAATAGCTTGGTGATTTCTCCTGATAGTTCCCTTCCGTGTTCTCTTCCCTATCACCCAACTTTGCATAGTGATTTCTCTGGGGATGCGCCCAGCATACACGGGTCCGGTTCGGTCTCATTAATCTAATTTAAATTAGTTAGTCCCATTGCCATCATACCCCCCCCCCCGGCCCTTCGAAATTGGTGAAATGTGACGGGTCGAGTCCCCATATATATATATATATATATATATATATATATATATATATATATATATATATATATATATATATATATATATATATATATATATATATATATATCACTAAGAACTCTTTGACCCGGCCAGGATTCGAACCCATGCCGTCCAGGATCACCCCTAAACGTACACAGTACCGTGACCACCGCACCAATGATCGTCTATAAGGATTGGTCAGTCTTGGCGCTTATTCTTAGTGATATATGGCTTGCGCGTTCATGCAGCTTTCTCACACATGATAGACTCAGTACGGCCCGTGCATGCGCCAGAATTTGATGAAAAACTGTACCCAAATGGAACCATGAGTGTCGTCGGGGGTTGGTCAGTCAGGGAGCTTAGTTAATAAGCGCCAAGACTGACCAATCCTTATAGACGATCATTGGTGCGGTGGTCACGGTACTGTGTACGTTTAGGGGTGATCCTGGACGGCATGGGTTCGAATCCTGGCCGGGTCAAAGAGTTCTTAGTGATATATGGCTTGCGCGTTCATGCAGCTTTCTCACATATATATATATATATATATATATATATATATATATATATATATATATATATATATATATATATATATATATATTCCGGAAGGTGAGTTGTACTTGAAGTGTTACCTGGATGTTTAACGCTGGATTATCGGCCTTTAAGAACTCATGAGACGATTTTCGCTCGTAATTTCATTTAGTGGAAGAGCACTGTGTTGCTCTCTTCCTTTGAACTACCCGCCTCGTTGAGAGCTTTAAGGAGAATGAGGTCGTTAAGGGAACACAAAACTCTCTTACCTCTGATCCTCAACACTCTCTGAACCTCACAAGTCTCTGAACCTCACAAGTCTCTGAACCTCACAAGTCTCTGAACCTCACAAGTCTCTGAACCTCACAAGTCTCTGAACCTCACAAGTCTCTGAACCTCACAAGTCTCTGAACCTCACAAGTCTCTGAACCTCACAAGTCTCTGAACCTCACAAGTCTCTGAACCTCACAAGTCTCTGAACCTAACCCACTCTCCTTATCCCAATCTTCCCTATTCTCAACCCTCCTTATTCCACCTCCCCTTCTCAATCCTCCCCAGCCCTACTCCTCTTCCTCTCAACCCATTCCACCTCCCTAATTCTCTCCTCTTCCACCACTCCATACCCCCTTCCACCTCTCAATCCACCCCCACTTCAATCAACTCTCTCCACCCCGTCTCCACTTCCTGATTCTTCGCCCTCTCCTTCTGCTTTGATATTTATCGCCCGTAACTCACAAGGGCCGCAGTTACGTGGCTGTGGAGTTACGGGATGGAGGGAGAGAGGCAGGAGCCCTGTAATAGGAAGCCAGGAGGAGGACACAAAAAAACACTGTTGAAAAACGTTCCAACATCTTTTCCAATTTCACTGTGTTTTGTTTCGCATTCCCGTGATCAGTGTTGTGTTGTCAACTATCCAAGCCTCCTGGTCATTCAGCACTAACAACNGCTGAGCGCCCAATGGGTGCCATTAGACTCGCGAAACTTACCATGGTGACTTGGGCTGCAAGAGGAGTGTCATAGGGTAATTAGGGAAGAGGGAGACCCGTGCGTCACCGGGTATCTCATCTAGTATACATCTATATCTATAAAGCAGAATATATGATTGTCTGTCTGTATGTCCAAGGCTGAAAGCCAGATACTATGAGCTAGTCTTGCCTCAACTTTGCAAGGTGAATGGTCTAGGGTACTGGACGGGCATAGGCTGGTCGAAGGTCGCCAGAATTCAAGAGCTGTCAGCGTGCAAGGGTCACATTCTGACCTCAACGATGGCACTGCCCGCCGGCAACACATTGCTAAATATTTTGAAAACCTTCATTCCTTTCGCTGAGTCTATGGGGGTCGCCATAAATACACCAGAGGTTTAATTGTTCTGATGTAATTGTGGTAAAAGTATCCCTTTACCAGTTTACAAAGATCTATTCCTCTTTTAGGTGTTTCAAATTATCCTTGTGACCTCGTTATGGTATCAGATGTATGGAACATGTATTAAACACAACACTAGAAGGTGAAGGGACGACGACGTTTCTCAATCGACTTGAGAATGGTCCAGGACGGACCGAAACGTCGTCGTCCCTTCACCTTCTAGTGTGTGGTCTGGTCAACATACTTTAGCCACGTTATTGTGACTCATCGCCTGCATGTATTAAACACCGTGGATGTGTTTCTTGTAAATATCCTGATCATTTATCCCATGTGCAATATCGTGTATTGCTATCCCAGGGGGTATATCCTGTACAGCTATCCCGTGTCAATATCGCTCGAACCTCTCCCACGTAATCGCCGTGTAACCGTGTCCACTGTATTGTAACTTTACCGAGTAAGGAATGTGTCCGGTATATCCACGTGATCAACAATGGATCATCAGAATCCCCATGTGATCAACAATGTGTTGATCAGAAGCACCACGTGATCAATAGCGTGTTGATCAGAAGCCCCCACGGGACTTCAGCAACAAGGCGACTCAAACCGACAAACACAGCCATCCTAAGCAAAAGAAAATCCCCCACCGCTTGTGTGTTTTCCGCGAGCAAACACAAGCCGGCGAGCAAACACGGAAATCTTGTATTCTCTTGTTTTTTCCCCGATGACAATACTACAGCGGTTTCATTTGCGGGTTAGGCGAAGAAGACATGAATTATGTTACGGTTGGAGGTAGGAGGAGGAGGCCTGGTCGGCGACCGGGCCGCGGGGACGCTAAGCCCCGGAAACACCTCAAGGAGAGAGAGCGGAAGGCGTAGAGATAGATAGTGAGAATGGCTCACGAGAAAATATTTTGATATTAGGGAAAAAAGAGGGAAAAAAGATAGAAGGAATTATCAGGGGGGGGGGGATGCCAAGCCATTACGACTATATAGCACTCGGAAGGGATCAGGATAAGTGTTTGGGATGGGATGAGGAGGGAAGGAGTGGTGCCCAACCACTTGGATGGTCGGGGATTGAACGCCGATCTGCATGAAGCGAGACCGTCGCTCTGTCGCAATATAAAATGGAATCGGCACGCGAGAGTGACGTACTGTCCCGTTTTCCGTTTTGGGACCTCTGGCTTAGTCTGGTCGATTATGAAAGAAAACTTTAATCTAACGGTTTTCATGACATTTTGAAACCTTAGGAGAACTTCCTACACTCCTAACAAACCAGAGAACCCTTAACTTGCTATTTTTGAAAAAAAAAATCCAAAATATTTTTTCAATTATTTTTATTTTCAAATACGGTCTTTTTTTTGGCCGTAATGCAAACGAACGAAAAGCATCGTAATTTCTAAGAGAACCAAATGAATAGAAAGCCCTCAGCCTGCGCCGCTATATAGCTCTGTGTCTCACGCAGAATTAAATTTCTAAACAAAAAAGTGAGTAGAAATCACTCAGGATCCAATACGAGAACAGAAACACTTAAGATGGTAATTATTAAAGTTTTCATATTCACGGAAGATATCTTAAGATCTGAGACGTATAGAAACGATAGGAACGAAAAAAAGTTTCCGAACCTCTTGAAAATAAGAACATTTCCATAGGAATTAAGTGATTGAAAATGAAACTATCTTATAAAAGATGATTACGAAGCTATCTTAGATGTGGTGTTATAAATCCGTTTTACAATGTAGCTCTGAAGTTATAAGTGAATAAAACAGGCAAAATAACACATATACTGTGTATACCTGTTTGTAAAAATTTAAATATATACGAAAACTAATTTGAAAGTATATAAAAGATACATAAAGAGGCAGATGCCGCAAATACTCCAGTTTCTATTTTAAAATATATATGAAAAATGGAATCTGGTTAAAGCCAAAAATTATTACTAAAATTGTGTTCCAGGACACAAATTTCATTATATACATTATATATTTTCTAGGCCATATAGCATGCTTTCGCAAATATTTAAAACTTCTCCTGCTGCTACATTTCCATACCCATATATATTTTGTTATTAACAAACATGTAAATTTAAGAGTATGTCATTATTTTCAGCCTTAAGGCCATCATCCTGTAATTCACAAAATTGCATCGAGCAATTTGCCAGTGAATCATGGTAATTATGGAGTCAAATCCTCAAAGACAAATCTCGCTTACTTAGACCTGACGCAAAGTTAAGCTCAGCACTAGTGCTGGTCATTAGTGATAGTTAGTATTAAATTCTTATAAACAGTAGGATTCTATAGCATCAGAAATGCTGTCATAAGGGACGAGACGACAATTATTTATTATTTTTAAAGAATTTGAATGCAGGAGTAGACGAGTTCTGACTCATGTTATCAGGCTGAGCGCCTGTCCATCTCACAGTCTCATGGTAAGGGAATTATTAGAGGAATGTGTGAAGCCATTACGATTATATAGCACTGGGAAGGGATTAGGATAAGGATTTGGGATGGGACGGGCGGGAGGGAAGGAATGGTGCCCAACTTCTTGGACCATCGGGTATCGAACACCAAACTTTGTAGGGTGACTGGTCTTTGGCCGGGGATGGTCATAGTTGGAACAGGGTTATATGTCGGGAAGGTGGTTGGTAGTATGGGAGATCGTGAAGGGTAAAGAAGGTGTTGAGTGGTAGGGAAGGTTTTGAATGAGTGGAAATGTGGGGGAAGAAGAAGATGGGAAGTAGAAGAGAAGTTGGGAAAGGAACGTAAGGCGGTGAAGGGTAGGCAACTTGGTGCCTACCCTTCATTTTTATTTACATATTTTTGCATTTAACTCACTTTCACGTTCTGTATTTTCCGAGAAAATAGCATTAAAGTCCACTTGAAAACGTGTTTACCATCGGGGCTGCAGACTGTCATATACGTTATATAACCTGTAGTGAATATCGCAATTTTGTTGTAATGGGCAATTCCCTTGACTAACGACCCATAATGATTACATTATTTTGTTCTGATTTGGGCAATTTTATATTCAGGAAAAAGTGCACAAAAATTGTATTAATTGTCGACACTACGTGGAAGCTGAGTTAATAATTATTGTAATTAAGAGTTACATATCCATCAAAACTATTTAACACCTCCGTGAATGCATTAGTATCTGAAGCGAGAGTGAAGTTGGGCGACTGTGGAGTGTAGAAGAATCATGAAAAATAAAAATAAATATTCCAGCAAGTGTTATGATGAGATGCTGATGTTATGCTGAGATCCAGATGCTGTTTTGTTGACTATCAGAAAAAAAATACTCGGTGAGATAATCTAATTTTTGGAAGGAACAGTTAAACACTTGGAAAAGCTGCGAGAGCAGACTAAGGCTGGGATATGAGCACAGAGTGAAAATAATTTACTGCTAAAAGAAAATCCCCTGCATGAGGGGCGGGGAATGCACAGCTATAAGGCAGGTTATCTCTTATTGTGACGCTGCAAAATGAAGCAAGGATAATTGCTTCATTTTGCTATTCTTTCCACAATTGGGCTGTCCCAGTCAGATTTTGTTCTCACGTCTGGCCTGGATGTTGGAACGACAAGAGCATCTCTCTCTCTCTGAGTGGAGCTTTCAATGAAGGTGGGGTCTTGTATTGATAATTAGATGCAAAGATAAAAAGAAAACTGGCTAAGCAGTCTGGAAGGCTGTGTGAACACCAAGGCCACCAAATCTAACGGGAAGAGTAGCGTGTTTCCTAGGACATGAAGAGGAAAGACGAGAATATGTTTCACGTTTCAAGCATGGACTTAAGAAGTGCAGTCTACCCACTTAGTTTGGTGCTGCAGTGGGATGGAGGATATCTCAGAAAGTAAGCTCGATTTCGCAGGAATAGACATCCTTAGAGAAGGTAAAAAACATTTTTGAGCAACGATTTAGTCAAAAACATTCCTTTATCCTCATTAGGTTGGTAAGTTTTGCACCTATATTATCCTCATATCCTCGTATCATCCTCATATCCTCATATCCTCGTATCATCCTCATATCCTTATGTTATCCTCGATTGAGTGTGATCCAAGGAGGACACCCTTGACGGTGTAATTCACAGGATAAGTTATGTGAAAGTTTGTCAAGACTTTTCTGATTCCTCACATTCTGAAAATACATCAAAATGTTCAAAAGACATATTAATGGAGAGCTTATTACCACACATTCAGTCTCTTGATTCAAAACGTGAAATAGTATTCGCATGTTATATTTTAATATTATATTTAGCTAATTAAAAACTCAGTATTCAGAACTATGTTATTCTTGATCTTTTTCGTGATGAAGACAATGGAAGGGTGGGAGAGCTCGTTCAAAATAGATTTGATATCCAGGTACAGAGTACACGTGGAATCGATGGATTGTTTGAGTATATTAGACATATATATGCACTACACATATATGCATTACATTTATATGTGAAGACCAGACCACACACTAGAAGGTGCAGGGACGACGACGTTTCGGTCCGTCCTGGACCATTCTCAAGTCGATTGTGATCTCCACTTGACTTGAGAATGGTCCAGGACGGACCTAAACGTCGTCGTCCCTTCACCTTCTAGTGTGTGATCTGGTCAACATACTTCAGCTACGTTATTGTGACTCATCGCCTGTATATGTGACTGTGTTTGGGTGGATATAAATAGGAGCTGTAACTAATGGGCCAATAGGCCTTCTGCTGCTTCCTTTATGTTCTTAAAACATGTCAAATAATGGTTGAATGAACAGTTATTGTGATATCTGCGTAACGAAGTAAATGTGTCTCATTCATCTACTTGGTATTTACATTCTAAATAGATGCTTTGAAACTGTCTTTGCACACTATTCCGACCCGACATTTTCCGCAACAATAAGCTTTTCTCTGAACCTATTTTTTTAACGTAACTGTTTGTTTCTGAAGTGAGTCTACGCCAGACACCAGCGGCTTCTGTTGTAGATGATACAGAGTGATACTATTTCTATATCCAAAGTGATATCCCCAAAAAAACGTTTATACGTCAGCAGTGGACAGACGTAGAAGTAACAAAATGTTCAAATATTATTTTATTGTAAAAGCTTTCGATTAAAGTATATTGTAAATATAGCTGTTTGGCCACTTCTGGTAAAGCAGATGCGATAGTTTTAACGTGTAACGAGACACAGAGAGAGGAAGAGGTTATCTTGAGATGATTTCGGGACTTAGCCTCCCCGCGGCCCGGTCCTCGATCAGATCTTCTTTTTGTTACGTATATCCATGCAAACTCAAGCTCACGTATAATGCACGTGAGAGGGAAGCGAAGTAAACAATTGTAATGCCCAATTAGCACAAAAAAGCATCAACAGAGGTGACCATTTTTAATCATATTATTTAATTAGCGTTAACTATTTAATGTTTTCTAATTAACCAAAGGTACATCAACTTTCTGCTTCACGCATGACAACTCAACTGAATGTACGCATCTAGTTTGTCAGGTGATGGACTGATAGAATGTGAATATATTCCTCCTCTGTCAATTAAAAAGACTTGTGAAATTTGAATGAATTTTAATTGTGTGTATTATAAACTACTTTACTGATTTAAAAGCTGTGAACATCAATGGAAGGGAATCTCTCTGATGTTATGACTTTTTAACACGGCTTATTTATATATATGTTCGATAGTTTATTTCACTTTTTGTTTAACTCAAACTTTTCTAGACATAATATCATATCATTTGAATTTGTAACAAAAAAAAATTATAGAAACGTTAAGAAAAAATTAGGTTTCACTGCAGCTGTTTCTAAAATTCAATTGGGCAAGAAATTTACGAAATGTCACGATTGATTCATAATTATTGTTAATTAAAATATTAATTATAATTCATAATTAACATTATGTAGAGGGGGTTAATATATTAATTAACCACCTCAGCTGCGACACCTTACCTGAGATATCGTCATCACCAACACCAAATGAATCGACATAAAGAGTGACAATATATTAGACTTGGCAGTAGATTTTCACATGTATTACACTGCAGGCGAGGAGTCACAATAACGTAGCTGAAATATGTTGACCAAACCACACACTAGAAAGTGAAGAGACGACGACGCTTCGGTCCGTCCTGGACCATTCTCAAGTCAATTGTGAGAATTGACTTGAGAATGGTCCAGGACGGACCGGAACGTCGTCGTCGCTTCACTTTCTAGTGTGTGGCTTGGTCAACATTAACACACTCTCAGTCAATTGTCACAAGCCAGAGTACACTTGATTGTATATCATGCCATCTACATGACCACGAGAGAACTGCAACTTACATAGCTATATATATATATATATATATATATATATATATATATATATATATATATATAAACCTAGAAGGGGTACCACCTCTGGTGCAAGTGACCCAAAGCCTCGGAGAAGAAAATAAGAGTACTCAGAGAAGACCTTGTGGATCCTCACTGAACACTTTGATATTTTCTTCTCCTACCACCCCTATTCTT
>WNGS01169498.1:33413234-33426396 GCA_020271785.1 Procambarus virginalis
CTGGGAAGATGGGTGTGTGTGGAGAGGGTGGGGTGTAGAGGGTGGGGGTGTAGGGTAGGGGTGGTGTGATGGGGTAAGGGGTGGGTGATAGGGTATGGGGTGGGGTGATGGGGTAAGGGATGGGTGGAGGGGTTGTGGGTGGAGGGGTTTGGGGTGGGTGGAGGGGTTTGGGGTGGGTGGAATGCAAGTGAAGAGACGTGGAAAGAATCCGTCCCTCTCCCCTAAAAAAAAGAACAGCAACGAGGAATTTGTTGAACGTCTGAAGTGGGGAATTGTGTAATGGCGGATGACAGGAAGCAAGAAGCTCCTGAGATATTACGAACGGGAAGAAAGAATCGGAGTTACGGAGAAACCGCTAATGAAAGAGACGACAGAGAAGAGGAATAACGATACGGAGGGTGAAGAAAGAATGATAAGAGGGAGAGAAAGAGGGCTTGAGAAGAGAGGTGAAGCAACAAGAGCCCCCAGAATGTGGTTAGTGTGTGTAAGGGAAAAGAGAAATGAGAAGCAATGAGATAGATTTCCCTACCTTTAAATAACGAAGCCAAGTGCACAACAGCTTCCGGCGTGTGAAAGCATATTCCGGAGTTGAATAACAGTTTAAAAATAGTTTATTCAAATAGTTTACTAAAACCTTTCCTCACGAGATTTTATTTTTATTTTATTATTGAGTTACAAATGTTATTTTGGGGTTCGATAGATGAAAAGCTGCTCTTGTAGTCTATTTTTGGGGTAAATTACTACAACATGGATACACACAGTCTGTAATGTATTTTATGTATTTACATACAATACTAGAAGGGGGTATCCGGCGGTGCCCGGGTTCACCCTACACCCAGGTCACTCCCAAACACCCTCCCCATCTCTACTTGGGATGGACGGTAGAGCGACGGTCTCGCTTCATGCAGGTCGGCGTTCAATCCCCGACCGTCCACAAGTGGTGTGGGCACTATTCCTTCCCCCGTCCATCCCAAATTCCATATCCTGACCCCTTCCATGTGCTATATAGTCGTAGTGCTTGGTGCTTTCTCCTGGTGGTTCCCTTCCCTTCCCTTCCATTCCCTTCCCTTCCCGTCCCTTCCTTTCCTCCCTTCCCTTCCCCATCTTTACACACGAGATACATGGGAGGGGTCTGCAACGAGAGGACACATGTGAAGATCTGCAATCAGAGGACACAGGTGAAAGACGAACATCAACATTTGCCAAAGAAAAAACTAATTGCATTGATGGAAGAGACACCTGGAAAACCTGTCCATTTATGCATTAAAAAAACAAGGAGGGTTAGAATCCATATGCATCAAAAGGCGGGACCAATTGCTGAAGCTCAACCCTGAAAAAAAGCTTCGTAGGTACGTACACAGATATACATGGAAACAGGCCACCGGTAAGAGGGAAATATTCAGTGGTACAAATGATTTGAGAAGGAAAAAAAAATATCAGAGTCCGAAATAGCGAGAATTCCCCCTAGCAGCCGTGAATCGAGGCAGCAAAAGGGCTTTTATATCGTCGGAAATAGCAGGCATGGAGCTACAAACTCACGATTCATTAGAGAGCATACAGTTTTAAGAGGAATTAACGCCTGAACTAATCATGACTGGGGAGGAATATCAGAGATGAAAATAGTGCAGGAAACAGTGGGGAGGGATTGTTGTGGGGAGGAGTTTGGATGGGTGGTGATGGGGGTAATTCTATGGCTGCAGATGTTGAAGGGGGGGGGGCGCCGTGCCCGGCCATTTAACATGGAATAATGGCAATGCCAAAGCACAAGGAGAATATTGAGGGCATATCATGTTAAATGGAAAATGGATCAGTGTTCAGCACGTTCTCACGAGGGTTTAAAAGTCATAAAATGATGTACTAATTGCCCAAACCTAACCTACTCGAAAACCCATGACAGAAAACGGGATATCTCGCCAATTTGGCGACCCCGATATGATGTTTAATACATTATACTTTGATGTTGGGGTTTATTTACGCCCAAATATAATGCAAGAGGACAGTTGATAATAAATGATACAGTAACGACTTGTGAGATGAACAGTCAGAATCGACGACAGTTAAGGCTTGGGAGAAATTGAGTCTAATTTATAAGATTATAAATTAGAAGAATTGAAAGATAGAAATTTACAGGAAATGCATACGAGTTAAGAAGGAATAGGGACCAATCAATTTTAATAGATACATCAGCAAATCCACAAAATGTGGCATAAGTAAGAAATTTGTGGGCGGGAGAAGAGCATACATCATTAACAAGAGCAGAGGGAAGGTAAATCAATGATAAATTGAAAAAAGGGAAATGCTAATAAAGTTGAAATAAGGCGTTCCAGACCTTCTCAAAATCGCCTGTTTAGTGAAGACGTTGTTGTTGCTGAATGTAGTAGATGTTGATGTTGATGCTAGTAGATGTTGCTGAAATGAAGGAGATCAATTTGGTACTTGTCCAGACAATTACGTGGAAACAGGCAGGGTGGGGGGTGGGGGGGTAGAGTTGTCATATTCCCAACGATTAATTACATTCAAGTGTTGATTTATATTATACTAAACAAAGAGACAAGTTGAAGATTTTTGAGACGTTTTGAGACGTTTTGGAGACGTTTTTGAGGACGTTTCTGAGACGTTTTGAGACGTTTCTGAGACGTTTTGAGACATTTTTGAGGCACTGAGAGGTGGAGAGTGAGGGACGACAAGAGGAAATTGGTTGTAGAGGGGGGGTGCTGACGATGGGAATTTTTAGGGGAAGGTGTGACAGTGGTAGATGGTCCTGGGGGGAGAGGGGACAGGACGGTAGAGGGAGAGAGGGGGAAGTGAGATCGATTAATAGCGAATAGGGGTCAGATATACAGAGAAAGGAAAGAATTTCATAAAATAAGGATAGAGGAGAGGACGGAAATACAAAAACTGGATAAAAAAAGCAAAATAGAGAGAAGACAAAGCAAGAGAGAAATAGAAAGAAGACACTGCAAGAGAGAAATAGAAAGTAGGTGAAAGTGTACTAATTGCCTGTACTTTCTCGACTTCATTTAAATGCCTGGTCAGAACAGGCGTCGTGAGGACAAACTCTATTCTAGGATTAGCGTTACTTAGATGCTCTATTGCGTGTGGAAACTTACGTGATCTATTACACCTTTTCAAGACCCATGAACATGTACTCATCATGGGGGGGGGGAGGTTTACTCAAGCGTCCATATGAATAATGGGGTTGAGTGAATAAGTGGATAAGTCAGCGCTGCTATTCACTTGGTGAATGAAGGCATATACCAGCTGGTGAATGAACAAGCTATAATTTTTTCCATCATTCTAAAAAGAATGCGTAGAATTGGGCGAGCAAACGAGACGGAATAAGAGGTAGTGTGAATAAAAATATATAATTTGACATGATTTCATAAACTGTATCTTTTTATTCCACAATACAGAAAACTCAATAAAGATTTATGACAGATTTTGTAGCGATCTCTCAACGCAACTTCAGACGGTATAGCGATCTCTCAAGACAGCTTCAAATAAAGCTTCAAACAGGGCGATTTCTCAATGCAGTTTCAGAAATATTGCAGCGATATCTGATGATGGCAGCTTTAAGAGATTGCAGTATCTCTAAAGGTAGCTTCAGGGAGTACAACTATCTCTGAATTTAGTTTCAAAGGCAGCGAAGCGTTTTCTCAATGTAACTTTAGAGAATGTTACGATCTAACCAGTCACGCATCTACAGGCAATCGTTCACAATCATTCATCATCGACAAATGAACTGTACCACAAGTTAAGACAGATATGTCTAGACCTCGACGTTTGAGACTCTCGAATGCATAATATCAGTTTTGAGGTCTCTTACCTCTAAAACAAAACAGCGTTTTGGTACCAAAACATCCTCTGGATGTTGACCAAACCACACACTAGAGAGTGTGAAGGGACGACGACGTTTCGGTCCGTCCTGGACCATTCTCAAGTCGATTGTGCATGGGAATTCACATGCGATCTCTCCTTCTTCCAGCCAGAAGGAACCCTTGTGGTATAAGGGCAAAACATTCTCTGGATATTTGGCTACCAATAACACAGGTTAGGACGAGTGTTGCGGTCCCTCAACACAGTTCCAGTTGATGTTTTGCATATGATCAAGTCTGGCAATCCTCGTTGATACCTTCCAGCACTGTCGACACATTGTTTATTTTATATTAAACAGTGTTTGGACCTTCACTGCGACATTTCCAGACAATGTGAAAATGGTGAGTGGCAACGTCTCACAGAGGATAAATTCTGAAGCCCGTCAACACACCCCATAAATTTGTATTGCATTCTACAAACACCAGAGCAGAGGATGTGTTGCGACTTCACAAGGAGAGGAGGAGGAGGAGGAGGAGAAGGAGGAAGGGCATACGAATTCCATTTTATCCAAAACCAATTTTCCCCTGCCATGATTGGAATTTCAGGGGGCTGTTTTTTTCTGAAAGAACGCAGTGAAGATGAAGGTCCATGGTCCTCCTTGTTGCGTTATTGATGGCCGTTATTGCGACGGCGTTGAAGCCTCGCCTGTTATATCAGAAGAGCCTCTTACGCTCTATTCAGCGCCCCGACCTGACCACCATCAAAATTGCTTTCTTGTTTTGATTCCAATGGAAGTCTCAGCAAACAGTGATTGATACCTCACTAATGGACGGTACACATGCGATACAATATTTATCTAGATTGTTTATGTAGCTTGGGAAGCATTTACACTTGGCATTTCAATTGTATTTCATCGTTGTTGTTAATGTTGATTGATGTATTTTATTTTGATGTTGATTTTGGATGTTGCTAATATTTACCCAGTGTTGGTGCCTTGAGATTTTGTCAGTGTTTGGGGCATGAGTTGTAGGTCACGTTACTAGCGGAGTCATACCATTTTGTGATTGGTGGGAATGTTATTGACTGTAGTTGGTAAGCTGATGATGGTAGAAATTACGTTTCTGGCGGTAGTTGTTGCTTCTCAATTGATGGGGGGGGTCGTTAATGTCGTTGAGGGATGGCAATTACATCAATGACGATGATTACTACTGTATGGATGACAATTTTTCAGGCTTTTTCGGCAGTTGATGAATCTCTGTTGATGATAACAGTTAAGGTATTATTTTATTTACTGATGTTTGTAATGTTATTGATCTAGAATCTTAAATTTATTGATGAATATTGTGGTAGCAATGAATAGGACTGTAACCTTATTCATGGTGAGTTTTACTCATCTGATAAATGTATTACTTTAGAGTGATGGTTCTCACGTTATTGGCACAACCCGCCGTCTCAACTAATAGGCTGCGTTTTGTACGTTGTGGTAACGCATCGTTACAAATATATTCTACTACAAAAATGTAACGAATCACAACTATATACGTTTTCTATGCATCAGACTCAATAGGTTAAGTGATTTTTTATGCCGTGTTTCGTTACCTTTCCAACGAAATTTAAAATTAAAATTGAAGTTAACGTCAATTAGCCATCAATTCATTCCCCATATAACTCAAGGTATCTCCACCAACCCCTAACTAGTCATTTAAACACCCATTAAAAGAACTTCGGCCTCTCACTCGCATGGGGACCACTGTTCGAGCCTCCTAGTGCCCAGGGGAATGTAAATCGTCAACGTTATAAGCGACTTCATCGGCTGTATGAGTCCAACAATCTGGATTGGTTTCACTATCGGTGTATTGCGTGACCTAAATGCAAACACATATCCTGGAGGGACCAGTTGGTTGACTGTCGAGAGGCAGGACCCAAGAGCCAAAGCTCAACCCCTTGCAAACACAACTCGGTGAGTACATATATTCTGGAGGTGTTAAACCCTCCCAAATGCTCGCTACAGAAATATTCGCAGGAATGTTTATTGAAAAATGGCAAAAATATGAAGCTGTATCGCCTCTTAAAGCCTTTGAGAGGTGGTATGGCTTTGAAAACTTTGACCCCAAAAAATCAGAGTTTGAAAATTTGAGCTTTGGAAAAACAAAATGAAACTGGCATCACGAAGCGCAGTCTTCAAGATCTAATGATCAATAGCTAAAAACCTTCAAAAATGTATTTATCAGAAGACACAAATAATACTTCTAAATCAAATAAAGGCTGAATTATCAGAAGCCTATTTTGATTTTGATATTTAAATTCCAGCTCCGCAATAACAACTCACACAGCTAGTTGCAAAAGCTGTGTTATGCCTGTCGGAAGTGCCAAAGCTATCGACAGTGCCAATAAAACATTTAGTCTGTTGGGTGACACGAAGGTTGAGTAAATCTTTTGATGTAAGTGAGTTTGTGAGAATGGCTTGTAGCGTCCTTCCAACAGCTCGTCCTCCTACAAATTACGTCGCTTTTTGCTCGTATGCACTACGGCCAAAAATCGTCGTACTGGAAATTTAAAAAAAAATTAATTAATTTTCTAAATGAAATGGACCACTTAGCAGCAAGTTTTGGGTCTTCTGATAGGTTAGGAGAGCAGAAAATTCTCCTAATGTTTCAAAACGTCACGACAACGGTTAATTTAAAGTGTGCTTACCTAACTGAGTAAGCCAGAGGTCCCAAAAAAGAAAACGGGACAGTACATCACTTTCGTGAGCCGATTTCATTTCAAATTACGTTCATTTTTGGCCATAGCGCGCTTACGAGCGAAAAGCAACGTTAAGAGGACGGGTTGCCTCATCAGAGTCGTGTTAAACCGCTTCCGTAGCCGAGAATTCAAGATGCCTCCTCGTTATTGCACTGGAAAATTAATCATCTGCTTGCAATTACGTTAACTAACTTTCTTACCAAGATTTCATGTACATTCTCCCATGTTAACATGCCCTACAGCAAGTCTATTATGTATTAATTTACTCATTTTCCTCTATAATCTGGTCATCGATCATTTACAAAATTAAATGATTTCTTGATGCATACGAGGAAAATCCCAATGTACCGATAGCTTTCTTTCGTGGTTTGCACTCGATCTATCCTCAAACCTCCTGAAGATGGATAAAACTAGTTATTAAAAGCCAATAGCTTCATTGATGGGCGATCGTCCCATCCCTCAACACCCTACCGGAAGAAAGAGAATAAGTCTTCACGGATCATCTCAGGCACCGACTCGTTCTGGCTTGGTCATTCATATCAGCAGACTCCACCTCAGCAGACATAATGTTATAGCCGCAGCTATGTTGAAAGACTACACAGCTATTAAGTGAAAAGATATTCAATTTCACTTTTATTGCACAATGGAATCCGATTAGAGTGATGTATCAATGAGGAAATCAGTAGATACTTTTTTCTGAAAATATTGAAAATCATTTAAAATCTAGATACTTTTCCCAGAATAAGCAAATGATCGAAACACATTTCTAGAACCAGGCTTCAAAATGGCATTGAGGACTTCAAAATGATATTGATGACTTCAAAATGGCATTGAGGATTTCATGTTGAGGACTTCAAAATGGCCTTGAGGACTGTATAAAGTCCAAGTCTATATTTATTATACAATAGAGAAACAACAAAAATAAAACATAATGATGAGAGAAAAAGATAGGGCCAAGCAGCCCTTGATCAAAGGACGTTAATGGTGACATTAATGGAAAAGACATTCAATTAAATTAACAGCGAGATACGAGAGGTTAAGATCGACGCAAGAGTCTAGTATCTTCATTTAAAGCAAACAAATGAGCCCATATGAGGTGGAGGCGAGGCAGAGGGACATGAGGTGGAGGCGAGGCAGAGGGACATGAGGTGGAGGCGAGGCAGAGGGACAGAGGTGGAGGTGAGGCAGGGGACATGAGGTGGAGGCGAGGCAGAGGGACATGAGTAGAGGCGAGGCAGAGGACAGGAGAAGGTGAGTCCCTACAATTCCAGGTCATGTCAAGCTGAGCACGTAATTGGCACCTGTCTATAGAAGTCGCACCAAGTTTGAGGAGTGTCATGTCACGGTGGCGGCATAACATTCGTGGTGGTAGTGGTGCAACCTGTCCTCACACTTATTGCACAGCATTTTGACGAGAGCAACGTCAACATTCTTAGCTTTAGGGAAATTAAGGGAAATATTGGCGGTCTTGTGGATTTATAAGCATAGTTCTCAATAGGTTATGTGAGGCTGTCTTAATTAGAACCTTTTTGGAAGGTATGAGCACTTGAAATTCGACGCTTCTTAATACTGAGACGAGACCAGGAGGAACCTTTCGGAGGACTGGGAGGATGCGTGACCTTTCATCCAGAGAGAGAGAGCGAGAGAGAGAGAGAGAGAGAGACGAGGAGGGAGAGGAGAGAAGAGAGAGAGAGAGAGAGAGAGGAGAGAGAGAGAGGAGAGAGAGAGAGAGAGAGAGAGAGAGAGAGAGAGAGAGAGAGAGAGAGGGAGGGAGGAAAAACCGGGTAGTCAGACCTGGTTAATTCCCCTGCAGGTTTTTGTACAACTGTCTCGCCCTTTCATTTTCAGTGCCCCGGTACCAGATTCTCCTCACCAACCTGTTTGAATTTCTGGTGGCACAGCCTCCAGATGAACTCCCGTCAATCCCTGCTGGGCTCTGCTTGAATTACACTGCAGATTTGTCTGAATTATTTAGAAGTCTAATATTGCAGTATTATAAAAGGAAGGTCACCGAATAGTTGTGTTAATTTACAAATACAAATACACATACGCTAACTCAAACGCACTCACAACACACACAAATACACCATGCACAGAGTTCAGTTACTCTTTTTGCTTGATTGCAACCGAGATAAATGTGACTCCTCGCCTGTACTGGATGTTTGATGAACCATCTCCAACGTACTCTGGTCTTCTTACAGGAAGATATACACAACATAAAGGAGGAATTGACTGGGCAAGAGGCCAACCTTTGACAAGAAGCCTTGTGGCTCTTTATGCGTAGCTCATGTTAGTTNCACTTTTCACAAATCTACATAGATATCTGTAAAATCAGCGTCTGGTACCTTGGTGAAAAGGGTGCTCAACAATGCTAAAAAATTTTAAGTCTTGTCTAATGTTTGTCACAAACGTTTGGTGACTGAAAATAAATGAACGTGTTTTCTAATGTTTGTTAAATAGGGACGTATGTTCTGCTCATGAGCCAGACCATTGAGCTAGCTGTAGATCTCAATGGAAAGTGTTGTTGTATCAATTAGAATCCATTTAAACACCACGATAACAATTGAAAGCTTGTAAATTTATTTACATAGAAAGAGTGAGAGAGAGACTGACAAAGAGAGCAAGAGAAAGAGTGTGAGAGCGAGAGAGGTACAGAAAGAGAGAGTGTGAGAGCAAGAGAGAGATAGAGAGAGAGAGAGAGAGAGAGAGAGAGAGAGAGAGAGAGAGAGAGAAGAGAGAGAAAGAGAGAGAGAGAGAGAGAGCAAAACACTTCAGAAACATGAAGACCGATTTTGATTAACAGGAAGGAAGGGGTAGGAAATGACCTATAACACGAACGTTAATTTGCTGAGTATAGGTCAGACGTCGAGGCCTGTGTTGATGGCATATTTTGTGTGGCAATAACTCAGAGAAACGAGCCAACGTTTTTGTGTTGTTGTCTGCTTATTTGTATACGTATATCATTATTTTATTTTGACTTTCATTATTTATGTTAGTTTATTTTAGTTCATCCTTTGCTCAATGAGAAATGGATATGTTTTATTTTGATTCATTCTTTGTGTGATCATATATGTATGTAATTATCTACGTGTAACCACCTAATTGTCATTATCTAAGTGTGTAATGCCTATGTGTAATTGCCTACGTGTATTTAACTATTTTTTAAATATTTAATTTAATGTTTTCAGTGATAGAAGGACAAGTATGCTATGTGAAGGAACGTTTCCAGGGTCACAATAAAGAGACTTACTAGTTAGTTTTTTTTATTAAAATCAGTATTGAGAATTAAAACATATTCAATCAGATCACTATACCTGTGGCTAATTTTCAAAGCCTTAAAAGCATACTTAGAGGTAAAGGAAAGCATATGGCTGACCAATCTGGTTGAAATTTCATGCCTTAGTGTTCCAGGGGATTTAACAAGACAGATTAGATAAGCCTACAGGCCTTAACAATCTCCTGTATCATATCCAGAGAAGTCATGATGAAGGTTCGAACCTGTTCAGTGGGTGTTTCCAGGCGCGCTCTAGTCTACTGCGCCACGACAAGTATCCTCGTCAATGCTCTTGTGGATTTGTTCCTTGATATACCACGTTAATGGGATTTTTCTGTATAATCTCCTGTATTTTGTGAATGGTGTGAGTTTTGCTGTTTAATGCCAAGTCCAGAAACTCTATTTTGGCCAGAAACTGTATTTGGGCCAGAAACTGTATTTGGGCCAGAAACTGTATTTGGGCCAGAAACTGTATTTTCACCAGAAACTGTATTTGGACCAGAAACTCTATTTTGGCCAGAAACTCTATTTTGGCCAGAAACTCTATTTTGTCAGAAACTGTATTTGGGCCAGAAACTGTATTTGGGCCAGAAACTGTATTTGGGCCAGAAACTGTATTTGGGCCAGAAACTGTATTTTGACCAGAAACTGTATCTGGGCCAGAAACTGTATTTTGACCAGAAACTGTATTTGGGCCAGAAACTGCATTTTGACCAAACTGTATTTGGGCCAGAAACTGTATTTTGACCAGAAACTGTATTTGGGCCAGAAACTGTATTTTGACCAGAAACTGTATTTGGCCAGAAACTGTATTTTGACCAGAAACTGTATTTGGCCAGAAACTGTATTTGGGCCAGAAATTGTATTTGGGTCAGAAACTGTATTTGGGTCAGAAACTGTATTTGGGTCAGAAACTGTATTTGGGCCAGAAACTGTGAGCTGCATGTCTACTCCAATGTTTGACAGGCAAGGAAACCTTCTGTTTGACCTTAGCTTAAAACAATTCAGCGATCCCACGTCAATTATGTTCCCTGGTAATTTGTGCCATAAATCAAGCACCCAATTTCCAGACCAGTATTTACCCAGGTCTTTACAGAATCAAAACGTTTACGAACATAAGATTAAAGGAAAGGATTGTTCCTTATATTTTGAAAATATTATGAGGAAATGGTTACGCCTGGCAGAGGGGGGCCTAACAGCTGAGTGGACAGCGCTTCGGATTCGTAGTCTTGAGATTCCGGTTTTGATCCCCAGTGGAGGCAGAAACAAATGGGTAGAGTTTTTTTCACCCTGATGTGCCTGTTACCTAACAGTATATAGGTACCTGGGAGTTAGACAGCTGCTACGGGCTGCTTCCTGGGGCTGTGTAACCAAAAGGAGGCCTGGTCGAGGACCGGGCCGCGAGGACGCTAAGCCCGAAATCATCTCAGGATAACCTCAAGATAACGATTTAATGAAGCCAATAATAATTTATCAAGCGAAACTGTAATAATAAATGTCTTTGAAAATATTAAATAATTTTGTTCACGTTTTATTATATGGCGATGAGTCTAGAGTCTACAATAATCATGAAGAATTGGTGATGATTTCTACGTGTGATGAAGGGAATGTTAGTTTTGTTATCGTCGTGTTTTGTAGGTGTTCACCTTGTTGTAGTGATCATGGTATATTACACCCTGTTTCAGTCACCATGGTAATGTCTGGGGTGACCCAGCATTCTTCTTCGATCCTGTTTCGCTAAAAAAATAAAAGATTTTTCATCGACATATCACTTCTTAACTTCATCCACATGATTCTCTAGTCAACCATTTATATAAGTAATTAGGGGAAATGGGGAAGGGCATCTTGAAGAGCGGTACACACTCAAGATGGAGCGAACTTGTGCTACTCATCAAGTTTTGCAACCGCTGCTGACGAGAAGGAATGAAATGTGCTTCAGGGATGTGGGTTTCTTGGATGAATTGTTTGCGAAGTTCAGAAACTAATTCTTTGTGGTCTGTGAGGAATTAAATTCTTACTAAAGACGCTATCTTCATCACTGAATTTATTTAGGTTTTGCCACCCATTTGTATTCGTCTTGCAGTATCATGATAACAATCGTCTTGTTATCATATTCTGTCTTTCTGTCTAAGCCTCAGTCTCTCTCTATCTCTCTCTCTAAGCCTCAGTCTCTCTCTATCTCTCTCTCTCTCTCTCGCTCTCTCTCTTTCTCTCTTTCATCGCTGATGAGCCGAAGACTGATTGGAAACAAACTTTTCTTCGTTAGATGAAAAAAATGAATTCAATGAATTAGGAAAGTTTGGTATTAGTAAAAATATAGATTTAAAAACTTTTTTCTGAAGTGTGAGCATGAAATTTTTGTTTGAATTCACTATAAAGGGAATGTCTGAGAACATGTTATCTTTCTACAGGATAGCTTTAACTTGACGCCCTCATTCCTCCCTACTGCCTATTCCTTCACTGTTATTTATCCTTTCTCACAATCTTCATTTTCTATTTGTTCTTATTTCGATTCATCTTTCTGCTCCTTCGGCTATTAATTCTTATTTTCCTTTTCACAATATTCCAAATTCTCTATCCCATGTCTTCTTCTTATTCCTCCTTTTATTTCCATCTTACTCTTCCTCCCTCATGCACTCCATTTATTACTCCTACTCTTCGTGTTTTCCTTCCTTCTGTGCTTCCTTATTCATATCTTATTATTTAATCCACTTCCCCCATTTCTTATAGTGCCTATTCTTCTCCATCTCTCCTTAACTATCTTCTAATTCCTCTCTCACATACCTGTTACTCTTCCTTTAACAACAGCTAGTCCCTTTCCTCTTCGCTGCTCCTACCAATGTATTGAAGTGGAAACGCCAATGGCATAAATTTACACCTTAAGTACACATTATGTATACACTCTGGATGCCCTTAATGAGGCCAGAGACGTGTATGTATTCCGAGTAAAGGCATTAAGGATACCATCAGTCTTGTCCTGAGTCATACCATTGGACTTGATATACATAAATATATATTTATATATAATGTATCATTTGCTTAGGAGACTCGAACCGCTGACCACCACGGTGTGAAGCTGAAGCTCTGCCATGCAAGAATGAAACTAATTTTCAATCGTCGGGTCTATGTGATACTACTACACGGACCATCCACAAGCCAATGGTGCACTATTGTATTAGTTTGTATGTAGGAGAGAGAGAGAGAGAGGGAGAGAGAGAGAGAGAGAGAGAGAGAGAGAGAGAGAGAGAGAGAGAAGAGAATAGGGAAGCACTGAAAAGACAGAGACAGTTATAGAATGAATGATTATAGAATGAGAAAGATAATGAG
>WNGS01169498.1:33446356-33465553 GCA_020271785.1 Procambarus virginalis
CTCTCTCCTCTCTCTCTCTCTCTCTCTCTCTCTCTCTCTCTCTCTCTCTCTCTACCCAGCCACTTGGGCTGGACGGTAGAGCGACGGTCTCGCTTCATGCAGGTTGGCGTTCAATCCCCGACCGTCCAAGTGGTTGGGCACCATTCCTTCCCCCCTTCCCACCCCAAATCCTTCTCCTGACCCCTTCCAAGTGCTATATAGTCGTAATGACTTGGCGCTTTCCCCCTGATAGTTCCCTTCCCTTCTCTCTCTCTCTCTCTCTCGTTCGTTCCGGTGGTTGGCCACGGTCGTCAGTCCATGCTAATTTTCTAGACATTTTCGTATCTATGGTAACTTGGCCTTGATGGAGGATAGAGATGGACTCAGCTATTCTATCCTTTTAAGATGTATCATATTGTCTCAGTACACTTACTTGAACTTGAGCGAGGCCTTGAACTTGCCTACTTACTTTACTTAATAAACTTACTTTGAGCGAGACCTTGAGCCAATGGCTTCGACCATTTGTCGTATTTTTGTAACGGCGAAAGCTTGAATTCTTCTTTCATTCTCAAGATTATACTTATCCACGGATTATGTTTGGGGTTCTTGGGTTTTCATGCCTCTGGATGTCCCTTCTGTGTATAACAGTTTGTCTGTCTATAACTGTCTGTATCTGTATCAGACTATCTCTCATGCTCTCACTGTTTAATTTATTCGTTCTATTTTATATCTCTATGCCATTCTATTTATAACTTTTTTCCATTCATAATGAATTAAATTGACCAAAGTTTAAACAATGACGTTTAACTTAGGCTATTACCTTCGCTCGCTTCAGTGATAGACAGTAATTACTCTGGTTGAAACCTGTGAAAGGAATAGGTTAAGGCTACTCTGTCTCATTCCCGTCAACGGTCAGGCTTACTGTCACTGGCCGGAAGCCGTCAAAGATGAAGGTTAAAGCTACTTTGGCCGGATCCGAAGGAAAATTACAAAGATAAAAATGATTTTGATGTGGTTACCGTTTGGTAATTCCCCTTGATAGTTTAGCTGACTTCAAGACAGGTGTTCACCCAGTATACATAGAAGGTCCTCCTGGAATATATCTTGAAGAAAAAGTAGTGAGTCGGGGACAAGTAGCCTCGTTAAGACAAGAAAAATATTTTTTGAAATTCTTGTTCTCTAACTCAGCCGCCCGCGTCCGCTCTCCAACCACACGGAAATGTTTCAGTCTCCACAAAAATTATATTTTTCTCTTTCTATATATATATATATATATATATATATATATATATATATATATATATATATATATATATATATATATATATACTTTTAATAATTATAACTTTGTATGCCTGGTAATGGTTGAGAAAGGCGTATTCATCATCAGTTTTGTTCTGTAAATAGCAATTCTAGATCTAGAATTCAATCCATAGAGCTCAATACTGGACGAGTGCCATAGAACTCAGAACGTTGAATATTTACAGACTAACTTATGTGTCTAAATTAGAAGACCAACCTCACCGCAGTCTCCCTTGCGTGTGCTCGCTCGCTTGCTCTCTGGAGCTGAGCGGTGCAATCTGATTCACTGGTCACATAAATCACAGCAAATTAATTGAGTGGATGGCTTGATGGCTCAGGACGGCGTGGGAGATACCGGTGATGGCTGGTATGGAGGCTGCGAGGGATGCTGGGTTGGAGATGAAGGAAGGGTGTCTGTAACGTGAGGAAGATGATGGTGTTGCAACAAATGAAGTCGAATATTGAGATGGAAGATCTTGCAAGATGAGGGAGGAGAAGGAGGAGGAAGAAGAAGAAAAGGGAGAGAAGGTGAAGAAGGAAAAACAGTAAGAGGATAAGGAATAACAGCAAGAGAATGAGGAAAAAGAACAACAGGATTAGGTTCGTATTTAACATGATGAACCAATCCATTTCCCACACTTAATGCACAACAATTTCGATGCTGTCGACCACAACGTCTAAATTCCAAGTAATAATAACGCCATCAGGAACTAATGAACGTATGGTGTTCTGTAAGTTAAGATGGTTGTCAAGGTTCATGTTCTTCTCACTAGGACAAACTACTTTTAATTTGAAGTTCTCGTGCAGAACTGGTCGAAGGTAAGATGAACTTTCTGCTAGACTTAAAGACGGGTTCTGTCGTGAGACACAAATGAACAATACTTGTTCTATCGTGCGACACAACTGAACAAGACTTGATCTATCGTGAGACATAAATGAACAAGACTTGTTCTATCGTGCGACACAAATGAACAAGACTTGATCTATCGTGAGACACAAATGAACAAGACTTGATCTATCGTGCGTCACAAATGAACAAGACTTGATCTATCGTGAGACACAAATGAACAAGACTTGATCTATCGTGCGACACAAATGAACAAGACTTGATCTATCGTGAGACACAAAATGAACAAGACTTGATCTATCGTGCGACACAAAATGAACAAGACTTGATCTATCGTGCGACACAAAATGAACAAGACTTGATCTATCGTGCGACACAAAATGAACAAGACTTGATCTATCGTGCGACACAAATGCACAAGTGTACCTCCACCCCCTGCTTTGGAGGAAAGCAATTTTCTGGGCGACCTTTTCACCCCCTAAATACCCCTTTTCGCCCCTTTTCGATAAATTAGCAAGTTTTTATCTAGTAGACATATAAATTTTGAAAACAAAATTACCACTAGTTTCTTACTCAATAGAAGACACGACAGTATTTAGTGATCCAGTCCGTCCCCCTCTTCAATATTTCAACTTTTCACTCCTTTATCATTGTTCCCATTATCACTTAAAGTAATATGCTGAATTTAATGGTTTCTCATTGAATATCTCGTCAAAAAGAAAATACAAATACACAATAATGTTATTGATGCTTGAATTGAAAAAGACAAAATGGCGTGAATATAGTAAATGCTTGAAACATTTACTTGAATGTTAAAACGAACATGAAATTATACTTGCGTCGATATATATATATTATGTATATACTATTTATATACGCTGGGAGATGATAATGTATATATAAGACAAAAACTAACATGCAATTGGACGCTATATCTATAAATCCGAAACTAAATATAAATAAATATATTAAGCAGTTATAAAATCATTCTGAAAATATAAACTTGTATTAGATAGGGCAGAATCAAAATATAAGTGATCTAATGTGAATATGGATAACACAAGACCTTTAATTGAAATCGAAGATAAAAAAATAGAATCTAATTCTACCTTGACTCATAAGTACATAAGAATTAACGAAACTGTAAGATATTTGTTTGCCCGAGTGACTGCTCTTACTTAAACAATTCCCACTCAGATGCTCATCCAGCTGATGTGTGAAAATTTCCAATGAGTTGTGTCTACAACCCAATACCTTAGGCCAGGGATAATCTATTTCTTTTTCTAAACTTTAACTTTTCTCATTTGAGTTCAGTATGTCGTCATTTTGGGGGGGTTGATATGATGGGGAACTTTATTAATATTCATGTTGTTTAACATTCTTATTCATCTATTCCTTTAAGTCTCCTTTCTTACTCTACGCGTTTTTAGTGAATAAGAATTTAGTTTTTAAAGCTTTTCTTCATAAGATAAGCTCCTAAGGCTTGGGACTAAGTTAGTCCTTATTCTGAGCAGTATTGTTATTTTACCAAATTATTTAAATTCTATTCTAAAGTGCGGACACAAAACTCTACAGAACAATCCAGTTGGTCTCACGGGAGAGAAAAATATACCGGAAGAATTAGCTAAGCGATTGTGACTTTATTGCGCTTGGAGGGACTATGAGCATTAGGATTTAGGATAGGATGAAGGAACGAAATGTTTCCCAACCACTTGGACAGTCGAGGATTGATCTCCGTCCTGCAAAGAAGCTAGTTTTAAGATCAAATTTAATCAAGTTTAAGAATGAATACATAATAATGAACTCTGACTTTCTTCTTAATCTCTCGTGAAGAGAAGAATAAGGAGCCACATAAAGAAGAGCATTAAAAAACATTCTAAAGTTTAAGTCAAAATAGTTAAAATATCATAGTATTTACCTTTGTCTGCTGCTTCAAGTTTATTAGGAGAGAGATGGAAGGGAATTTTCAGCGGAAAACGCCAAGCCATTACGATTATATGAAAGGAAATTTGTTAAACTATTTTTTTAAGATATTGTTATTTGAGTTATTGATGTGTCTTCTTAGAAGTGTATACAACATAGGTTAAATTCACAACTCTCAACAGTTCAGGAAACAGTGTCCAGTCACATTGATTTATTGATCATACTTTGATACGGGTTGGAAAAGTTTTTAATTGTATTGTTGAAAGATCCAGACAAATACTTTACCGAGAACGAGAACGAGATTTCCAAAGTGTTCTGTAATTAGAAACTTCTTGAATAATAATAATTATTAGTTTACCTAATTAGTAGCATTTATTCATGCAAAATTGTTCAACTTCGATAAATTAGTAAGTTCTTATCTAGTAGCTGTTAAGATATAAAATTAGAAAACAAAATTATCACGAATTTCTTACTCAATAAAAGACACGACAGTATTTAGTGATCCAGTCCATCCTCTTCTTCAATATTTCACTTTCTTCATCTTAAATCTTTTTTTCAGTCTCTTGCTGCTCACAAAAAACTATTTCTTAGGTACTTGACTCCAGACTTTATTTCCTTCATATATATTTAGCATGTCTCTTTAATATAACGTTCATTCAAGTTGGTTCATAAATATTTCAACTAAGAACTTTGTTTGGAAAGTAGTGTGTATATGTTTTACGTGCGATATGTTGCGATATGCGATATGCTGAAATATTCACAGTGAGTATAATCCAGATACAGAGATCATCTGCTGTAATACTCTGATTTTTTTCTTTTAAATGGGTCGTTCATTTAAAAATCATGAAATTATATATGATTCATAAATAAAATAACAGAAACTGGAACAATTATGAAACCTTTGCATCAATCAACAATCATGGAGGCTTTGTTGTTGTTGTTGTTTTGCTGTTTAAGATTCGCTACTTGGAACAAAAAGTTCCAAGTAGCACGGGCTATGGTGAGCCCGTTGTGGAGGCTTTGTCTACATTTACTAAACAGTTTTTGTGCTTCGTAACTTCACAGTCCAATGTTACTCTATATATATGAACTTCGAAGCGCTTCGAAGCACAGAAACTTCGTAATAAATGTAATATAAAGCCGCCACGATTGAGAAAAGATGCACAGGTTTCGTTAGTTGATACGTAAATGCTTTTATGAATCCTGACCCCAGTATTTGATGAAACCCAGGCCTCCAGACTCACCTTTAAACTCCCCTTTCAATGCAATTCAATCAGCGTCTGGCGTTACGTGTACGAGGAACTGAATTAATCACTTCCTAAATATTTTCACCGCCCAGTCAGGGAGAACATGGAGGAGGAGGATTCTGAGGGTGAGAGTAAAGGTGAACTACTGGTTGCTGGAGAGTGAGAGTGAGTGAGAACTTCTTGCGGGGGGCTTCCGAGAGTAGGAATGAGAAAGAACTACTGAGAAAAGTTCCAGTGAACGGCCAGGAATGAGCGACCGGGAATTGCTTCCCGGGGGTGAGATTGAGAAGGAACTATTGGAAGAGGTGCATGAGTGAGAGTGAGGAAGAAATGCTGGATGTGACTATCTGGAGTGGGACTGAAGGTGATCTGGGGATGCCTGGGTGGATAGGAGTAGGCATAGCTGAATGTAGAGTTTCCTGAGGGGAAGGTGAGTGCGGGTGCCTTGCTTGTACAGGTGTCAAGGAAGAACGATTAGAGCTAATCGCGTAAATGTTCTATGTATGCAGACGAGGAGTCACAATAACGTGGCTGAAGTATGTTGACCAGACCACACACTAGAAAGTGAAGGGACGACGACGTTTCGGTCCGTCCTGGACCATTCTCAAGTCGAGTGTGTAAACATGTTCTAAGTTTGGCTGCGTTCTTGATCAGTCTGAGGTTAGAAACTTGTTGAACATACAGTTGTGAACTTGGTTAATCATTGGCTGCGCATTTGTTCAATCTTAACTGTATTCTTGTTCAATCAATGTCTGTGTACTTGTTCAATTAATGTCTGTGTTCACTCAATGTCTTTGTTCATGTTCTGTCTATGGATATATATATATATATATATATATATATATATATATATATATATATATATATATATATATATATATATATATGGCTATGCACTAATTCAAATTATGACTTTATAGGTGTTCATTTTGATACGATGTACATTTCCATTTCTGAAAGCATGCCCTTTAAATCAATAGATGTTCTTATGTGTATAGATTCTAAGGCTTTATATCTATTTAATGGATGTACGGGAGTAGTTTCTGGTGAGCCATTTCGTATAGGGTTCGAGCCCCTGGCCGAGATGAGTCGATTGGACCATAATCTTTAACTGTCACTTAAGTTTACTCAGAAGTAATATGGAACCTTGTAGTAAAGCGATTGGAGAGTCGTGTTCCCGCAAAAAGAAAGAGAGAGAGAGAGAGAGAGAGAGAGAGAGAGAGAGAGAGAGAGAGAGAGAGAGAGAGAGAGAGAAGAGAGAGAGAGTTCATTGACTCCATTCAGTGGAGATATTATTAAAACTCGACTCGCTCGTGAGGAAATATTTAAAATCTACTGAATGAAAAATGACGAGAAGTACGTGAGTTTGTTAATGAGTTATTAGTTAATGAGTTGCTAGCAGATTAATTGTTGGTCGATGAATTGTTAAAAAATAAGTTGTGAGTAGATGAGTTTTTAGCAGATGAGTAAGTGTTGAACCCTCCTTAACATCAGACGTGCATGATGCAGCATCCATTTATGAGAAGATTATGTTCTTCATAATGAACAGCAACGAAGGATTTATATATAAATCGGTCACGCGAAGACGCCCGGCCCCTAAGATGTTGATAGATCACGTGGCCAGCCCTCCAGCCTTCTGAGTTGTTCAGTAGACGGTGATTCGATAAGTATAAGTCCATCCTAACATTGTAAACTTAATTTAAAGGTGAGCGACACTGAACAATGACCCACCTCTGACCATCCCCAACCAGCCAGCAGCCATAATGCAAAGTTTGGTGAGACTAGCCGCTAGCGTCTAGACTGATAGGTAGATTACTTTTAACAGTAAGATCGATTGTTAGTACATATTTCATTCTGCTTATTTCCTTCCCCTAGTCATCATATTTTTCCTCGTGAGATGTACAGCGATCCCTAATAGGCAGATTCGTATATATACCAGGAGAAAATATATTGTATTAGTATCATTCCCAGGATGCTTTAGCTGCAAAAAAAAGGCTGATTGATGAAGCTTTGGTTCGCATTTTAAAGGTCATCTGCTTTTTATATCATTAGGGGAGAATTAATGCGTAATCATTTGCATAAGCATAGGCGTTTGGAAGACGGTTTAATCGATCATGTAGCCAATCCATCAACGGGAACCACTGCGTCTAAAGCTCACAGGGGAAGCTTTAGGTTTAGGTTCTTATTCGACAACTTAAAGTTGAAGTGCATGTGCTTGTGCTAAATAGATCACGGGAATGGTGTCTTGGGTCAGTGTTATAGTGTCTTGATTCACTGAATGGGGTTTTGAGTCACTGTATGGTGTCCTGCGTCACTGTATGGTGTCTTGAGTCACTGTATGGTGTCGTGAGTCACTGTATGGTGTCGTGAGTCACTGTATGGTGTCGTGAGTCACTGTATGGTGTCCTGCGTCACTGTATGGTGTCCTGAGTCACTGTATGGTGTCCCGAGACACTGTATGGTGTCCTGAAACACTGTATGGTGTCCTGAGTCACTGTATGGTGTCCTGAGACACTGTATGGTGTCCTGAGTCACTGTATGGTGTCCTGAGTCACTGTATGGTGTCCTGCGTCACTGTATGGTGTCCTGAGTCACTGTATGGTGTCCTGAGTCACTGTATGGTGTCCTGAGTCACTGTATGGTGTCCTGAGTCACTGTATGGTGTCCTGAGTCACTGTATGGTGTCCTGAGACACTGTATGGTGTCCTGCGTCACTGTATGGTGTCCTGCGTCACTGTATGGTGTCCTGAGACACTGTATGGTGTCCTGAGTCACTGTATGGTGTCCTGAGCCACTGTATGGTGTCCTAAGTCACTGTATGGTGTCCTGCGTCACTGTATGGTGTATTGAGGGGCTACTGGAGCTGGAAACCTTTGCAAGACGAACCACAAGGCTCTGTTATGGGGCCTCTGTTATTTACCTATATACTTAAAATATTTAAATTCAGTATTAATAGGCAATATCTGCAAATTTGCAAACGATAAATAGGCAGGAAATAAATGCAGAAGATGAAACGGGCTCACCATAGCCCGTGCTACTTGGAACTTTGTTCCAGGTAGCGAATCTTTAACAACAAACAACATGCAGAAGATGACTGAATTAAATCACTTCAAGAGCATAAAAATAGGCTTTTGAAGTGGACGTAAGATTGTCAGATACAATTAAATACTGAAAACATGTAGGGTTCTTAGGCTAGGTAATGATGATAGAGTTAGCATACATCAGCTGGTGTTGTTGTTGTTTTTAAAGATTCACTACCTGGAACATTGTTCCAAGTAGCACGGGCTATGGTGAGCCCGCAGTGCCATCGCTGCTGGTGTTGACAATTGTGAAGAATATATGAGGAAAAAGATCTGGAGATCATGATTTAGCAGGAATTTATAGCCTAAAAATCCATGCATATCATACTCCATGCCTGGTAAGTATCTTTGCTTAATTGCTGGTTGGAGAGACGTTTGCCTGCACTTGAAAGTAAACTCTTGAAGAAGGTCTAGGACTCGACTAGGGAGTCGTTCTACACTAATAACCAGGAAAAAGAGGTTTCAGGGTCAAGAGTCATCTGGCAGATTAGAAAAAAAGTCGTATTCGGCTTCATGACAAATAAAAAAGCATGTTAAAATATAGCTACTATAGATAATTTTCATTATTATAATATAGCTACTGTAGATAATTTTCTATATCATAATATAGCAACTATAGATAATTTTCTATATTATAATATAGCTACTATAGATAATTTTCTATAAATATATCTACTATAGATAATACTGTAGATAGCATTCATTTTCAATGACAATTATGGCATGAATCACAGGACGAAGCCGTCAAATGCATGGCATCTTTGATTAAAGCTGAGTGGTCTTCATTCCTCACTAGTGTGGAGGTGGAGGATCATCTCGTCAGCTGTAGCTCACCGTAGACGTCGTGTGAGAGAGGTGAGGCCACTAAACGTTATTGTTTTTGTTTTAAGAATCGGCCACTTGGAACAAATCGTTCCAGGTACGAGTTGTTCCACGTTCGACTCGTTCCAAGTATCATTTGTTCCAAGTACCATTTGTCCAAAGTTAGACTCGTTCCAAGTACCACTTGTTCAAAGTTAGACTCGTTCCAAGTACCACGTGTTCCAAGTTAAACTCATTCCAAGTACAAGTTGTTCCAAGTTAGACTCGTTCCAAGTACCATTTGTTCAAAGTTAGACTCGTTCCAAGTACCACGTGTTCCAAGTTAAACTCATTCCAAGTACAAGTTGTTCCAAGTTAGACTCGTTCCAAGTACCATTTGTTCAAAGTTAGACTCGTTCCAAGTACCATTTGTTCAAAGTTAGACTCGTTCCAAGTAGGACGAGCTATGGTGTATCCGTAGTGGGCTTGATATACCACTAAACTTGCTTGTGAAAAGTTATGTGAATGAACAGTTTCACTGGTGAACTAAGGTAAAGTCTACGGGCCGAGACTGCCATATTCCAGTTACTTTTAACCATGCAGTGACGTTCCTTATGTGGATCGTATGTGATTATTCGATATTGGTGTACAATGTTAATTATGTCTAGGGATGAAGCGTAGAAGAAGATATCGTGTGTTGTTATCGTGGAAAGGAAGCGACAATTTGGCCAATAAGCCAAAATACTGTACTTTTATTACACGCTATCCAAGAAATGAGGTGAAAACGTTTGTTTTTTTCATTCAGTGCACGTGAAAACTTGACTTAAATGTCAAGAATAAGTTTGGGAAAATTATTAACGATATTTCGAGAAACAAAAAATGTAAATAGTTGATGGTTTCCCAGTCTATAGAGTAGGGCCAATCCCTACTCTATATTTCATTTCTATACCAAGGCGGTATTCGCGCTCTGGTCTCTAGGAAAAAGCTATAGAAAGAGAAGCAGTCGACGAAGGCTGCTGCATCGTGAACTAACCAGACTTATGTTCAAGATAAGTTCTTATCGTGAATGCAGAGAAACTAACTTATCTGAACAAATTAACAAGGGCTGTGACGAGGGTTCGAACCTACCCCCGAGAGCATCCCAGACGCTGCCTTAATCTAGAGCTACGACATGGTAAAAGAATTGCAACCAGAAGTTCTACTGATCTAATTTGGACTCTGCAGCCTCTCCGAGACACAAACCAGGGTTTTTTACACAATTCCCCCATGCACTTCCCATTCGAACCTTCGTCACGGCCCTTGTTGATTTGTTCATTTGATGCAACACGCTAATGGGATTTCTGTGTGCAACTTATCTCAAGTTTCAACCTTTAATTAGTTTATCTCTGTGGGAGCCCTAAGATGTTTGGGCTAGCTAGATAATTGCAAGTGAAAAAAGATAAATGAGAATACCCTTTTTGTGTCAATTATTTACACAAGAAATCATGACAAAGTGGATAACGAGCCGGTCGGCCGAGCGGACAGCACGCTGGACTTGTGATCTTGTGGTCCTGCGTTCGATCCCAGGCGCCGGCGAGAAACATTAGGCACAGTTTCTTTCACCCTATGCCTCTGTTACCTAGCAGTAAAATAGGTACCTGGGTATTAGTCAGCTGTCACGGGCTGCTTCCTGGGGGTGGAAGCCTAGTCGAGGACCGGGCCGCGGGGACACTAAAAAGCCTCGAAATCATCTCAAGATAACGAGCCTATCAGTCAAACGCTCCGATATCAAGCCACTGTATATCCCGTGATGTCGTTAATGTGACTCTCCATTACCACAAACAACCATTAACACGCTTCAATAACAAACCATAACTATCTCTAATGGCCTCCCCATGATGGCGGGTAATGGTCTGCAAGGTGAGAGTCATGAGTCTGCCGCCTTAACTACCCTTACCTCGCCCTTAACAACCAACACGGGATATAGCGCCATTTCCGCTCTCAGCGTTGCAACAGAGCATTCCGATGCAAGAATCGAATAGCAATACTCGCTAACAATAGCTTCCAATACCTTCACTTGAAAGCTACAAATTGCTCGGCGTTTAATCATATGATATATGTTGACCAGACCACACACTAGAAGTTGAAGGGACGACGACGTTTCGGTCCGTCCTGGACCATTCTCAAGTCGCTTGTGATGAGGTCGCTTGTGATCCTTTCCTCCTCACCTCTCTCTTGCCTATTTATTACCCGTTCTCTACCCTCCCATCACAAGCGACTTGAGAATGGTCCAGGACGGACCGAAACGTCGTCGTCCCTTCAACTTCTAGTGTGTGGTCTGGTCAACATACTTCAGCCACGTTATTGTGACTCATCGCCTGCATATGATATATGTTGTTTGGAACCCTCCCGTTGAACGGTTCATCCCAGAGAGGAAGAACCGCTATTATCAACGTACCATCCATCTCTACCATCCATCAGTGCTCTACTCCACTGACGCTAAATAGAGCTAGAGATGTTGACCAAACCACACACTAGAAAGTGAAGGGACGACGACGACGTTTCGGTCCGTCCTGGACCATTCTCAAGTCGATTGACTTCCCGCCAACACACACCGAAACTACGACGTTGGTACAACGTTCGAACAAGTTTTAACACCTACTAACCAGTTATAACAACCAATATAGCAAGTTGTAACAACGTTCTAATACGTCATAAACACGTTAAGCCAAGATGTAACAACTTTATTACAAGTTGTAACAAGCGGAAAATAGAGACAGCTTCGTTGACCAGACCACACACTAGAAGGCGAAGGGACGACGACGTTCGGTCCGTCCTGGACCATTCTTAAGTGATTGTGATGAGGAAGTAGAGACAGGCAATAAATAGGCTAGAAAGAGGTGAGGAGCAAATGTAGTAGAGGCGATAGTAGTAGAAATTAGAACTGCAGAGGGCCTATTGGCCCTTACGAGGCAGCTCCTATTATAACCACCGAATGAGAAAGAGATAGGAATAGGAATAAGAGAGGATGGTAAGGGGACGTAAAGAAAACAAAGAACAGAAAAGAGAGAAAAGAGAAAGAAAAGGNAAAAGTGGCTGCTTCTGTTCCCTGCATTCTCCTGCAGTTGTCTGAGGGAAAAGACCATGTCGATGGTGGACCTGTCAGCTCTGAATCCGCATTGTGATTCTGAATAGACTCTGCAAGTACTTGGAGCCTCTTCAATGCGACTCGAGCAAACAGCTTTCCGACAGTACTGAGGAGGGAGATTCCATGGTAGTTGTTGCAGTCGCCCCTGTCACCTTTATTCTTATATAGCGTGACGATGTTGGCATCCCTCATGTCCTGTGGCACCTCTCCTTCTTCCCAGCAGAGGCAGAGAATTTCGTGCAGCTCCATGAGCAGGCTACCTCTGCAGCACTTCAAGGTCTCATCAGGAATGCCATCTTTGCCAGGAGCTTTACCAGAAGCAAGGGAGTCTAGGGCATCGCTGAGTTCTTCGAGGGTCGGTTCGCTGTCGAGTTCCATTAGCACAGGCAGACACTCAATGGCGCTCAGGGCGTCTTCGGTGACCACATTGTCCCTGGCGTATAGCTCAGAGTAGTGCTCGACCCAGCGCTTCAGCTGCAGTGTCTGGTTCTGAATCACCTCGCCAGTGGCAGATTTCAGAGGAGCGGTCTTCCTCTGGATTGGGCCGAGGGCCTGCTTGATGCCGTCATACATTCCCCTTACATTGCCTGTATCCGCTGCAGTTTGTATCTGGGAGCAGAGCTGGAGCCAATAGTTGTTGGCACATCACCTGGCGCTCTGCTGTACTTTGCAGCGGACGGCCCGAAGGATCTGCAAGTTGCGCTGACTTGGGCAGGCTTTGTAGGCTGCCAAGGCGTTTCTCTTCTCTTCGATGACAGGTGTCATCTCTTCCGAGTGAGCTTCGAACCAGTCAGCCGACCTGCTGGTCTTCTTGTCAAAGGTGGAAATGGCAGCGTTGAACACAGCGTCTCTGAAGTGCTCCCATCTTTTACAGGCGGTGACCCGGCTGGGCCAGGGAGAGCTTCCTCGAGCACGCGTGCAAAATCTTTCACCTTGTCCTGCTTGTGGGTCTTGGTAGTGTCGATGCGAGGTCTGCCCGCCTTTTTCGAGTGATCAATCTTCTTTGGTTGCATCTTGACCCTGCTACAGACCAGGGAGTGGTCGGTGTCACAACCAGCAGTCTGGTAGCTACGCGTAATCTTGACGCTCAGTAGACTTGCACGCCTGGTAAGAATCAGGTCAAGCTGGTGCCAGTGCTTGGATCTGGGGTGTCTCCAAGATACTCGGTGTTGAGGCTTTGTGCCGAAGAACG
Source organism: Procambarus virginalis (assembly GCA_020271785.1). Taxonomy (NCBI): domain Eukaryota; kingdom Metazoa; phylum Arthropoda; class Malacostraca; order Decapoda; family Cambaridae; genus Procambarus; species Procambarus virginalis. Next base: position 33,459,855 of record WNGS01169498.1, read on the forward strand.
TGTTGGTGACACAGAGACCATGAAGGCAGCAGAGTTCTAGCAGACGTTGCCCTTTCTCATTCATCCTCCCTATGCCGAATTTACCCAGACAAGTGGGCCAAATGTTGTGCTCGGCACCCACTCTGGCGTTGAAGTCGCCGAGGATGAACAGTGGCTCCTTTACAGGGATTCTCGCTATGACTCTGTTGAGGTCATCGTAGAATTTTTCCTTTGCCTCTGCTGGAGAAGTCAGGATTGGTGCATATGCACTAATTACATTGCCCAGTCAATTACATTGACTGGACCTGTTTGGGAGTGCAGTTACAGAGACAGAATTCGTTCGGTTTCCCCCCATCGGTGGCATAATGTATCCCAACAGTGCATTCCTGACGGCAAATCCTACACCATGTTCTCTGGTCTCATCAGGTGGTTTTCCTTGCCAGAAGAAAGAGAAGGTCCTCTCTCACACAGATCCTGATCCAGGGAGCCTGGTCTCTTGGAGAGCAACAATATCCATCTGCAGTTTGCTCAGCTCCCTATCGATGATTGCTGTTTTTCGGGCGTCATTGATTTCTTGCAGGTCGTCAGAGAAACCTGGTGTCAGTGTCCTGACGTTCCATGTGCCCAGCTTTAGGGCAGTTGATATTTTCTTCTTATGTATGGTATTGCTTGGTGCAAAGTTGTCGGGCCGCTTGTCGGGTTTCACCCTAAACCCCACGCACCCAGTGAGGTTAACGGACCATGGCGAGGCAACACCTTATTGGCTGGGGTTTGCCCAGCTTGAGGCGGGCGGTAGCTGCCCAGTGGGGCGCGATGACCCCTCCCACCGTCAGAAGCAACCCCTGGCGTCACACTCTTCGCCAATCGAGCAGAAGACTTAAAACCGGTAGACTGTCGCTTCCCGTGTTGGTTCGACGCTGTGAAGCGAAGCTGGAGTGTCCTCTCCAGGGCGCAAAGCCTGGGTAGGTAGATATGGAGGAGAAGCTGTTACCCATGCAGCAGATCCTCTCTCTCCACGTTGCTGAAATTATCCAATAGGAAGGCAAATGCCAATACACATGGTTCCAGCAACGTCGCAGGAGCTGCCAGAACGAGGTCGACGTCAACAACGAACTGCCTTAGGGGCTCCAACTCCGGATTTTTCCTCGAGGTTGACTCCTGAAGCCTTTCCCAAAAAAGGGGTATGGCCGCAAGGCAGCGGAGGTTTAAAATCAGGGTTTTCCTTCCCCTAGATGGGCTGCCTTCCCAGGCTATCGAGTCCCATCTACCCGGAGCAGCTGGTTTTAAGGCGCCAGAGGCACGCCCTCGCCCCTTCTCCTGTCGGTAAAAGCAGTTCCGCCGGACTTAAAGACTAAGCCACCCGTGCAGGCCAGGAGTTGGACTTGGTTGTCAGAGGCTATTGGAGACGCATGCCGTATAGGAGCATTTTATAGGTCATGGGAGCCCGACCCCCATTACCACCCCTTGGCTATCACAACCCCTTGGAACCAATAGTAATGACGTGAATAATAGCACTTATTTATATGACTGGGGTGTTGATTACCTAATACTAGGGACCTCAAATGGCATCTCAGGAGAGGCCAAAAACCCCAATTATATAGCAGTTGTGTATCTTCGAAACCCTCTCTTATTATGGCTGTTCAACAGCCCAGTGGTTAAAGCTGCGGGCCACAGTTCTGATCATCGGCAGTTCAAGGCTCCTATTGCGCGGGTAAATATTGTTTTAACTTAAATACCCCATTTCCAAGCTCACTTACATAGGTCTTACTTCAGCAGTAATATAATTATTAAATGTGAACTGCATGTTAGAATCCATCGAAGAGAAGAAAGACTCTTCTCTAAGAAGAAAGTTAAGTCACGTCAACTTAGGCCCTACCAGGACGCAGAAAGAAATAACCAAGAGTGAAGTCACAATCTCACAGGAAAAATGACATGAATCAGAAGCCCTAAATGCTGAGTAAATCATATGAATGGATGAGAGAGAGACAAACAAGTACACTGAGCTCGATGAGCTTACACTGAGCTCGATGGAGCTCACACTGAGCTCAATGGAGCGTGGAGTTAACACCTAGAGAACAAAGTGACACTGTGGAGAGTGAAGAGTATGCTCCATCCCTGACTTACCAACATCAGTAATATTTAATTCCCCTCGTCGATAAACACAGCAATCTGTTTACTGGATTAACTTCCATTGTACATCAGTTTTTCTTAATCCCCACATGAGGGAAATTCTGTGGAATGAGGTGGAATAAAATTGCAAAGTTAATTGAAATCAGTAACAGTTCTTGGTGCCTAGTTTGTGTCGTTCATGCACAGTTCTCTTCAGTTTTGTACAAATTACGTGGAAGTAAAATTACGCCCTAAAATCCATGCGAATAATTGCATTAACAAAGTGGGTTGAAAGGCAGTTGGTAAATTCTTTAAATAGAAAAATAAAATTAAATAACAGTTGTACCTTTCAGTGGCAGAAAATATATATTAAAAACTTACATTCATCATGAAGAATAGAATATTATTTTAGCTTTTAATTCAAAGACTTTACTAAGTCTGCATCAATGACAGTGGTAACAAATTTGATAACATATAGATGGGATGAATCTAATGTAACAGTTAATTTGTCTAATAGTGAGTTTATGAATGGCATAGCCTTTTACCTGGTCGACACGGTTGGGCAAATATATTTTACATCTGCAAATGGGAAGGCAACCATAGGGAATACTTCCAAACTTGCAAACTGCAAGAAGATGCAAAGATTTATTGTCAAACGACCAGAGGCACCTTACATTAGTCTTCACTAGGCTGAAGACTGATGGCAAGGCGTTAACTATTGAAGATGTCACCTTCTGTTGCTGCTTCTATAATGCTTCAGATAAATTATAACTTAATGGTTATAATAAATTGTAACTTAATAACTTAAATAATGGCTGTTATTCACCTCAGATTTTTCTTTAACCTTTGCCGCATGCTAAATAAATAATTAAATAAATAAATAAAACAGAGAATCGAAACCAGACACAATAATATTCTGGTGTCGACAATATAAAACAATATTCTCTGTTTTATTTATTTATTTATTTAAGCTGATCTCAATAAATATAACTGATTAAACAAATCATAACTCACGTATGTCAATCCAGGTTTTGTACTCAGTTTTACGTGCAAGAAGTGATTTTGAGGCGCAATATGTGAGACGTGATCCACGTGAACTAGAAAGACAAATGACATAGGCAGGGAAGTCTAAGACATTAGAAGCTGCATCGAAGAAAAATAATAACATTTACTTCATTTGCAAAAGATTACACTTGTGAAAATTTCCAACTGGCGCTGTCTCCTTGTGCCTAATGGCTCTTCGTTGGACCTTAGTCTTGGTGGACGAGATTAAATTATTATGGTGGGAGAAATGGGATTACAATTATCACTAATTTTAGATATTATTTGCTGCAATTTGTATATTACTGCTGAGAGACAGGAGCTTCCGCATGCAGGGAAGGAGTCCATAAAGCTACCGGAATCCTAATGTTGCAATGTTTGCAAAGATTGAGTTTTATCCTCTTCCATTTATCCAACATATTTTCGCAAGAAGTGAGTTTCCTCCACAGAGCCGAGAGAGAGAGAGAGAGAGAAAATTGTCCTCACTTTGGTTCCATTGTCTCCTGCTTTAAGCAATGACTTTTTAAGTTCTGGGATTTCGCTGAGTGTAAATTCGGGGTTTTTGAGGCGCCTTTGAATGATATTCGTTTGATTTCTTGAAAGCATAAATTTTATCTGTTTTTCTGAGAAAAAATTTTCAGAGTCCTTTCAAGAGACTTTTCTACCAGAAATCGCATTTTGCCTCTTGCCTTTAGTCAACCTCACCCCCTCCCCAACCCCCCTCTTCCACCCCCTCCCCCACCCTCTCCCCCACACTACCATAACTGCTCTACCTCCCTCCTCCTCAGCACTCCTCCACTTCTCTCAGCAGCCTGGCCCCTTCCTGCCTCCGAGGAAGACCCTCCTACATTTCGGCGCCTCTGTCCGGCCCTCTTGAATGTCAATCATCACTTGTCCTCCATTAAAGCAACCTTTGATACCATTCTCAACTGTACTCTTTAGATTCTCGTCTTCGGGTCCGAGACGCCATCAAACTCTTCTTCCTACGACTCATCAGGATGGTTATAATGAAGTTTCCCTTTGACTCGTCAGTGAGAGCTCTGGCTGGAGCACTCCGGGGTCCCTCTCTAGACTTTTCTCACAGTGGCATTGTTAGTTCCTCTCCACACCCTCTTGTCTTGTCTCACTCATCTACTGAACTCTGCCTTGTCTTTAACGTAACTCTTAAGTTTATTTCAGGGTTTTCACACACACACACACACACACACACACACACACACACACACACACACACAGGGGAGGCGGTGGCCGAGCGAACAGCACGTTGGGCACGTGATACAGTGGTCCCGGGGTCGATCCCGGGCTCCGGCGAGAAACCATGGCACAACTAGGCACAACAAAAGCAAGCACAACTAGGTGAATACATGTATATATATATATATATATATATATATATATATATATATAATATATATATCATATATATATATATATATATGCAAACAAGCTAGAATAGTCCCCAGGCGTATATTCAACTGAAAACTCCACACCCCAGAAGTGACTCGAACCCATACTGCCAGGAGCACTACGCAACTGGTGTACAGAAGGCCTTAACCACTCGACCATCAGTGACCGTACAAAAAAGAGGTGATAGCCGAGGCTATTTAAACCACCTCCCCGACGGCACTTTGATGGTAATCTTGATGGTTGATAAAACAATCATGCCCAAGATCTGGGCTTAGTAACACCTTGTTACCAAGCTGTGTGCGTCAGTACCGGTAAATTATATACAAAGTTCATGGGTGTTAGGGAGCAGGAACGTGGTAAATGATGCATGTTGGTTATTAACCTCTCAAGGCCAAGCTCACCTCTCAGTGCTGGTGAGTGAATTATAAAGTTTATATCTGGCCAGACTCTGATATTGCTGGTGAAGTTATTAGTGTGCTCTGTCTCTCTCTCTCTCTGTCTCTCTCTCTCTCTGTCTCTCTCTCTCTCTGTCTCTCTCTCTCTCTGTCTCTCCAACCACTTGGGCTGGACGGTAGAGCGACGGTCTCGTACCATGCAGGTCGGCGTTCAATCTCCGATCGTCCAAGTGGTTGGGGCACCATTCCTTCTCCTGTCCCATCCCAATCCTTATTGACCCTTCCAAGTGCTATATAGTCATAATGACTTGGCGCTTTTCCCTGATACCTCCCACCTCTCTCTGTCTCTCTCTCTCTCTCTCTACCCAGCCACTTGGGCTGGACGGTAGAGCGACGGTCTCGCTTCATGCAGGTTGCGATCAATCCCGACCGTCCAAGTGGTTGGGCACCATTCCTTCCCCCCTTCCCATCCCAAATCCTTCTCCTGACCCCTTCCAAGTGCTATATAGTCGTAATGACTTTCCCCCTGATAGTTCCCTTCCCTTCTCTCTCTCTCTCTCTCTCTCTCGTTCGTTCCGGTGGTTGGCCACGGTCGTCAGTCCATGCTAATTTTCTAGACATTTTCGTATCTATGGGAACTTGGCCTTGATGGAGGATAGAGATGGACTCAGCTATTCTATCCTTTTAAGATGTATCATATTGTCTCAGTAACTTACTTGAACTTGAGCCAGGCCTTGAACTTGCCTACTTACTTTACTTAATAAACTT
>WNGS01169498.1:33495574-33518990 GCA_020271785.1 Procambarus virginalis
AATTATATATGGATATGCATTGCATGGCCGGCACTGTGGAAAATCAGGCGGTTGGCACTCACGACACGACGAAGTCAATGACATCATTAAGAAGAGCCTTGCCTCTGCAAAATGTCCAGCATAGAGAGAGCCTCACAATCTATTTAACCGTAACTCCGTTAGCTTTACTGGCCGACCAGATGGAATTACATCTACGTTTCAGTACAACTTCGTTCCAATGGAATCCGAGACCTTTGGTCCATGGGAAGAGACTATATATATATATACGCTTGACAAGCTTCGACATGCGTGTCAACATATTTAAGTGGCCCCCTGAACCCCAGGTAATTGCTCCAGTGAGCTAATTTTAGGATTCGTTATTTATAACGTACCCAACTTTAGTTTTTGTTCCTTTGTACCCCCTGTTGCTTATTATAAAAAAATCCGGATTGTTCAGGGAACACTTCTCGCTGAGACCCCTCACAATGAGTGAATTTTATTCATGTTTACATAGACTAGTTTCGTAGCAGATAAAACAAATCGTTCCTTGTAGGCTTCCGTTGGTGAGTACTGATACTGGTGAGTACTGGCGAGTACCGGTGAGTACTGACTCATAACTAGAGAGCCTACAACGCACAGTATATACGCAAATTTCAATGTTGATGACTGTTATTGTTATTATGCTGCGTCGAGCGAGGCGAACATTGCACCTCATAGTACTTACAGAACACCATGGGTGTACTGGAGACATTGTGGGTGTACTGGGACCCTGTGGGTGTACTGGAGACATTGTGGGTGTACTGGGGGCCTGTGGGTGTACTGGGGGCCTGTGGGTGTACTGGGGGCCTGTGGGTGTACTGGAGACAATGTGGGTGTACTGGGGACCTGTGGGTGTACTGGGGACCTGTGGGTGTACTGGGGACCTGTGGGTGTACTGGAGACACTGTGGGTGTACTGGGGACCTGTGGGTGTACTGGAGACACTGTGGGTGTACTGGAGACACTGTGGGTGTACTGGAGACACTGTGGGTGTACTGGGGACCTGTGGGTGTACTGGAGACACTGTGGGTGTACTGGAGACACTGTGGGTGTACTGGAGACACTGTGGGTGTACTGGAGACACTGTGGGTGTACTGAAGACACTGTGGGTGTACTGGAGATACTGTGGGTGTACTGGAGACACTGTGGGTGTACTGGGGACCTGTGGGTGTACTGGAGACACTGTGGGTGTACTGGAGACACTGTGGGTGTACTGGAGATACTGTGGGTGTACTGGAGACACTGTGAGTGTACTGGAGACCTGTGGGTGTACTGGAGACCTGTGGGTGTACTGGAGACTTTGTGGGTGAACTCGGGACACTGTGGATGTACCATACACCCACTGGGTGTACCAAACACCCACTGGGTGTACCATACACCCACTGGGTGTACCATACACCCAGTGGGTGCCCCCTTCTCTGGCAGTACCGGGAAAAAACTGCTTCAAAATATTAAATAAGACGTAATGAGCGTTTGGAGGGAGTTTTAATCCGTAATGAAGCGAGGTTCTGTGCTCGTTCGTGTTACTGACCCTTGTTATTACCGGCAGGGTCGTTGTGTTGGCGCTGATGGAGTCATTACACCCGGAGTCCTTACCAACACCCCCAAGGAGTCCTCACCAACACCTGTGGGGTCCTAACCAACACCGGAAAGAGTCCTCGCTATCACTCGGAGTCGTCAAAAACCACCCAGGGGGACCTTAACAAAGTTCAGGGTCCTGAACAACATTTAGGGGTGGGGCTCTTCTCACCTACTCTAGGGCCTTCACCAACACTTAGGATCCTCACCAACACTCACGGTTCTTATCTTCACCTGAAGTCCTCACAAACACTTGTGGTCTTCTACAATACACAGAGAGGTCTGAGGTGCCGCCTGCATGTTATCCAGCAGTTCTACACTCAATTCCCCGAGTTGCCCGAGGGAACAAGTGTGGGGTGGTGTCCTGAATAGCAATATCTTTCCATGGCTCTTTTATCTTAAATTTATTTCATTTGTTTATCTTTTATGTTATCTTTCCATGGGTTTTGAGATTTAAATCTCTGTTGGTGTCCTTTGACGGTCTTGCGTTATCTTTGCGTCACTAAGACGCACACTGAAAGGTCTGATGAATAGTAAGAAATATATTCATTGATTTTCTTTGATATTTAAATTGGATGACGCTTCGTATATCCTTGAGGGATGTTCATGAAGTCTTGTGATAATTTCAACTGCAACATAGACTTATGCAACGATAATCAACTTAGTGGTTGCCTAACAGGCAGATTGTGTACTGATAACACAGACTTATGCAAGGATAACCAACTTAGTGGTTGCCTAACAGCCAGATTGTGTACTTAAAGTTTGTACATTGAGGAATTCTCAGCACCATTATCCGGAGCGTCTCGCATATGGAATAATTCGATCACAAGGACTTCAATATGATTGCTACAGCTCGATTAATAATCGCTTGTGAGGTTCAGAATGACTTTATTTTTTTATATAGTCTCTGATGGTTCTCTGGGACCTTTAACATAAGAGGTCTCGTAATTGGGCGGTTATAAATAGGAGCTGCCTGTATGGGCCAATAGGCCTTCTGCTGAACTACCTGTTTTGAGGACCCATAGACGGGTGGTCCTTCTGGTAGGCTTCAGGACATAGGCCTTCTGCAGTTACCTTTATTCTTATGTTCTTATGGACAGATGGCTTCGCTCTCGACACTCACTGTCGGGAATCCCGGGTTCGAATCCTTGATGGGGACAGAAATAACTGGGCACGTTTTTTTTCACCTAATAAGCCTGTTCACTTTGTAGTACATATACGTACTGAAATACAACATAGTAGTACATAAGGTTACATCGCCAAAATGCAATGACAACACGTGCCTGACTTCCACGTAGAAGGATACGTGCCCAACCATGTCTGTCCCGGCCAGGGATCGAACCAGGGATGTCTGGTAGTGTCCAGTACCAAGCAACAAGTACCAATGAGGCTTTCGGCTGTTCCCAGCATGAAATATTACTCTTGTGGGGAGCCGGTGGGGCCGAGCGAACAGCACACTGGACTTGTGATCCTGTGGTCCTGGGTTCCATCCCGGGCGCCGGCGAGAAACAATGGGCAGAGTTTCTTTCACCCTATGCCCCTGTGACCTAGCAGTAAAATAGGTACCTTTGGGTGTTAGTCAGCTATCACGGGCTGCTTCCTTGGGGTGGAGGCCTGGTCGAGGACCGGGCCGCGGGGACACTAAAAAGCCCCGAAATCATCTCAAGATAACCTCAAGATAAGATTGTGTATACATAATATAGCCTGACTCTAGTCCAAGATAATAAAAGTTTTTATTATGTAAGGTAAATTTTAATTAAATTATTTTCACCACTTAGAGTCTGACGTGGCGCGTGGGCGTGAGTTCTGAGAACGTGATGAGGAAAGTTACTAGGAAATTTATACATGATACAAAATATTACTGTAATATACGAGAGTGAGGTATGATATACTTAATCTTGCTGTAATATAAGATGATGAGGTATGATATACTTAATCTTGCTGTAATATAAGATGATGAGGTATGATATACTTAATCTTGCTGTAATATAAGATGATGAAGTATGATATACTTAATCTTGCTGTAATATAAGATGATGAGGTATGATATACTTAATCTTGCTGTAATATAAGATGATGAGGTATGATATACTTAATCTTGCTGTAATATAAGATGATGAGGTATGATATACTTCACCTTGCTGTAACATACGAGGATGTTTGATGTTACAGTACTGTAATCCTTTCTTGCCTGACATTCCACTCTTGGCTATAGTGACGTAGGATCCAAAGCTGTAGCTTGTAGTCGGCAGACTAGATGAGAAGTATATTGACCAGACCACACACTAGAAGGTGAAGAGACGACGACGTTTCGGTCCGTCCTGGACCATTCCCAAGTCGATTCGACTTGAGAATGGTCCAGGACGGACAGAAATGTCGTCGTCCCTTCACCTTCTAGTGTGGGTGGTCTGGTTAACATACTTTAGCCACGTTATTGTGACTCCTCGCCTGCATGAGAAGTATAGTTCAGTGGCCTCAAAGGGTAGAGGAATACCTATTGTGAAATATTTAGAATTATTCATTGTGCTGGGGGACAGGAAGCCAGGGTGTATTCATATATATTATGCTTTGAACGAGGTCTTCTTCACCCATAAGGTCGAATTACTGACCCCCGCTCAGCATACAAGCACACATCGAGCTGACTAACTCCTGAGTACCTACGTTCTGCTGGGTGAACAGAGGCATTCACCTTCACTTTTCACAGGTGAAAGGATATATATGCTCAACAATTTCTGTCCCACCGGGGATTCGAACCCGGAATTCCCGATTGTGCGTCGAGAACGAACCGACTGAGCTACCAGCACCCTAAACCGAGGCTTAGAAGTGTGTGTTAAGAATAAACTAATTTGAGGGCGAGGGTGGATAGCCATATTTGAACGGTAATGTTCAATTGTTTTCTGCAAAACGGCCTTTAGGCAATTAATTATTTGTTCTAATTGTTTGTGACTTAGAACCATAGGTTTCTAGTCACACGGAGAGGAAAACACCTGCTTACTGCTTACGCTGTTTGTGATTGTATAGTTTACAGCTGTTGAATCCAGCTTAGAGCAGAGGTTCGTAAGTTTAACTAGTTGTTGATCATCTGAGGGTCATGTGAAGCAAAGAAGTGTCTTTCCAGTGATTGTTGCTCAGATCCCAGAGTATACCTTGGATATAGATCCTCAGATCCAGAGTATACCTTGAATCAAGAATATCTTGAATCCAAGGATATACCAGAGTATATCCTAGAATACCGTCTGTTTCATGTCTCTTAACTATGATCTGTCTATCATACGCCTTACTACATTGTGATCATTGTGTTATCTACGCCTGCTAGATAACACCATGGTGTTATTACCTCTTATCTTAAATTCATTTACAGTGAATATCAGCACCTTAAATTTATTTCCATATAGTTCTTTTAACTTAAATTGTCAATATTCACAGACTTCATTATATTCAAGTCAAAAGGTTACTCATTACTTCCGGTACCATCTCTCATCTTTTAACTAGCAGCGTGAGTGGACGAAACAGCTGCAGCTTATAGATTCAGGCGGGGTAATGTGTGATGAAATAACTCACATCCGCTGTTCCGGAGGCACGGGTCAGTGCCACCATTGATGAGGTCAGTGCCACCGTCTAGGGGTCAGTGCCACCGTCTAGGGGTCAGTGCCACCATTGAAGAGGTCAGTGCCACCGTTGAAGAGGTGAGTGCCACCGTTGAAGAGGTCAGTGCTACCGTTGAAGAGGTCAGTGCCACCGTCTAGGCGTCAGTGCCACCGTCTAGGGGTCAGTGCACCGTCTAGGGGTCAGTGCTACGTCTAGGGGTCAGGGCAACCGTCTAGGGGTCAGTGCACCGTCTAGGGGTCAGTGCTACCGTCTAGGGGTCAGTGCCACGTCTAGGGGTCAGTGCACCGTCTAGGGGTCAGTGCCACCGTCTAGGGGTCAGTGCCACCGTTATAGGGGTCAGTGCCACCGTCTAGGGGTCAGTGCCACCATTGAAGAGGTCAGTGCCACCGTCCAGGGATCAGTGCCACCGTCAAGGGGTCAGTGATACCGTCTAGGGGTCAGTGCCACCATTGAAGAGGTCAGTGCCACCATTGAAGAGGTCAGTGCCACATCTAGGGGTCAGTGCTACCGTCTAGGGGTCAGTGCCACCATTGAAGAGGTCAGTGCCACCATTGAAGAGGTCAGTGTCATCATTGAAGAGGTCAGTGCCACCATTGAAGAGGTCAGTGCCACCGTCTAGGGGTCAGTGCCACCATTGAAGAGGTCAGTGCCACCATTGAATAGGTCAGTGCCACCGTCTAGGGGTCAGTGCTACCGTCTAGGGGTCAGTGCCACCATTGAAGAGGTCAGTGCCACCATTGAAGAGGTCAGTGCCACCATTGAAGAGGTCAGTGCCACCATTGAAGAGGTCAGTGCCACCGTCTAGGGGTCAGTGCCACCATTGAAGAGGTCAGTGCCACCATTGAAGAGGTCAGTGCCACCATTGAAGAGGTCAGTGCCACCATTGAAGAGGTCAGTGCCACCGTCTAGGGGTCAGTGCTACCGTCTAGGGGTCAGTGCCACCGTCTAGGGGTCAGTGCCACCGTCTAGGGGTCAATGCCACCGTCTAGGGGTCAGTGCAACCGTCTAGGGGTCAATGCCACCGTCTAGGGGTCAGTGCAACCGTCTAGGGGTCAGTGCCACCGTCTAAGGGTCAGGGCAACCGTCTAGGGGTCAGGGCAACCGTCTAGGGGTCAGTGCAACCGTCTAGGGGGTCAGTGCCACCGTCTAAGGGGTCAGTGCCACCGTCTAGGGGTCAATGCCACCGTCTAGGGGTCATTGCCACCGTCTAGGGGTCAATGCCAACGAGGTTCAGTACCACAGTGAGCTAAAATATGACCTTTACATTCATAGTCAGAGACACTCCCTCGCTGGTCGGACCGAGTGTCTCATGCACTAAATCTTCTTAATGCGGCTGTGTAATCCATAAAAGCCTGGCTTAACCGTGTCTCCTATTTATAGCCCATCAATTAAGGACGTAATTAATGAACTGACACACACACTGTGAGAGCCACATGTTACAGGGACAGTGAGTGTCAGATATGAACATGTTTTACAAAAATAATTATAAAATCAGTTGTATGATGTGTATATGTGTCGAGTAATTAGGTCCAGTTGTGGCAGATCTCTAATGATCCTAACTTGAAGTGATTCTGGACCGTTACGTGAGGTATAACTGCAGGATATATTCCAGTATTATAACACGTAAAATATGAATACGATATTTTAGTTATACAATGGATAGAGTGAGAGAGCTAAGGGTTGATCGATTAAGAGAGACATATTTGATAATACATTGTTGACATATTTGATAACACATTGTTGACATATTTGATAACACATTGTTGGCATATTTGATATAGAGGGGCGTGGTTTCATGTCTTACAAGTCGCGTGGTAATACAAGACCAGGTTCGAATCCCCCCCAGAACGCTGCACTGATATTCGAATAATAATAATGTAAAAATAAATTCGAGAATGTATTACTTGAGTTATTAAGAGCTAGAAAACACAGTGTTGTTTAATAATTAAAACACCAGGAGTAAATACGATAGAAGAACGAGTGAAGGTGAATATAGAAGCTTGGATACTGCCCTGTAAACCAGAAATATTTTACAAAAATAGTTATTAACGAATTCGCTATATACACATCCAAGTGTATTCGCCCATTCACAATCCTATGGATCACACCCAAACGCAAAACGGTACATATTTACACACACACACACACACACACACACACACACACACACACACCACACACACACACACACACACACACTAGGGGACACAGGTGGAAACTGAGTGCCCAAATGAGCCACAGAGATATTAGAAAGAACTTTTTTTAGTGTCAGAGTGGTTGACAAATGGAATGCATTAGGAAGTGATGTGGTGGAGGCTGACTCCATACACACTTTCAAGTGTAGATATGATAGAGCCCATTAGGCTCAGGAAACTGTACACCTGTTGATTGACGGTTGAGAGGCGGGACCAAAGAGCCAGAGCTCAACCCCCGCAAGCACAACTAGGTGAGTACAACTAGGTGAGTACACACACACACACACACACACACACACATACATACACACACACACACACACACACACACACACACACACACACACACACACACACACACACACACACACACACACACATACAAACACACACACACACACACACACACACACACACACACACACACACACACACACACACACACGCACTCGAATTTAAAACACTCACGCATGCACACATACACCTTCAAACAATGACAAAAACATAGAATACAACAAAATCATCTTAGTGGTCAATGAACACATGAACGTTCTGGCCAATATTTGAACACAATATGGTTTATATATTATATTTTGGCTGTTTGTATCAACAGGAAAAAGTATTTAATAAACTGACTTCGCATATTCTGGCTATTTATAAGTGTTTGCTCTGAAACTTTAAATTTAATAAAACTATTGCCTGGAGCTGAGTTTGAGTGCAAAATGAGAAAATTAGATTTATTTTTGTTTATCTCAGAATTCATAAAATTCAATACATAACAATCTAGTTAAATAATTTTTCGTGGTCATAATAACTGTTTTGGAACCGTTATCTTTTTTCTTTGGGGGTTTAACTTCATATTTCAATGTCATTATTTTATAAATAACTTTGAGTGATGTAAAAATAGATCTTTAAAATACTGAAATGATGCATGTATTTTAAGCACTTAAGAATTAAGAAAACTACAAATGACACCCAAAGATGTATTTCGCTCCTTTTTGTGTTATGTGTAACTTCTTTAGTAATAATACATGAAAATATGTTTCCAGAACGCTTCTAGCCAATCGATACACCTTAATGAAGCATACAACAGGCTGATATCACCTTAGCAGGTGATATCATCACCTGAAGCTTTTCCTAAATATAACTTCACTAACTATAATGATTTATTCACTTCCTACTCAAATATTTCCCCGCGCCAGTCTTAGACTGTGTAGCAGGTGTGTTTGCCAGTCTTATATAACTATGGGAAACGTCAGTTGGCTTCAGCTCAGCCACAATGAGTCCTGCTTCTCAAGATTCTGTTCTCGATACATCGATATCGCGAACGTATTATTGGAGCTAAGTAAATTTCTTAGAACACTGAATAATCAAGTTTATTCTCAAAAACAATTAACACGTGTGTCGCTACTCACCTTGGAACCTAAGTACTTAATAATTAAGGAACCAAAGAAGGCTTATTAGCCAATTGGAAGCAGTCTCTATTTATACCCAAAATAACTCATGGACCTGAACCCAGAAATCTAAAAATAAGGATTTCACGATGTTTCGGTCCGTCCTGGACCATTATCAAGTCATTATACGCTTTGATAACTGGCGACGTTTCGGTCCAGGATCGATCGATACGTCGCCAATTCTTCAATTTCAGATGTGTGGGTCTGGTGTTTAATTTTCAGCCACATTATTATGACTTGGTGTCCTCAGCAGGTCGCCGTTCGATCCCCGACTGGCCAAGTGATTGGGCATCATTCCTTTTCTCCGTGTTATCCCAAATACTTATCCTCATATCCTTTCCAAGTACTATATAGTCGTAATGGTTTAGCACCTTTCTCCTGATTACCTTATCTTCCTCCGTAAGATTGTTTACGTACATCGGAAACAGGATGGGCTACAGTACCTACCCTTGAGGCACTCCACTCCTTACCTCTGATAGTTCTCTTACTATGACTCTTCGCCAGTCTGTTTATCCTAGTTAGCATAAGATTTGCTTGTGAGGGACAGTGTCAAAAGCTTTCTGGCAATCCAGGAAAAGGCAGGACGGTAGAGCGATGGTCTTGCTTAATGTAGGTCGGCGTTCAACCCCCCGACCGTCCAAGTGGTTGGGCACCATTCCTTCTCCCCCAGTCCTATCCCAAATCCTTATCCTGACCCCTTCCAAGTGCTATCAAGTCGTGATGGCTTAGCGCTTTCCCCTGATAATTATCTCCCTCCCTCACTTACTCATGCTTAATTAAGACTTCTTCATCAGGTTCATAACCTCGTCCCTCTCATTCCACCTCACATGAGTAATGTAGGTTTTATGAGCCTACAATGTGTGTGAGACTTGTTGGGTAGAATATTACATTGTGTCGTGGAGAGACGTAATTATGTTAAAAATAGTGAGAGCTTAGCGTGAAGGAGCTGCAGTCGTGCAGAAAGAAAGGTCGCCTGTACACTTGACCTGTTCTCCAGGAAATGGTGCTTGTGGCAGCCTCCCAGGTGCTTGTGGTAGCCTCCCAGGTGCTTGTGGTAGCCTCCCAGGTGCTTGTGGTAGTCTTCTAGGTACTCTCCACCACGCCCGCTGCAACCCCAAGGGACTCTGATTTACATCCACTCTCTCCCCCCTACGGTCATGGCTACAGAGGAAATCTATTCGACGTCCTCTGCGACACAGGCATTCTTCTCCACGGTCTCTTTCATCTAGGGGACTCTACACGGCGTCATCCATCAACATGGCACTCCGGGACTCTCCACCAAGTCCACTGTAACCCATGGACTCTCCATAACGCCCTTTAAAACCCAGGCACGTTCCAGAACGTACATTGTTACCTAGGTAATGTTTACCATATTCGCTGCAACGCAGGCACTCTCCTCATCCTTTTTCACTCCAGCACCTTTTTCCACATTGACTACTTCCAAAGCTCTTTCCTCCACATCCACTGTCAGTTAGGCACTCTCGTCCACGTCCTCTGCACTTAAGCATTTTCCCTCCAAGTCTATCAGCAACCTTGAAACGATCAATCACTTTCACCAAAGGCAAACTATGTATATATGATGACTCTACTACCATCAAGGCTCTTAGATCAGTACCTTCAAGGCTCTCTGCTCTTAGAGTACTGCCACCAAGGCACTCTGCTCTTAGAGTACTACCACAAAGGCACTCTGCTCTTAGAGTACTACCACCAAGGCACTCTGCTCTTAGAGTACTACCACCAAGGCACTCTGCTCTTAGAGTACTGCCACCAAGGCACTCTGCTCTTAGAGTACTCCCATCAAGGCACTCTACTCTTAGAGTACTCCCATCAAGGCACTCTGCTCTTAGAGTACTGCCACCAAGGCACTCTGCTCTTAGAGTACTCCCATCAAGGCACTCTGCTCTTAGAGTACTCCCATCAAGGCACTCTGCTCTTAGAGTACTCCCATCAAGGCACTCTGCTCTTAGAGTACTGCCACCAAGGCACTCTGCTCTTAGAGTACTGCCACCAAGGCACCCATTGCTCACATCCACTCTCTCATTTTTACGACACAGAACGAGTCACAGTATCGACTTGAGAATGGTCCAGGACGGACCGAAACGTCGTCATCCCTTCACCTTCTAGTGTGTGGTCTGGTCAACAGTCATAGAAGAAAACTGGACCTAAATATAAATAGACTATGAAAATAATATTTACCACCTATAAAACCACAAAGATCCATCATCAATGAGCAAAGATCCATCATCAATTACATCTCGTTCTACTTAATTAACCTCAAACACTTCACCTGGAAATTGTCTACAGGCATATACAGACAATAAACAAACGCACACAGAACTCGTAGCATTTATAAATTTAAAAATCATGACATAACTAGCAGTAATATAAAAATTTTTCACTGAACTGCGTACGGAATATGCGAATAGTATATCACTATACACATCAATGATATTGATCAGTTGTGAAAATGTTTCAATAGGTGACGTGAATTATTTATATTCACGACAGAGCGCAAAATCATTCCAGCAGAATAAAGCAACGATGTCTGCTTTATTCGGAATAAAGTTTGGCATACACGGTCTGACGCACTGACTTCTGCTCTCATAGAAATCTACTAAGTGAGATTTACAAGCTACCTTGTAAATCTAGTAGATTTACAAGGTAACTTGCAAATCTACTGTCTATCAAGTGTATAGACCGTACACCTGTTATTTTCGTCAGGTGCACTAACTCACTCACGCACTCACTCACTCACTCACTCACTCACTCTCAACGGAGTGGACAGCACTACGGAGTATTTAGTCAGTCCTAAGGCCAGGCCGAGGTAGAAACCAATGCTATTCTTCACCAGGTGGACTCCCTAACTCCCCTATCTTTCACCTGATGCCTCTGCTCACCTAGCAGTAAATAGATACCTGGTAGTTAGTCAGCTGTTATATCCTGGGAATTTATGTGTGTAAAATACATGTAGTAGGTATGATAGAGGAAAAATAGGTTGAGTCAGTACATTATACCACCAACAGTTAGAAAAGGCGGGTCCAAGAGCTAACACCTCCATCTTAAGGCATAAATTGTAAATATAAATATTAAACACACATATATACACACATATATTCATTTACACTTCACCAACCCACCCATTGCTACCAACCAGTTCGACGACTTGAACCAACCCACTCACTGCCACCCACCAGCGCACCCAGGTGAATCAATCCACCCACCCACTGCCACCCACCAGCCCGCCCACTGCCACCCACCAGCCCGCCCACTGCCACCGACCAACCCGCCCACAACCACCCACCAACCCGCCCACTCCTTCATCGGCGCACCAAATGCTTTTAGGATTAATTAGCCATATGCCGGTGGAATACTAATTAACAGGTGAATGCGTCGCCGCCAGAAACGAGACTGACACAGTCACTCTAATATCCCTGTACTAATATTGATGAGTGACGGGAGGAGAGGACGGCGGCGAAAATGTTTTTCTCCTAGTACGTGTCTAGTGACAGATTATTGCTGCGTCCGTGTCTAAGAAAATGACAAGATAAGGCGCCAAACTATGAAGACTATATAAGGATATTTCCTTTCACTTGGGCTCTATGAGACTCGAACTGTGGACTCCACGTGTGTGAAGTCGAAGCTCTATCGACTGAGCTATTGAGTGGTCTTAATAAGGAAAGTTGTAAAGACTCTCCTAGAGGTCAGGTGAATGGAATGTTTATATCTACGGCAGTGTGGATGACAATTTATATGTCTGTTCATCTGTTTGTTTGATCCCAGGATGGGGGGTCAGAAGCTGGTGAGAGTCATGGAACTTTGCATGGTGATTGGTGGGTGGATGGGGAGTGTCATAGGGAGGTTGGGGTCGACCCTCCTATGACACTTGCTATACAATCACAATTAAATCATTTATAGTGTGTATGTACTCACCTAGTTGTGCTTGCTGGAGTTGAGCTTCGGCTGTTTGGTGCCACCTCTCAACTGTCAATGAACTGGTGTACAGGTGCCTGTACATATGTGCCTATATGTGAGTGTGTTTGTAGCATTGTGTGAGTCTGTTGCATGTGTACTCACCTAATTGTGCTTGTGGGGGTTGAGCTTTGGCTCTTTGGTCCCGCCTCTCAACTGTGTGTGTGTGTGTGTGTGTGTGTGTGTGTGTGTGTGTGTGTGTGTGTGTGTGTGTGTGTGTGTGTGTGTGTGTGTGTCTGTTGCATGTGTGTGTCTGTTGCATGTGTGTGTGTGTGTGTGTGTGTGTGTGTGTGTGTGTGTGTGTGTGTGTGTGTGTGTGTGTGTGTGTGTGTGTGTGTTTGTGTGTGTGTGTCTGTTGCATGTGTGTCTGTGTGTGTGTGTTTCGCATATGTGTGTACGTTTTATATACAAGGAATTTAAAGCCGGAACATTATTTAAACAAAAATATTTTAATTTTCCGGCGAGGACGGACAGGCAGTTCTTCAAGGAGGTACCTGCATATTACACAGGTTAGCCGGTGTTCCCGTAACATGTTTTGCTCTTATTTGGCTTCAAAGAAAATCCAGAATAATGAATTACATTGCTGTGTTTTTCCTGAGGAGAAAATGTGTTTCGTAATGGAACTATTTTTAAACCTTCGTGTTGTATGGAATGACGACGTCCGAACTGAGACTGTTTGGTTTGTAAGGTGTGTGTGTGTGTGTGTGTGTGTGTGTGTGTGTGTGTGTTTGTGTGTGTGTGTGGTGTGTGTGTGTGTGTGTGTGTGTGTGTGTATGTGTGTGTGTGAAAAAAGTTCAATGCACTTCTGATCTGAATGGTTTTAAGACTAGTCAGGTCTTCCGAAATGACGGATTCTCCTTACTCCTTCATGTCTCTCAGGTCTTTCAATTCCCCATCTATTTAGTTTCCACAGTGTCCCAACTGCTTAGTTTCTACAGTGTCCCAACTGTTTAAACTCTTCAGTGTCCTACCTGTCTAGTGTCTCCAATCCCCTTCCCTATCCATCATATCACTGTTGTAAAAATCCCCAAACGAACTCATTCAATTTCGACAGTGATATCAACATCAACAAGTGATGTGATATCACAGTGACATCTAAGATAACAAAGCTATCTAACATCAAATAATAATAACTGTGTTTCACTAACAAAATACAACAAAAATAATAGTGAAATAATTTATCTAGGCTTTTTTATGCCATGTGAAAGTGGGATTAAATTAACAATATCTGCTGAACGACGCAATTGTGTAGCAATAACCGCTACTGAATCATATAACACAACAGCATTCTGTATGGAAACATGAAATATATGCATTTATAAATCCTCGTTTTAAATTCTGTTGTGTACATTACATACCGCGTTATACAATATTTGTATATATGTGTATATATATATATATATCTATAATTGTATTAACGTGGTGTATATATATATAAGGTACACAACTGAATTTAAAATGGTTTGCATATATGCATATATTTCATGTTTTCATACAGAGTGCTGTCGTGTAGAAGATGGAAAACAGATGGGGATAAAAATCTGATTTAAAATCTGAAAAGGCTTGTCTAATGTTGTATTTGTTTAAGAAGTTTAGTAAGACACTGTAAAGAAACAAATAAATCAGCCTCATATCTGAATAGAGCTGTCAGCCCAGAGAGAGAGAGAGAGCTGTTAGGGGAAAGTACCAAGCCATTACGATTATATGGCACTTGGAAGGGGGTCAGGATAAGGATTTGGGATGGGACGGAGGGAAGGATGATGCCCAACCACTTGGACGGTCGGGGACTGAACGCCGACCTTTACGTTGGCACCGCTCCTGTGCCAGGTAGTCCACTACGGGCTCACCATAGCCCGTGCTACTTGCCCCGCTCCTGTGCCAGGTAAGTCCACTACGGGCTCACCATAGCCCGTGCTACTTGCCCCGCTCCTGTGCCAGGTAAGTCCACTACGGGGTCACCATAGCCCGTGCTACTTGCCCCGCTCCTGTGCCAGGTAAGTCCACTACGGGCTCACCATAGCCCGTGCTACTTGCCCCGCTCCTGTGCCAGGTAAGTCCACTACGGGCTCACCATAGCCCGTGCTACTTGCCCCGCTCCTGTGCCAGGTAAGTCCACTACGGGCTCACCATAGCCCGTGCTACTTGCCCGCTCCTGTGCCAGGTAAGTCCACTACGGGCTCACCATAGCCCGTGCTACTTGCCCCGCTCCTGTGCCAGGTAAGTCCACTACGGGCTCACCATAGCCCGTGCTACTTGCCCGCTCCTGTGCCAGGTAAGTCCACTACGGGCTCACCATAGCCCGTGCTACTTGCCCCGCTCCTGTGCCAGGTAAGTCCACTACGGGGCTCACCATAGCCCGTGCTACTTGGGAACATGTTGTTCCCAGTAGATTAATAAAACAACATGAATTGCATCAGAAAATGTGAAGGATCATTGAGAGTGCGGAGATGCACAGAAATGTCCCCAAATCCGCATAAGTATTTATCCGATCAGTGACTCAATTCAAGAGACACAGGACCTTAAATGGGACTGAAAGAACGACACGGAGGATTACACAACGGTATGAAACTAGTAAAAATAAATCTTGAGCCGTATGTGGAACCAAATCATGGTCTGAAGATTCGCAACAAGACGTGATGAGTCGTGGGAGACATTGATGACCGTGATAAAACGACTAGGTTGCAAACGACTGGTTGGTCGTATCGGATGATACGATAAGATGCGACACGTAGATTATTAAAGCCGAGATGTGAAAGGTCTTATTACCATGATGAATAGGGACAGGTAAGACCCTTCACACTTCACTACAATATATCACAGGCGAATGGTCTTAGGATCATATTGAAATCTATTGAACAGTGTGACGGGATGCTGGAATAGATCTTGCTCAAGATGAAGGAACAGAGAGGCTGTAGCACCACGAAAATAAAAAAATTTCCTGTAGATGTTTACGAATCAGAGTGAGAGATAATTTAAAGGGATCCCACTCTAATAAAGTAATGATTAAACGGTTTAGCACATCAGCTAATTTAATAATTATTGTTTTCATTAATTTTTATATCTTAAGTTAAAGATAAATCTGACACTTTGGCTTTCTGCTAACATACAAGTAAATTAGTAGGATACTTTGTTGAAAATGTTAAGAGAACTATTTATTAAATTTAAGTACAAAACATGCATTAAATCAAATGGAAAAGAATTAGTACACGAAAGTAATTATGTAATAGAACACAAAGCTGAATGATTAGTTGAATTGCAAATTAGCATATACATATATATATATATATATATATATATATATATATATATATATATATATATATATATATATATATATATTCCTATAAAATCAATAATGAAACTGTCGAGCAACATATAAGGGAGGAATTCATACACCAGGAAACCAAATATACGCTTCAAGCGCAAACAATATTCTAAAAAAAGTATTTACATATGTTTTTGTTTTTTCTCAATAAATTAATCAAATATCGCACAGAACATATACAGAACTACACAGCAAAGATTAACTGAAGCCCACATGAAAATAAATATATATATTCAAGAGAGGCATAAAATAATGATTTCGATTTGATTTTGGTAAATAGGAGGGAGAGGAGAGGGGAAATAACTGGAAAGAGGGGAGAGGGGACAAAATATGCAACGAGGGAGAGATGCAGGGGACAGGGGGGAGGGAAGAATAGAGGGAAAGGTGAAAGTGAAGGGAAGAGGATAAGGGATAAAGGCAGAGAAAATATGAGAGGAGAATACATAAATAAATTAAGGGACCTGAAGAGTAGAGAGAGAGAGAGAGAGAGAGAGAGAGAGAGAGAGAGANCTGTGGGTGTACTGGAGACCTGTTGGTTGTACTGGAGACACTGTGGGTGTACTGGAGACACTGTGGGTGTACTGGAGACACTGTGGGTGTACTGGAGACACTGTGGGTGTACTGAAGACACTGTGGGTGTACTGGCGATACTGTGGTTGTACTGGAGACACTGTGGTTTACGTACGGGGACCTGTGGGTGTACTTGGAGACACTGTGGGTTGTTGGTGAGACACTGTGGGTGTACTGGAGATACTGTGGGTGTACTGGAGACACTGTGAGTGTACTGGAGACCTGTGGGTGTACTGGAGACCTGTGGGTTGTACTGGAGACTTTGTGGGTGAACTCGGGACACTGTGGATGTACCATACACACCACTGGGTGTACCATAACACCCACGGGGTGTACCATACACCCACTGGTGTTACCATACACCCAGTGGGTGCCCCCTTCTCTGGCAGTACCGGAAAAAAACTGCTTCAAATTTAAATAAGAACGTAACGAGCGTTTGGAGGGAGTTTAATCCCGTAATGAAGCGAGGTTCTGTGCTCGTTCGTGTTACTGACCCTTTTTATTACCGGCAGGGTCGTTGTGTTGGCGCTGATGGAGTCATTACACCCGGAAGCCTTACCAACACCCCCAAGGAGTCCTCACCAACACCTGTGGGTCCTAACCAACACCGGAAAGAGTCCTCGCTATCACTCGGAGTCGTCAAAAACCACCCAGGGGGACCTTAACAAAGTTCAGGGTCCTGAACAACATTTAGGGGTGGGGCTCTTCTCACCTACTCTAGGGCCTTCACCAACACTTAGGATCCTCACCAACACTCACGGTTCTTATCTTCACCTGAAGTCCTCACAAACACTTGTGGTCTTCTACAATACACAGAGAGGTCTGAGGTGCCGCCTGCATGTTATCCAGCAGTTCTACACTCAATTCCCCGAGTTGCCCGAGGGAACAAGTGTGGGGTGGTGTCCTGAATAGCAATATCTTTACATGGCTCTTTTATCTTAAATTTATTTCATTTGTTTATCTTTTATTTTATCTTTCCATGGGTTTTGAGATTTAAATCTCTGTTGGTGTCCTTTGACGGTCTTGCGTTATCTTTGCGTCACTAAGACGCACACTGAAAGGTCTGATGAATAGTAAGAAATATATTCATTGATTTTCTTTGATATTTAAATTTTATGACGCTTCGTATATCCTTGAGGGATGTTCATGAAGTCTTGTGATAATTTCAACTGCAACATAGACTTATGCAACGATAATCAACTTAGTGGTTGCCTAACAGGCAGATTGTGTACTGATAACACAGACTTATGCAAGGATAACCAACTTAGTGGTTGCCTAACAGCCAGATTGTGTACTTAAAGTTTGTACATTGAGGAATTCTCAGCACCATTATCCGGAGCGTCTCGCATATGGAATAATTCGATCACAAGGACTTCAATATGATTGCTACAGCTCGATTAATAATCGCTTGTGAGGTTCAGAATGACTTTATTTTTTTATATAGTCTCTGATGGTTCTCTGGGACCTTTAACATAAGAGGTCTCGTAATTGGGCGGTTATAAATAGGAGCTGCCTCGTATGGGCCAATAGGCCTTCTGCTGAACTACCTGTTTTGAGGACCCATAGACGGGTGGTCCTACTGGTAGGCTTCAGGACATAGGCCTTCTGCAGTTACCTGTATTCTTATGTTCTTATGGACAGATGGCTTCGCTCTCGACACTCACTGTCGGGAATCCCGGGTTCGAATCCTTGATGGGGACAGAAATAACTGGGCACGTTTTTTTTCACCTAATAATCCTGTTCACTTTGTAGTACATATACGTACTGAAATACAACATAGTAGTACATAAGGTTACATCGCCAAAATGCAATGACAACACGTGCCTGACTTCCACGTAGAAGGATACGTGCCCAACCATGTCTGTCCCGGCCTGGGATCGAACCAGGGATGTCTGGTAGTGTCCAGTACCAAGCAACAAGTACCAATGAGGCTTTCGGCTGTTCCCAGCATGAAATATTACTCTTGTGGGGAGCCGGTGGGGCCGAGCGAACAGCACACTGGACTTGTGATCCTGTGGTCCTGGGTTCGATCCCAGGCGCCGGCGAGAAACAATGGGCAGAGTTTCTTTCACCCTATGCCCCTGTTACCTAGCAGTAAAATAGGTACCTTTGGGTGTTAGTCAGCTATCACGGGCTGCTTCCTTGGGGTGGAGGCCTGGTCGAGGACCGGGCCGCGGGGACACTAAAAAGCCCCGAAATCATCTCAAGATAACCTCAAGATAAGATTGTGTATACATAATATAGCCTGACTCTAGTCCAAGATAATAAAAGTTTTTATTATGTAAGGTAAATTTTAATTAAATTATTTTCACCACTTAGAGTCTGACGTGGGCGTGAGTTCTGAGAACGTGATGAGGAAAGTTACTAGGAAATTTATACATGATACAAAATATTACTGTAATATACGAGAGTGAGGTATGATATACTTAATCTTGCTGTAATATAAGATGATGAGGTATGATATACTTAATCTTGCTGTAATATAAGATGATGAGGTATGATATACTTAATCTTGCTGTAATATAAGATGATGAGGTATGATATACTTAATCTTGCTGTAATATAAGATGATGAGGTATGATATACTTAATCTTGCTGTAATATAAGATGATGAGGTATGATATACTTAATCTTGCTGTAATATAAGATGATGAGGTATGATATACTTAATCTTGCTGTAATATAAGATGATGAGGTATGATATACTTAATCTTGCTGTAATATAAGATGATGAGGTATGATATACTTAATCTTGCTGTAATATAAGATGATGAGGTATGATATACTTAATCTTGCTGTAATATAAGATGACGAGGTATGATATACTTCACCTTGCTGTAACATACGAGGATGCTTGATGTTTCAGTACTGTAATCCTTCATGCCAGACATTCCACTCTTGGTTATAGTGACGTATGATCCAAAGCTGTAGCTTGTAGTATCAAATTAAAAATGACTCCAACGTTGGTTATCGTGTATTACAAACTGCTATCATGACGGTGATCCTTGTCTTAGCAAGAGGAGACACAATTGAATGTCCACAATTTACGAAAAGAGGAATAATCACAATCCTGTAATTAGTCAACAGTTGTCAGAAGCTACAGTCGAATATTACAGGTACAGCTGTTCCTGTGGCACAGAAAGAGGGCTTTCTGTGGCACAGAAAGCTACATTGCTGTCTGTATAATTCCGCTGGGAGAATTCCACCGGAATTGTCTCTAAGAATCTCTAAAAAAAGTCTCTAAGACAGTCGGCAGACTAGATGAGAAGTATATTGACCAGACCACACACTAGAAGGTGAAGGGACGACGACGTTTCGGTCCGTCCTGGACCATTCTCAAGTCGACTCGACTTGAGAATGGTCCAGGACGGACAGAAATGTCGTCGTCCCTTCACCTTCTAGTGTGTGGTCTGGTTAACATACTTTAGCCACGTTATTGTGACTCCTCGCCTGCATGAGAAGTATAGTTCAGTGGCCTCAATGGGTAGAGGAATACCTATTGTGAAATATTTAGAATTATTCATTGTGCTGGGGGACAGGAAGCCAGAGTGTATTCATATATATTATGCTTTGAACGAGGTCTTCTTCACCCATAAGGTCGAATTACTGACCCCCGCTCAGCGTACAAGCACACATCGAGCTGACTAACTCCTGAGTACCTACGTCCTGCTGGGTGAACAGAGGCATTCACCTTCACTTTTCACAGGTGAAAGGATATATATGCTCAACAATTTCTGTCCCACCGGGGATTCGAACCCGGAATTCCCGATTGTGCGTCGAGAACGAACCCGACTGAGCTACCAGCACCCTAAACCGAGGCTTAGAAGTGTGTGTTAAGAATAAACTAATTTGAGGGCGAGGGTGGATAGCCATATTTGAACGGTAATGTTCAATTGTTTTCTGCAAAACGGCCTTTAGGCAATTAATTATTTGTTCTAATTGTTTGTGACTTAGTAACCATAGTGCTTCTAGTCACACCGGAGAGGAAAACACCTGCTTACTGCTTACGCTGTTTGTGATTGTATAGTTTACAGCTGTTGAATCCAGCTTAGAGCAGAGGTTCGTAAGTTTAACTAGTTGTAGATCCTCTGAGGGTCATATGAAGCAAAGAAGTGTCTTTCCAGTGATTGTTGCTCAGTTCCCAGAGTATACCTTGTATCAAGAATACCTTGAATCCAAGGATATACCAGAGTATATCCTAGAATACCGTCTGTTTCATGTCTCTTAACTCTGATCTATCTATCATACGCCTTACTACATTGTGATCATTGTGTTATCTACGCCTGCTAGATAACACCATGGTGTTATTACCTCTTATCTTAAATTCATTTACAGTGAATATCAGCACCTTAAATTTATTTCCACATAGTTTTTTTAACTTAAATTGTCAATATTCACAGACTTCATTATATTTCAAGTCAAAAAGGTTACTCATTACTTTCCGGTGTCATCTCTCATCTTTTAACTAGCAGCGTGAGTGGACGAAACAGCTGCAGCTTATAGATTCAGGCGGGTAATGTGTGATGAAATAACTCACATCCGCTGTTCCGGAGGCACGGGGTCAGTGCCACCATTGAAGAGGTCAGTGCCACCGTTGAAGAGGTGAGTGCCACCGTTGAAGAGGTGAGTGCCACCGTTGAAGAGGTGAGTGCCACCGTTGAAGAGGTCAGTGCTACCGTTAAAGAGGTCAGTGCCACCGTCTAGGCGTCAGTGCCACCGTCTAGGGGTCAGTGCTACCGTCTAGGGGTCAGTGGTACCGTCTAGGGGTCAGTGCCACCGTCTAGGGGTCAGTGCCACTGTCTAGGGGTCAGTGCTACCGTCTAGGGGTCAGTGCCACCGTCTAGGGGTCAGTGCCACCGTCTAGGGGTCAGTGCTACCGTCTAGGGGTCAGTGCCACCATTGAAGAGGTCAGTGCCACCATTGAAGAGGTCAGTGCCACCGTCCAGGGATCAGTGCCACCGTCAAGGGGTCAGTGATACCGTCTAGGGGTCAGTGCCACCATTGAAGAGGTCAGTGCCACCGTCTAGGGGTCAGTGCCACCGTCTAGGGGTCAGTACCACCGTCTAGGGGTCAGTGCCACCGTCTAGGGGTCAGTACCACCGTCTAGGGGTCAGTACCACCGTCTAGGGATCAGTGCCATCGTCTAGAGGTCAGTGCTACCGTCTAGGGGTCAGTGCTACCGTCTAGGGGTCAGTGCCACCGTCTAGGGGTCAGTGCCATCGTCTAGAGATCAGTGCCACCGTCTAGGGATCAGTGCCACCGTCTAGGGGTCAGTGCCACCGTCTAGGGGTCAGTGCCACCGTCTAGGGGTCAGTGCCACCGTCTAGGGGTCAGTGCCACCGTCTAGGGGTCAGGGCCACCGTCTAGGGGTCAGTGCCACCGTCTAGGGGTCAGTGCAACCGTCTAGGGGTCAGTGCCACCGTCTAGGGGTCAGTGCCACCGTCTAAGGGTCAGTGCCACCGTCTAGGGGTCAATGCCAACGTCTAGGGGTCAGCGCCACCGTCTAGGGGTCAGTGCCACCGTCTAGGGGTCAATGCCACCGTCTAGGGGTCAGTGCAACCGTCTAGGGGTCAGTGCCACCGTCTAGGGGTCAGTGCCACCGTCTAAGGGTCAGTGCCACCGTCTAGGGGTCAGTGCAACCGTCTAGGGGTCAGTGCCACCGTCTAGGGGTCAGTGCCACCGTCTAAGGGTCAGTGCCACCGTCTAGGGGTCAGTGCCACCGTCTAGGGGTCAGTGCCACCGTCTAGGGGTCAGTGCCACCGTCTAGGGGTCAGTGCCACCGTCTAGGGGTCAATGCCAACGTCTAGGGGTCAGTGCCACCGTCTAGGGGTCAGTGCCACCGTCTAGGGGTCAGTGCCACCGTCTAGGGGTCAGTGCCACCGTCTAGGGGTCAGTGCCACCGTCTAGGGGTCAATGCCACCGTCTAGGGGTCAGTGCCACCGTCTAGGGGTCAATGCCAACGTCTAGGGGTCAATGCCAACGAGGTTCAGTACCACAGCGAGCTAAAATATAACCTTTACATTAATAGTCAGGGACACTCCCTCGCTGGTCGGACCGAGTGTCTCATGCACTAAATCTTCTTAATGCGGCTGTGTAATCCATAAAAGCCTGGCTTAACCGTGTCTCCTATTTATAGCCCATCAATTAAGGACGTAATTAATGAACTGACACACACACTGTGAGAGCCACATGTTACAGGGACAGTGAGTGTCAGATATGAACATGTTTTTACAAAAAATAATTATAAAATCAGTTGTATGATGTGTATATATGTCGAGTAATTAGGTCCAGTTGTGGCAGATCTCTAATGATCCGAACTTGAAGTGATTCTGGACCGTTACGTGAGGTATAACTGCAGGATATATTCCAGTATTATAACACGTAAAATATGAATACGATATTTTAGTTATACAATGGATAGAGTGAGAGAGCCAAGGGTTGATCGATTAAGAGAGACATATTTGATAACACATTGTTGACATATTTGATAACACATTGTTGACATATTTGATAACACATTGTTGACATATTTGATAACACATTGTTGACATATTTGATATAGAGGGGCGTGGTTTCATGTCTTACAAGTCGCGTGGTAATACAAGACCAGGTTCGAATCCCCCCCAGAACGCTGCACTGATATTCGAATAATAATAATGTAAAAATAAATTCGAGAATGTATTACTTGAGTTATTAAGA
>WNGS01169498.1:33536204-33549276 GCA_020271785.1 Procambarus virginalis
CACAACACACACACACACACACACACACACACACACACACACACACACACACCACACACACACACACACAGGTGGGTGTGGCGGACTGCATTTTTTTGGACTGTCGGAAAGCCTTTGACACAGTACCCCATAAAAGGTTGATGCATAAGCTGGAGAAACAGGCAGGAGTAACAGGTAGGGCGCTCCAGTGGATAAGGGAGTACCTAAGCAATAGGAAACAGAGAGTTACAGTGAGGGGTGAGACCTCAGACTGGCGTGAAGTCACCAGTGGAGTCCCACAGGGCTCTGTACTTGGACCTATCCTGTTTCTGATATACGTAAATGATCTCCCAGAGGGTATAGACTCATTCCTCTCAATGTTTGCTGACGACGCCAAAATTATGAGAAGGATTAAGACAGAGGAGGACAGCTTGAGACTTCAAGAAGACCTGGACAAGCTGCAGGAATGGTCGAACAAATGGCTGTTAGAGTTTAACCCAAGCAAATGTAATGTAATGAAGATAGGGGTAGGAAGCAGGAGACCAGATACAAGGTATCATTTGGGAGATGAAATACTTCAAGAGTCAGAGAGAGAGAAAGACCTGGGGGTTGATATCACGCCAGACCTGTCCCCTGAAGCTCATATCAAGAGGATAACATCAGCAGCATATGCCAGGTTGGCTAACATAAGAACGGCCTTTAGAAACTTGTGTAAGGAATCTTTCAGAACATTATATACCACATATGTCAGACCAATCCTGGAGTATGCGGCTCCAGCATGGAGTCCCTATCTAGTCAAGCATAAGACTAAACTGGAAAAGGTTCAAAGGTTTGCCACCAGACTAGTACCCGAGCTGAGAGGTATGAGCTACGAGGAGCGACTGCAGGAATTAAACCTCACTTCGTTGGAAGACAGAAGAGTTAGGGGGGACATGATCACCACATTCAAGATTCTCAGGGGAATCGACAGGGTTGATAAAGACAGGCTGTTTAACACAAGGGGCACACGCACTAGGGGACACAGGTGGAAGCTGAGTGCCCAAATGAGCCACAGAGATATTAGAAAGAACTTTTTTAGTGTCAGAGTGGTTGACAAATGGAATGCATTAGGAAGCGATGTGGTGGAGGCTGACTCCATACACAGTTTCAAATGTAGATATGATAGAGCCCATTAGGCTCAGGAAACTGTACACCTGTTGATTGACGGTTGAGAGGCGGGACCAAAGAGCCAGAGCTCAACCCCCGCAAGCACAACTAGGTGAGTACAACTAGGTGAGTACACACACACACACACATATCCCAGGAGGCAGCCCGTAGCAGCAGTCTAACTCCGAGGTACCTATTTTTGAAGGCCCTCTTTTGTTTTCAAACCTCTTGGTGAAAAAAACTAAATTAAATTTAGTTTTCTCACCAAGTCAGATCCGAACACTCTGAACGTGGCTGAGGCTCGTCAGTGCACCAATAAAAATCTCAAGATATAAACATATAAGATCCTTGTATAATAGTTATATTAGAAACGACAGCCAACTCTGTAGTCGTAGAGGAGAAATACTTTGATTCTTTGGAATATTGGAGCTTCAAGAAAATAATAATACAAAAAAGATACCTTCACATACTTCATCCCTGCGGTTAACCCAATGCCTGACCATAAGAAAGTCTATTAACTATTCAACCCCGTAGCCACCTACGTGAGACCTAGATCGATGTGTGAAGACTTGAGCAAAAACTGAATGAGGGCTGAATTCCCAATCGAGGAAAGATTTTAACAGTAAGGAAGAGTGCAGAGAAGGACTACCAGGGAGGGGAAAGAGACATGCTTTGACGAGGATTAATGAAATGCAAAACACATTGATCAAAAGACGAATATTTGCAACGATTAATACCTGCAACAAATGGCAACAAACGACATAAAACTATTAGACTAATAACAAACATGACAAACACGTTATTCAAGGAGCATATCCTATGACATTTGACACAGCCAGTAACATACAGTCAGTTACATTCAGTGAATAACTCCCATGGCTCATAAAACGATGATTATTTCATGTTTAATAATTCATTTTGTCGGGGACAGACAGCCTGTGTATATATATTTACGGTCAGCTTATATTGAAGTCCCCAGAAGGTGGAAGAAAGGAATTATCAAGGGAAAGCGCCAAGCCATTACGACTATATAGCACTGGGAAGGGGTCAGGATAAGGATTTGCGATGGGACGGGGGAAGGAATGATACTCCAACCAATTGGACGGTCGGGGACTGAACGCCGATCTGCATGAAGCGAGACTGTCGCTCTACCGTCCACAAATGAACTGTTCCCTACTACTGAGTCTCCCGAGGATGCACCGCCACAATAAGCTGACTAATATACTGCCGGCTGAACAGTCAATAGGTAATACGAAATGTGCCCAACCATTTCTCTCCCGGCAATTCATTCCAACCCGGGATTCCCGATTGTGTGTCGAGAACGAATCCAACTGTACAACTCAGACCCCCCCCCCCTCTTGAGGTTATCTTGAGATGATTTCGGGGCTTTTTAGCGTCCCCGCGGCCCGGTCCTCGACCAGGCCTCCACCCCCAGGAAGCAGCCCGTGACAGCTGACTAACACCCAGGTACCTATTTTACTGCTAGGTAACAGGGGCATAGGGTGAAAGAAACTCTGCCCATTGTTTCTCGCCGGTACCTGGGATCGAACCCAGGACCACAGGATCACAAATCCAGCGTGCTGTCCGCTCGGCCGACCGGCTAATGACATATGACGAAAAAACAGGAAACAAAAGAAAATCACACATGAAATACAAGACATAAAGTGAATAACACACTAAAAAATGAAACATTTGATGTTGAAACAAAAGCACACACACACATAACACTGGCCGACAAACAGGAGTAATTTTGGGAGGGACAAAGGCACCGATCCCAAGGCCTCGGTTACAAAGGGTTGCCGACACAATGGGACTTGACACAAAGGCGCCGTTGCAGTGTACCTCAAGGTTCTAGCTGGCTCTCGACACCATGTGAATTATAAGTCACCTTTACCACCTGCCTCTCGCTAATTGGCTCTTTTCCTCAAAGGTAACACCAGGCAAGAAACCACGCATGAAATCGGTATTTGTTGGTCTGACTTGTGTATTGGTAACAGAGAAGGTCTGTTAATGGTCTTATCTGTTAATGGTCTTATCTGGTAATGGAAGGTTTTTTCTTCCTGTCTGTTCGAGAATAAAGGCCAGACGCTTGCAAATAGCCTCACTAAACTTTGCAAGACAACTGGTAGTTCTTGGAGGTAATAGGCACTGTTGTATTGAACAACAGCAATACAGTGAGTGTTCGGAACAGCAATACAAGTATTAAATTTGTTGACCAAACCACACACTAGAAAGTGAAGGGACGACGACGTTTCGGTCCGTCCCTTTACTTTCTAGTGTGTGGTCTGGTCAACATATTTCAGCCACGTTATTGTGACTCCTCGTCTGCAAGTAATAAATATGTAACCACTCCTTTGGTGGAGACTCCTGTTTCATTAACCTGTAGTGAGAGATTTCATAAGCCTCTCTTTCTATAAAAAATATTTTTAATATGTATTTTTATAGTTTAATTAATATTTTAAATATATACCATGTGTTATATAATCATTCTGACTTAGTGCGGTCTCCACATTATTACTTTTGTAATATTTGCTTCTCTTATTCTTATCCCCCCTACTCTCCAGTACCCGTGACCCCCAGCACACCTGGTGTAGCAGACTCACGCCACAGGTCAGCAACAAGCACTCTGCTAGTCCAAGTTTGTTTATTGAGACTAGAAAGAAATACATACATCTCAAAGGGATAGAGTAGCTTATGCTATATCTACCTCCCTTACTCTGCTAGTTTGTCTCTGCCACACCAGCGCCACCTACATTGATCAAGTCCCATATAAACAGAAGCCGGTCAACCACCACCAGACAAGGGGAGACATCTGTCACGTAGGGTGCAGTCGCACCTCCACAGATCACCAGTATCAGCTAATGATACTGGTAATGGTTCCAAAGGGTCACCACCACTTACGGGCTATTCATGCCTGTGCCACCTTTTGGGGTGGCTTAATCTTCATCAATCATCAATCAATCCACCACCAGTAGAATACTGTCTCGTGTTCTTCCTGCGGGACCTACCACCCTCATACTACCCTGTGTGGTAGTAGATCTACGTTGTCTGGTATTCAGTATTTTCAGCACCATTTATTTTATGTTCTCTAACGTTACGTTAAATTGTCTGTTTGATTATTTTGCTTTGATTGTTTTGCACCCGGTAAGTAAGTCAAGTTTTTTTAGGAATTATTTTAAGTTTTGTTATTTGTCAACTTTAATTTTTCATATTAAAGTATTTAAATTTTTCCATTCCCTATGTTTTATCCAGCATTTACCACACCGTGAAGAGGTCAACATAGGAGTTATATTTTAATTTGTTTTTACCCTTTTTTTAGTTTATATGTCCGTAGCCATCTGCCCTAGCCACTGTTCTTAGTGATTTTACCGTAACATTATAATTTCTATTACTGAAACAAGCAATAATAATTTATGATTATTATTAAAGGAGTTGATAATTAGGTAATGTAAATTATTCAAATAGAGAAAAATATGATACTTTAGGTTAACAGGCAAATCTAATGGAAATTTGATACCTAAACAAATATTTTTATTCTCTCTCTCTCTCTCTCTCTCTCTCTCTCTCTCTCTCTCTCTCTCTCTCTCTCTCTCTCTCTCTCTCTCTCTCTCTCTCTCTCTCTCTCTCTCTCTCTCTCTCTCTCTCTCTTTCTCTAAAGAGTTCACATCGCTCCAGGATATCGCTGTGAGCATCATAGAGGTCTCCAGAAGGATTCACTTGTATATAATTTAGTAGGCTGTCATAGGTGTTTGTGAAGGTCCTGTGCTAGGTTATAGTGTCCAACTACGGGCTCACCATAGCCCGTGCTACTTGGAACTTTGTTCCAGGAAGCGAATCTTTAACAACAACATATAGTGTCCTATGTTGTGCCATTGTTTGCTGGGGTGACCCACGTTCTGTGTCCTTGGTTATGTTGCCACATGTGCCGTATAAAGCCATCACCCACATAACACAGCGCCACATAGCTCAGCATCGACATCACCTACATGGTGATGTAGGTGATACTTAACACTCTACAACACCGACCAGCATCCAACATAACACAGCCCAATATAGACCTATTGTATGCAGTCGTAATGCCTTAGCGCTTTCTCCTGATAATGAGCCCAACATAGACCAGCATACGACATAACACAGCGATACATAGCGGCCCACAGCCCCCCCCTTCCCTACCCCCTGTTACAGCACATGGAACAACACACATTAAATAATAAAAGAAATATGTATACAAGAACTATATAAACAAATAAAATAAACAATATATATGATTTATTACAGAAATTAATAAAATAATTATTTGTTATTCATTCAGATCCGGAAAGAAAAATGGATGTGAAAGGTCTAACAAATGAACGATAACATGATGATACGATTGATATAATGTGCTTCGTACGTTAATCTTCTTGAGGTTATCTTGAGGTTATCTTGAGATGATTTCGGGCCTTAGCGCCCCCGCGGCCCGGTCCTCGACCAGGCCTCCTTTTTGTTACACATCCCCAAGCAAGCAGCCCGTGGCATCTGTCTTACTCCCAGATACCTATTTACTGCTAGGTGAACAGGTACATCAGGGTGAAAGAAACTCGGCCCACTTGTTTCCGCCTCCACCGGGGATTGAACTCGGTACCTCAGGACTACGAATCCGAAGCGCCGTCCACTCAGCTGTCAGACCCTCGGTAATATTGATACGTGGTATACGATAATCAGAGATGCACTTTCGCGTTGCCAAAGCGCATCTGACGATCATATGTGACCTGGATATGCCCCGGTATGGGCCGTCTGACCCTTTAACAATACCTGGGCATGTTCTGGTATAGGGCATCAGGGCATCTTATGACCTGGGGCCAGATTCACGAAGCAGTTACACAAATACTTACGAATGTGTACATCTTTCCTCAATCGTTGACGGCTTTGGTTACATATATTAAACAGTTTACAAGCATGAAAACTTGCCAATCAACTGTTGTTATTGTTATAAACAGCCTCCTGGTGCTTCGGAGCTCATTAACTGTTTAATAATTGTAAACAAAGCCGCCAAAGATTGAGAAAAGATGTACAGGTTCGTAAGTGCTTGCGTAACTGCTTCGTGAATCTGTCCCCAGGTTCGTAAGTGCATGCGTAACTGCTTCGTGAATCTGTCCCCAGGTTCGTAAGTGCTTGCGTAACTGCTTCGTGAATCTGTCCCCAGGTTCGTAAGTGCTTGCGTAACTGCTTCGTGAATCTGTCCCCAGGTTCGTAAGTGCTTGCGTAACTGCTTCGTGAATCTGGCCCCTGGGCACTGAACTGAGGCATCAAATAATACAACTTCCCAGACGCATCTTTAACTCTCCCTCTCGCTATTCACTTTTCTTCCTCTGCCTCTCCGAATTCCCCCTATCTTCTTCATCCTTAGATATCTCTTCACATCCTCTACTTCATCTCTTCCTTCTCTCTCCTCTGCTTCCACCGTCTTAGCCCCCACGCCCTCCCCTACATACACCAATCCATTAGTAATATTGCTCTAGGAAATCATACAATATTGCATTCTACAAGAAAAAAATATAGCTAGAGAAAGGAAGAGAGAGAGAAAGATAACAAGAGGGGGAGAGAAAGGGAGAGATTGCATGAGATAGAGAAGGAGACAGGCTTTAAATGTGAATAACTTGACGTAAATAAACAAATCCACAAGGGCCGTGACGAGGATTCGAACCTACGTCCGAGAGCATCCCAGACGCTGCCTTAATCGACTGAGCTACGACATGGTCAAAAGAGTGCTCCCGGACGTAGGTTCGAATCCTCGTCACGGCTCTTGTGGATTTGTTCATTTGATGCATCTCGCTATTGTGATTGCTGTGTATAACTTGACGTCCTTTGTATAACAGAGATAATATTATACATTGAATAGTATAACTCATGAGCCCATGATTGCATTAGGTATATATATATATATATATATATATATATATATATATATATATATATATATATATATATATATATATATATATATATACCCAGTCTATATTGTACCCAGTCTCGTGGGGTAGTTTTTCCAATATCATGATTAATCCTTAATCATGATTAATCATGATTAATCATGATTAAGACGCTTCGGGATGAAAATGGTTGGAGATAAGGGCACTAGGATTGCGGGAACGGTTTGATAACGCCAGTGACAATCATCAACTACTCACATCTAGATTGTGAGTGGTTGATGATAACGGTACTATAATTGTGGAAGCAGTTTGGTGTTATTACCACTGGGATTGAAGAGATTGTTGATGATATCACAAAGACTCATGACTTGGTTATCACACAAATCAATACGGGTGTCTGCTAAAACCATTTCCAATGATAATTGTGAGGATGGTGCTTGATCTGGGTCTACTATTGTATCGTGTATGTCACTGGGAAAACTATTGAAGTAGTTTGAGTGTAATGGGTAAGCTATTGTAGTATTTTATGCGACACTGGGTGAACTAATGTAGGATAGCTTGTGGTTCTCGCTCTGCTGTTGTAGGATGATGTGTGATAATGGATCAGTTACTGTTGGGTGGGTTTTGGTACTAGGTCGACTTCTACTGTAGGATTCGAATGGTATGTGGCACGCACCTCACATTAATTAAACATAAGCGCTGCTTTGGTCTTTGCAATGTGAAAAATTGCACTGGAATGAAGGAATACTCAGACATAAAATTAAGACAATTTACTCTAATATTAAAATGAACAAGTAACATATGAAGAGTAACCAAAACCTTGGATAAATTACGGGCTCACCATAGCCCGTGCTACTTGGAACTTTTTGTTCCAAGCAGACT
Source organism: Procambarus virginalis (assembly GCA_020271785.1). Lineage (NCBI taxonomy): Eukaryota > Metazoa > Arthropoda > Malacostraca > Decapoda > Cambaridae > Procambarus > Procambarus virginalis. Next base: position 33,544,124 of record WNGS01169498.1, read on the forward strand.
CAGTACCTCAAACCATCGTACAATAGCAGAATTAGTACCACAGACCATCCTACAATAGCAGACACAGTATCACATATATTCCTACAGTAGTAGACGCAATACCACTCACCATCCTTCCATTTATCATGTGATTATTGGGAGTTCTGGCCCACTCCTGACTGATAACCAGAGCCCAACTGATAACCAGAGCCCAACATCCATCAGTCTCCTGAGACTGATGGATGCCTTCTACTCTTAACGAATCATCAAACAACAGTATTCCTCTGTATGATATCAGTTTCTGCAGTGTTAGGTAAACTAATTAATTTGAACATACTGACAGTATCATCAATGATCCCTTCACTCCCAGTGCTAATACAGCAAGGGGGACTTTCACAATCCTATTTCCGTTATCATCAACCAGCCCAATAATCTTATTGGTATTACCAACGGCTGTTCCGGTGATCCAAGCGCCCTTACCACCAACTATTTTCATCCCGAAGGGGCTTCAGGCTACATTGAGCTATGATAAAGGATTAATCTTGAGATTGAGGAGACAATCTACCTAAGTGGGTACCTGATGCACTCACTCATGGCCGCATGAGTTATAAGCTTCAGAGTTTAATATTCTTTCTTATTCAAAGGACGACAATTTATTCAGATTTGAAGTTTATATATTTTGCTTACATTTGTCTCTCTCTCTCTCTCTTTCTTTCTCACTCTCTCTTTATATATTTCTTCAATCTTTCTCGTTATCTCTCTCTCTCTCTCTCTCTCTCTCTCTCTCAGTCTGACACTCTATACATTGCCATAAACAAAAATCTACAATTCAACGATAATAACGTACTCGTGCCATATTTGTAAAACAATCAACAATTTTTGTAGATTGCAATATTGAATGTTCTGCGAGCCCATTAGCTTTATGAGAGCAGTCGACCAGTTCGTCACAATATTACTAATGGATTGCTATGTACAAGGGAGGACTGGGGGTTAAGAAGGTGGAAGCAGAGAAGAGAAGGAAGAGATGAAGTAGAGGGCGTGAAGAGATCTTTGATGAAGAAGATGGTGTGATATAAGGCGCGGAGGAGAAATAAAAGTGAATAACGAAAGATAGAGTTATTGACGGATGTGAGAAGTAGGAGGAAGGAATATAAGGGAATGGAAAAAGTGTCTGAATGAAGTTAGGAATGTAATAAGAGAATGAGGAAAGTAGAATGAAGATGCTTCGACAGAGAGGAATAGGGGTATTGGGAGTAAAGTAGAGAGAGGGAAAGGGATGAAGGGAGAATGACAATAGGTAATGATAAGAAAAAGGGGAAAACATAGAAAAAACAAAAATAATGAATGGATAGGGTTTACAGCACCTGCATTTCCTCTAATCTGTCTGTAATTGGTTCGAATGCAACGCAATAGATGGGTTTAGAGAATTCCTACGAGCAACGTAGAATCTGTGCTACTGGCGGGAGAAGTGAGTTAAACCACTACAACAAGATCTAGAGAGAGAGTGAACAAGTGTAAGGACAGATGGAAAGTGACAGAGGATGCAGACGAGGAGTCACAATAACGTGGCTAAAGTATGTTGACCAGACCACACACTAGAAGGTGAAGGGACGACGACGTTTCGGTCCGTCCTGGACCATTCTCAAGTCACGACAGAGGATACCTTTGATCTTCTAGAACACGTCGGAGGTGTTACTGCCAGAGAGGAAACCAAGTCAGGTATAGACAGTCACGTGGTAAGTGTGCCTTCTCAGTCAGGAAAATTCCACGGTGTATAAATAAATATTTTGCGGGAACTGAGTGTAGCTTTGGCCAGCAGAATCAGTTAAGTAAAGGCATTTGTTGCTTTGATGATTGAAGAAGGGGTCGTCCCCATCAGTCTCCAGCGATGTACGTCACCACACACACGTGACTAATGATCAGGTTCAGCATCAACTTACTTTCAAAACATTCTAAAAAGAGATCATTTCCCCCAGGAAGCATCAGTGGTTTGGAGAGAGTATTAGGCTAGTGGAACTACATTATGCCGACCGTATATATAATAGATATATATATTATATATATATATATATATATATATATATATATATATATATATAATATAATATATATTATATATATTAATATATATATATATATATATATATATATTATATATATTATTTATAGATATATATATGTATATATATATATATATAGATATATATATATATATATAGTTATATATATATAAATGTCTAAAATTTGCTGTGCACACTATAGCCTGTTTAGGAAATATCTGTTGCAAGCAAGCTCTTATATCATCTTTAAATCCTTTGAATTTGTTACAGTTATTTATATTTTAGTTCTTCAGGTTATTACTTTATTCTTACCTTCAGACTTAAGATGTAACATCCAAGACTTAAGATGTAACATCCCAAGACTTAAGATGTAACATCCCAAGACTTAAGATGTAACATCCCAAGACTTAAGATGTAACATCCCAAGACTTAAGATGTAACATCCCAATACTTAAGATGAAACATTCCAAGATTTATGGTTTACCACAATACATAATCCTGTTGTCGGGGACAAGAAGCCTGTGTTTATGTATACATACTGTACTGTACTTTAGGTTTGAATTGAGTATCCGCTAGAAGCAACCCCACAATAATTGACTAACTCACAGGTTCCTTCACTACTAAGTAAACAGAGGCATTAGGTGAAATGAAACATGCTCAATCATTTCTGTCCCACCAAGGAATCGAACCCAGGATCCCTTGAAAATCCTTCAAAACAATATCCAGCTTACTGACGGAAGGATACTCATTTAGTATTGAACGTGTTATGATAAAATGAGGGTTATCTTGAGGTTATCTTGAGATGATTTCGGGGCTTATCGTCCCCGCGGCCCGGTCCTCGACCAGGCCTCTTTTTGTTACACACTCCCAGGAAGCAGCCCGTAGCAGCTGTCTAACTCCCAGGTACCTATTTACTGCTAGGAGAAAAGGGGGCATCAGGGTGAAAGAACTATTTTGCTCATTTGTCTACGCCTCCACGGGGATCGAACCCGGAACCTCAGGACTACGAATCCGAAGCACTGTCCACCCAGCTCTCAGACGCTCTTAATACCTTCAACCTGCTTCAAGACGATTAAGTCACACTCAGTAAGCTTACTGCTAGGCAAGTTGCAAATATTGCAATGCATTAAGGCTTAACACGACGACAGGCGTCAGGTAACAGGTGTACACCTCACCTCACAATACACTCACAATACAATCAGTTACTTTGGCAACAATCATATAAATTCACACAGTAATTGTTCGTAGCAAATATCTGTTTAAGCCAAGGTGGAAGCTGTAAAGGAATGTTGCAAGTGCAATGTGGTCATTGCCAAAAGATAAATTAGACCCGAAGTCAAGATGAATGACCCAGTCAGCAGATAGGGGGGAGGAGAGAGAAGAGAGAGAGAGAGACGGAGGGAGAGCGAAGAAAAGCAGTGACGAGAGAGAGAGAGCGAGGGAGAGAGAAGAGGAGAGAGAGAGAGGAGAAGCAAGGGAGGACCATAGGAGGAGAGGTTAGAGGAGATGGAGAATGAGGGTGGGAGGAGGAGAGAGAGGAACCTCCATGTGAACAAGGAACGTAATGGAGCAATTAGTCTGTTGTGGGGGGGTGGGGGTTGGCAGAGGATAACCCATTCGCTCAACTAATAGTTCCCGTTTTTGCGCGTGTTGTAAGCATCGTTTCAAATGCCACATTTACCAAAAGTAGTAACGACTAACAATGTTGTTTAAGATTCGCTGCCTGGAACAAAAAGTTCCAATAGTAGCACGGGTTATGTGAGCCCGTAGTGGATTGTTTTCAACCGGATCACAATTTTGCGTTTTTATATTTAAGGAACTCAATAGGTTAGGATGCTCCGGTTCGTACCTTTCTGGTTAGGCTAAAAAGATCGATTTTTTTACGGAGTGACAAAAACAAAGAAAACGGACTGCGAAGGGGAATTATCGGCGAGAAGCGCCAAAGGCCAACCATTTGCGACTATTAGCACTTAGGAAGGGGGTCAGGATATGGACTTGGGATGGGACGGGGGTGAAGGAATGGTGCCCAACCACTTGGACGTCGGGATTGAACGCCACCTCATGACAACTCGTACAATGTGGTGAACCGTTCGTCCCCTATATAAGAACCCCCCCCCCCCCCCCTTATTTTAATTATCATGTGTATTTGCATGATAATATTTCAGTATAAGAATTATATAACTTTTATAGTATAGCTATTATATATATATATATATATAGATATATATATATATATATATATATATATATATATATATATATATATATATATATATGTTATATATATATATATATATATATATATATATATATATGTATACATATATATTTATATATATATATATATATTATATATATATAATATATATATATATAATAATATATATATGTTACATATTTAATACACTATACTAGTAGCGCAAGTCTTTTTTAAAGTGTTCCGATTTCCTTGTATCTTATGTAGTACCAATTCTCTGTTTGAAGCCCATTCCCATCTTCTTGAGATCATGAGATGATTTCGGGGCTTAGCGTTCACGCGGCCCGGTCCTCACCCAGGCCTCTTTCTTTTGTTTCACACCCCCCAGGAAGCAGCCAGTAGCAGCTGTCCAACTCCAGGTACCTGATTTACTGCTAGGTAACAGACGCATCAGGGTGAAAGAAACTCTGCCCATTTGTTTCCGCCTCCACCGGAATCAAGATCCTGAACACTCCAGGAGGATTGAAACGGTGTGATATCACTCACTGCACCTTAAGCTTACCAATTTTCCCAACGCCACTAAGATAACAAATGCAACCGTGCATATCCCTATCAACAATAGTAAAGCTCGAATAACGGGAATGGCATTAAAGTTCCTTTCAACAGTGTAACTATCCAAATCTCACAAAAAAGGAACGATATGTCGATAAACACACCACAAATTAAACCTTCATTTAAAACACGCGATTCCTCTACATTTAGATCCCTCTACCCAAAATAGGTCATGGGAGAATAGGCTCGCAAGCGTAATAGAAAAGCCACAATTGCGGTGGCCTGACTATAAGATTTGAAATGTTTATGGCGCGGAAGGAGAAGGGTTCAAGTAGGAAATCCCCTCCCGTTGAGGATAGCTGGTG
>WNGS01169498.1:33549301-33566202 GCA_020271785.1 Procambarus virginalis
GTTAGGTTAAGATAGGTTAGGTTAGGTAGGGTTGGTAGGTTCGGTCATATGTCTACGTTAGTTTTAACTCAAATTTGAAAAAATTAACTCATACATAATGAAATGGTTAGCTTATATTTCATAAGAAAAATATATATAAATTCAGGAAAACTTGGCATATTAGGCAAACCGGGTCTTGCATAGTAGGCCGAGTACTGCGTTCTGGCTACTAGTACAACATATATTTAATATATATATATATATATAGTATATATATATATATATATATATATATATATATATCTATATGTATATATATATATAATATATATATATAATATATATATATATATAATATATATATCTATATATATATATATATCCGTTTTTTCCCTCCAGTTTTATCAGTCCTGTTTATCCTGTCTGTCAAACTATCTCTGCGCCAATCGCCTGTCCCTCCAACTGATTTTCTGTCCGTCCTCCTCACCCCCGTCACTCCCCCTGCCCGTCACTCCCCCTGCCCGTCACTCCCTCTGCCCGTCACTCCTCTGCTTCAACGCCGTTCGATGGAATTTCTCGAAATTTGGCAGTCGGCTCCTAGTGGTAATGGGCACCGAGACGACTTATTACTCTGACTCACTCTCTCCTGCGCTCCTTTCCTGGCCGTCCCAACATCCCCCCTCTTCATTATCCCAGCTCGATCTCCTTTCCTCCACCATCACAGCCCATCCGTAACCATCCGAGACCATCCCTAGACGATACTAGCCCATCTTCCACACCAAACCCCTCCCCAATCACCACAGTGCTTCTCTACCTTCCCATGTATATCCCCTCACTTTTTCAATCTGTTCTTTACTCTCCCAACCCCTTCCCTCACAACTCTAACTCAACTATCCTCAATCCTCGCTGACCCCAGCTGTCAAAAGGTCATATAAAGAAAAAAAAAAACAAAAATTGAATCTTCTATCTCAACAATATTTTTTGTTAAATGCTGTGATTAACTTCATATGATTTTTATTATTTTTATAATAAACATATATAAATATAACACAATCCACAACGGAGGGCAGTTTTAGACAACGCTAAAGGTGAAAGTTGCAACACAATGCAATATATATTTAAGACATTTTGTTGAGAAACTTAAAAAAAATACAAAATACTGCAAAGGATTCATTGTTAAGTTTAATACTTAAAAGGCTTTTATGCAGGAAACAGAAGTCCATTGTAAGTAATGATATTCGGAGTTATAAGAAACAGATTAAAAAGTCTCTATATAAATATATCTCATAATGCACTGCGTGTCAGTGAACGCTGTTTTGTATTTAGTTCAATATATATGCATTTGTTAAACTATGTTTATTTTTATTTTTTAACTATTATATATATATATATATTATATATATATATATATCTATATATATATATATATATATATTATATATATATATATATATATATATATTAAATATATAAATTCTTCAGCATTTATTCTCACAAATACAACAGCGATTTCATTGTCGATCGACTTATGAATGCACAATAGCTCCTTCTGCTTTGGCTTTCAGTTCTATCGTTATCAACTCGGTATGACAATGGTGAATTCTATTAGTGTTCTGCTTGCTAATTTAACGATAGAATTTCTCGTAGAAGGGTTATTTTCCACTATTGTCACTAGAAGAAGAATAAAATGGCGTTATGTAATGCCTTATCATCAAATCATGCCATTTTAGAATTGATTGTTTTTTTTAAATCAAAGATGATTTCTTTTCTTAGACACTAATAATATAAGTTGTTTACCAAACCACACACTAGAAAGTGAAGGGACGACGACGTTTCGGTCCGTCCTGGATCATTCTCAAGTCGATTACATATTTCAGCCATGCTATTGTGATTCCTCGTTTACAATCATATAAGTTGGTGGAACACCAAAGTTCAGAATCTAAACGAAACCTTTATAAGGAATTAGTTAAATTTCCATTTCACCACGATTAGATGATGACAAAGAAAACATTGATAGGATTTTTTCTGAGGACCTCTATAATGTGCAGCTGACAGTTTGCTGATGGCTAGTGCTAATAGACTGCAGATTCCTAATGTAACTTTGAATAATATATTAATTCAGAAAGCGATTAGCTAACAACTATAACACTATAAGCAAAACTAACAAAAGGTCACACAGTAACTGTGTATATACTGTCATGAAATAGTTGTGGCAAATTATACCTAGTTAAACATATCACAAAATGTATATGTTTGGATATATGAGCCAATTTTGTATCTCGTTTTTATAACACTAAGGAGGCTTGTGTCACACAGAAACAGAAGACACACCTCAGGAACTTCAGAGACGCTTTTCTCATCATAAAGATGACAAAGGCGTTAAGAAACGTGTGCAATTTGCAGATTGCTTATGCAACAACACCACTGAACAGAATGAAAAAAAGAATATTGAAATAAAACACCTCTCACTGTACTAATACTTCACATATGTAGACAGTAACACATAACATAACCTTCACCTAAAGTAACTCGCCCATTCACCATTAGTCCCTGTTAATAAATACTAGCTTCTTACATTTGTTAGATTTGAAAAAAACACTTTTCAGTCGAACTTTCAAAGACAAGGAAAGTCCAATCATATTCTTCAACATCATATATATTATCTGTCTTCCTTCATACCCTTTAACTCTCTGTCTCTACCACTCAATATTTCAATGCTACATCATTCCTGCCTTTTATTTATTTATTTATTTATTTACATATACAAGAGTTCTTACATTCTTGTACAGCCACTAGCACGCATAGCATTTCGGGTAAGTCCTTAATCCTAATTTTCACACACACACACACACACACACACACACACACCACACACACACACACACACACACACACACACACACACCACACACATCCCCAGAAGGCAGCCCGTAGCAGCAGTCTAACTCCGAGGTACGTATTTTTGAAGGACCTCTTTTGTTTTCAACCTCTTGGTGAAAAAAACTAAATTAAATTTAGTTTTCTCACCAAGTCAGATCCGAACACTCTGAACGTGGCTGAGGCTCGTCAGTGCACCAATAAAAATCTCAAGATATAAACATATAAGATCTTTGTATAATAGTTATATTAGAAACGACAGCCAACACTGTAGTCGTAGAGGAGAAATACTTTGATTCTTTGGAATATTGGAGCTTCAAGAAAATAATAATACAAAAAAGATACCTTCACATACTTCATCCCTGCGGTTAACCCAATGCCTGACCATAAGAAAGTCTATTAACTATTCAACCCCGTAGCCACCTACGTGAGACCCAGATCGATGTGTGAAGACTTGAGCAAAAACTGAATGAGGGCTGAATTTCCAATCGAGGAAAAATTTTAACAGTAAGAAAGAGTGCAGAGAAGGACTACCAGGGAGGGGAAAGAGACATGCTTTGACGAGGATTAATGTAAATGCAAAACACATTGATCAAAAGACGAATATTTGCAACGATTAATACCTGCAACAAATGGCAACAAACGACATAAAACTATTAGACTAATAACAAACATGACAAATACGTTATATTCAAGGAGCATATCCTATGACATTTGACACAGCCAGTAACATACAGTCAGTTACATTCAGTGAATAACTCCCATGGCTCATAAAACGATGATTATTTCATGTTTAATAATTCATTTTGTCGGGGACAGACAGCCTGTGTGTATAGATATTTACGTTCAGCTTATATTGAAGTCCCCAGATGGTGGAAGGAAGGAATTATCAAGGGAAAGCGCCAAGTCATTACGACTATATAGCACTAAGAAGGGGGTCAGGATAAGGATTTGTGATGGGAAGGGGGAAGGAATGATGCCCCAACCAATTGGACGGTCGGGGACTCAACGCCGATCTGCATGAAGCGAGACTGTCGCTCTACCGTCCACAAATGCACTGTCCCTACTACTGAGTCTCCCGAGGATGCAACGCCACAATAAGCTGACTAATATACTGCCGGCTAAACAGTCAATAGTAATACGAAATGTGCCCAACCATTTCTCTCCCGGCCATTCATTCCAACCCGGGATTCCCGATTGTGAGTCGAGAACGAATCCAACTGTACAACTCAGACCCCCCCTCTTGAGGTTATCTTGAGATGATTTCGGGGCTTTTTAGCGTCCCCGCGGCCCGGTCCTCGACCAGGCCTCCACCCCCAGGAAGCAGCCCGTGACAGCTGACTAACACCCAGGTACCTATTTTACTGCTAGGTAACAGGGAATAGGGTGAAAGAAACTCTGCCCATTGTTTCTCGCCGGTACTTGGGATCGAACCCAGGACCACAGGATCACAAATCCAGCGTGCTGTCCGCTCGGCCGACCGGCTAATGACATTTGACGAATAAACAGGAAACAAAAGAAAATCACACATGAAATACAAGACATAAAGTGAATAACACACTAAAAAATGAAACATTTGATGTTGAACAAAAGCACACACACATAACACTGGCCGACAAACAGGAGTAATTTTGGAGGGACAAAGGCACCGATCCCAAGGCCTCGGTTACAAAGGGTTGCCGACACAATGGGACTTGACACAAAGGCGCCGTTGCAGTGTACTCAAGGTTCTAGCTGGCTCTCGACACCAGGTGAATTATAAGTCACCTTTACCACCTGCCTCTCGCTAATTGGCTCTTTTCCTCAAAGGTAACACCAGGCAAGAAACCACGCATGAAATCGGTATTTGTTGGTCTGACTTGTGTATTGGTAACAGAGAAGGTCTGTTAATGGTCTTATCTGTTAATGGTCTTATCTGGTAATGGAAGGTTTTATCTTCCTGTCTGTTCGAGGATAGAGGCCAGACGCTTGCAAATACCTCACTAAACTTTGCAAGACAACTGGTAGTTCTTGGAGGTAATAGGCACTGTTGTATTGAACAACAGCAATACAGTGAGTGTTCGGAACAGCAATACAAGCATTAAATTTGTTGACCAAACCACACACTAGAAAGTGAAGGGACGACGACGTTTCGGTCCGTCCCTTTACTTTTCTAGTGTGTGGTCTGGTCAACATATTTCAGCCACGTTATTGTGACTCCTCGTCTGCAAGTATTAAATATGTAACCACTCATTGGTGGAGACTCCTGTTTCATTAACCTGTAGTCAGAGATTTCATAAGCCTCTCTTTCTATAAAAATATTATTAATAAGTATTTTTATAGTTTAATTAATATTTTAAATATTTACCATGTGTTATATAATCATTCTGACTTAGTGCGGTCTCCACATTATTACTTTTGCAATATTTGCTTCTCTTATTCTTATCCCTCCTACTCTCCAGTTCCCGTGACCCCCAGCACACCTGGTGTAGCAGACTCACGCCACAGGTCAGCAACAAGCACTCTGCTAGTCCAAGTTTAAGTATGTTTATTGAGACTAGAAAGAAATACATACATCTCAAAGGGATAGAGTAGCTTATGGTATTCTACCTCCCTTACTCTGCTAGTTTGTCTCTGCCACACCAGCGCCACCTACATTGGTCAAGTCCCATATAAACAGAAGTCGGTCAACCACCACCAGACAAGGGGAGACATCTGTCACGTAGGGTGCAGTCGCACCTCCACAGATCACCAGTATCAGCTAATGATACTGGTAATGGCTCCAAAGGGCCACCACCACTTACGGGCTATTCATGCCCGTGCCACCTTTTGGGGTGGCTTAATCTTCATCAATCATCAATCAATCCACCACCAGCAGAATACTGTCTCGTGCTCTTCCTGCGGGACCTACCACCCTCACACTACCCTGCGTGGTAGTAGATCTACGTTGTCTGGTATTCAGTATTTTCAGTACCATTTATTTTATGTTCTCTAACGTTACGTTAAATTGTCTATTTGATTATTTTGTTTGATTGTTTTGCACCCGGTAAGTAAGTCAAGTTTTTTTTAGGAATTATTTTAAGTTTTGTTATTTGTTAACTTTAATTTTTCATATTAAGTATTTAATTTTTCCATTCGCTATGTTTTATCCAGCATTTACCACACCGTGAAGAGGTCAACATAGGAGTTATATTTAATTTGTTTTTACCCTTTTTTTAGTTTATATGTCCGTAGCCATCTGCCCTAGCCACTGTTCTTAGTGATTTACCGTAACATTATAATTTCTATTACTGAAACAAGCAATAATAATTTATGATTATTATTAAAGGAGTTGATAATTAGGTAATGTAAATTATTCAAATAGAGAAAAATATGATACTTTAGGTTAACAGGCAAATCTAATGGAAATTTGATACCTAAACAAATATTTTTATTCTCTCTCTCTCTCTCTCTCTCTCTCTAAAGAGTTCACATCCCTCCAGGATCTCGATGTGAGCATCATTGAGGTCTCCAGAAGGATTTACTTGTATATTTTAGTAGGCTGTCATAGGTGTTTGTGAAGGTCCTGTGCTAGGTTATAGTGTCCAACTACGGGCTCACCATAGCCCGTGCTACTTGGAACTTTGTTCCAGGTAGCGAATCTTTAACAACAACATATAGTGTCCTATGTTGTGCCGTTGTATGCTGGGGTGACCCACGTTCTGTGTCCTTGGTTATGTTGCCACATGAGCCTATAAAGCCATCACCCACATAAGACAGCGCCACATAGCTCAGCATCGACATCACCTACATGGTGATGTAGGTGATGTAGGTGATACTAATACTCTACAACACCGACCAGCATCCAACATAACACAGCCCAATATAGACCTATTGTATGCAGTCGTAATGTCTTAGCGCATTCTCCTGATAATGAGCCAACATAGACCAGCATACGACATAACACAGCGATACATAGCGGCCCACAGCCCCCCCCCCTTCCCTACCCCCTGTTACAACACATGGAACAACACACATTAAATAATAAAACAAATATGTATACCAAAACTATATAAACAAATAAAATAAACAAATATATATGATTATACAGAAATTAATAAAATAATTATTCGTTATTCATTCAGATCCGGAAAGAAAAATGGATGTGAAAGGTCTAAAATGAACGATAACATGATGATACGATTGATGATTTAATGTGCTTCGTACGTTAATCATCTTGAGGTTATCTTGAGGTTATCTTGAGATGATTTCGGGCCTTAGCGCCCCCGCGGCCCGGTCCTCGACCAGGCCTCCTTTTTGTTACACATCCCCCCGCAAGCAGCCCGTGGCATCTGTTTTACTCCCAGATACCTATTTACTGCTAGGTGAACAGGTACATCAGGGTGAAAGAAACTCGGCCCACTTGTTTCCGACCCCACCGGGGATTGCACTCGGTACCTCAGGACTACGAATCCGAAGCGCCGTCCCCTCAGCTGTCAGACCCTCGGTAATATTGATACGTGATATACGATAATCAGAGATGCACTTTCGCATTGCCAAGCGCATCTGACGATCATATGTGACCTGGATATGCCCCGGTATGGGCCGTCTGACCCTTTAACAATACCTGGGCATGTTCTGGTATAGGGCATCAGGGCATTTTATGACCTGGGGCCAGATTCACGAAGCAGGTACACAATACTTACGAATGTGTACATCTTTCCTCAATCGTTGACGGCTTTGGTTACATATATTAAACAGGTTACAAGCATGAAAAACTTGCCAATCAACTGTTGTTATTGTTATAAACAGCCTCCTGGTGCTTCGGAGCTCATTAACTGTTTTAATAATTGTAAACAAGCCGCCAAAGATTGAGAAAAGATGTACAGTTCGTAAGTGCTTGCGTAACTGCTTCGTGAATCTGTCCCCAGGTTTGTAAGTGCTTGCGTAACTGCTTCGTGAATCTGTCCCCAGGTTCGTAAGTGCATGCGTAACTGCTTCGTGAATCTGTCCCCAGGTTCGTAAGTGCTTGCGTAACTGCTTCGTGAATCTGTCCCCAGGTTCGTAAGTGCTTGCGTAACTGCTTCGTGAATCTGGCCCAGGTTCGTAAGTGCTTGCGTAACTGCTTCGTGAATCTGGCCCTGGGCACTGAACTGAGGCATCAAATAATACAACTTCCCAGACGCATCTTTAACTCTCCCTCTCGCTATCACTTTTCTTCCTCTGCCTCTCCGAATTCCCCTATCTTCTTCATCCTTAGATATCTCTTCACACCCTCTACTTCATCTCTTCCTTCCCTCTCCTCTTCTTCCACCGTCTTAGCCCCCCACGCCCTCCCCTACATACACCAATCCATTAGTAATATTGCTCTAGGAAATCATACAATATTGCATTCTACAAGAAAAAAATATAGCTAGAGAAAGGAAGAGAGAGAGAAAGATAACAAGAGGGGGGAGAGAAAGGGAGAGATTGCATGAGATAGAGAAGGAGACAGGCTTTAAATGTGAATAACTTGACGTAAATAAACAATCCACAAGGGCCGTGACGAGGATTCGAACCTACGGCCGAGAGCATCCCAGACGCTGCCTTAATCGACTGAGCTACGACATGGTCAAAAGAGTGCTCCCGGACGTAGGTTCGAATCCTCGTCACGGCTCTGTGGATTTGTTCATTTGATGCATCACGCTATTGTGATTGCTGTGTATAACTTGACGTCCTTTGTATAACAGAGATAATATTATACATTGAATAGTATAACTCATGAGCCCATGATTGCATTAGGTATATATATATATAATATATATATATATATATATATATATATATATATATAATTATATATATAATATATATATATACCCAGTCTATATTGTACCCAGTCTCATGGGTAGTTTTTCCAATCATGATTAATCCTTAATCATGATTAATCATGATTATCATGATTAATCAGATTAATCATGATTAAGACGCTTCGGGATGAAANAAAAATCCAAAATTTATTTTCATTTTTTTTCATTTTCAAATTACATCCACTTTCGGCCATACGGGCAAACGGCCAAAAGCGACGTTCTTTTTAAAAGGACAGGTTGATGTGCGATATGCAAAATGGTGGCCCAGAGAGGACCACTGATGTGTAGCCGACCTGAGGAAACGCAGTCCCCATTTTGTGTGGTAACACAGGAAGGATCATCGAGCGTCAAGTGACCTGTGAGCGAGGTCACCGGGTGAAGTGGAATTTCCGGCACGAAGAATCTCGCGTTTTTACACCTCACCTCCCGACGGACCGCCAGGCCGATGTCACCGTATTTAGGAGACGTGCTTTCCACTTTTAAAGCTGCTGTCTCGAGAGATGACGGGGAATATATGCGACCATTTTAAAAGTATGTTTTCTTCTTCCAGAGAATGAGCAAGCTCTCCCAGATGAGGGGTTTCTTCCCCCTGAAGACAGAGAATGTTTCCCTCCCCGAATGAGAGAATATATGCTCAGTTCCCAGAAAGAGAGAGATATTACTTCTGAAAGAGAGGGAATGTTCATCTAAAGATATATAGATTGATCTCCCTAAGCTAGAGATGGGTCTCTTCACGTAACGAGAAGTTATCCTTCGAAAGAACGAATAAGTAAAATTGTGTTATTTCTCCTTTCATTATTTATTTCTCTGTCTCTGCCGGGGTTTCGCCTCCTGAAGAATATACGTGGATAATAGTATTAATCCGGCAGTCGAGGGGTTTTCAATTTATATAATGTGTGTTGTTAGAATACCACTGGCATCTTACTGACCCTAATTATCACATCATATATTTATATTAAGTTAATGAGGCTGGATAATATTTCCCTGAATCTGTGGTAGCATTGTTTAATACAAAGTTTATTCCTTCCAATCTTCTGCTAACCTATTTGCATTACCAATCTGTCACGTACAGTTTATTTACATATTTTTTATATAAGCTTATCTCTGTTTTAATAAAAATTTCCAGTGTTCTGGAATGCAGTCCCAACCAAAAGCACATCAGGCCCTTTAAAGCACATCAGGCCCTTTAAAGCACATCAGGCCCTTTAAAGCACATCAGGCCCTTTAAAGCACATCAGGCCCTTTAAAGCACATCAGGCCCTTTAAAACACATCAGGCCCTTTAAATCACATGAAACACAGCAGCCTTCTACAAAATCCGCCCAAAACACACCACCTCCAACGATCTGGGAGACAACAAATTTTTCCCACAACAAACCTGCAAGATCATTTTTTCCTTAGAAAAATATGGCCTGCCAATAAATTAGTCCAACATGAAATAAGCCCCAAAAACAAACAGATCCCATGACCAAATTAACTATATAAAAAAAGCATCTGCATGACATTCTGTCACCTAGAAATCTTCCACGTCAGTCTAGTCATACAAATGTCTTCGTTAAATAAGACATATTGTAATAACCTCTAATCACCTGGTATTTAAGCCGGGACATCATCACACCCACACACACGGTCGCACACGGGGTTCTTGGACAAACTGACCCACACGGGTTCTTGAACCAGCTGGCCTCTTGTGAACCGGATCCGTGACAAACTAGGATCCCCTCCTACCCACACAAGCCGGATGGGAAACCTTCCACGCAACAAATGGAGTACACCACAAATCCTCTGTGTTTGCCAGCACTAATCCAGGCTGGCGGCAGGCAAGCGTGGAGCCGAACACATCGAAGTTCCAATTAAATCTGTGGATCTACGACTAGCGATACAGAGCGGAAAATCCCCCACCTAACGATGTAGCGAAGGACAACAGTATTGAGTGTATTTCATGGAACAATTTCATGGAAGATGATATCGATCAGGTAACTATCTTTAGACTGAAATATGAATCACACAAGGGTTAGAGCAAGGTGGAATCGAATTATGAGTATTGTCCAAGTTTTGTACCTGGGTTGAACTACTGAGAGGACTTTGGGGTGTGAGTAATAACGTTAATTTGTTGAGTATCTTCAAGTTTAGGTCAGAGAATAGTAAGAGTTTTCTTGTGATAACTCTTGACAGTTCGGTGAGTGCCCTAATACTGTTCATTTATGTATATATATATATATATATATATATATATATATATATATATATATATATATATATATATATATATATATATATATATATATATATATGTCGTACCTAGTAGCCAGAACCCACTTCTCGGCCTACTATGCAAGGCCCGATTTGCCTAATAGGCTGAGTTATTTCCTTTATTGTCAATCAATTGTTTCCAATTAGTTTATTTGAATTATTATTATATTATATTAAAACATAATTTATTGACTTAGTTGTGTTAATTTAGGTTAGGTTAAGATAGGTTAGGTTAGGTAGGGTAGGTTAGGTTCGGTCATATATCTACGTTAGTTAAATTTTAAATTTTGCCCCGAGGGGCGAGTTTATTGGGCAGCGCCACTCATCTTGTGAGTGGACACACCGCCATAGCAGCATGTACAACACTCCCCAATAGGAAGAAAACCCGCTGGGTTGTTCATCCTGTCACTTGTACCCAGACACAGCTGGCACTTGCTTAACTGTCTCAAGTGAACAGCTCCTCAAACAAGAAGATTAACATCTATCAACCCTAAAAAGCTTACGTTATCTTGCGGGTGCAAAATGGGGAAATCTTTTAAGAACAGTATCAATATTTGACAAATAATGTTTTCCTAACTCAAACAATGTGGGGTTTATTATTCTACACATGTTTCTAATGTCTCTCAGGTGTTCACATTCACGTAGATAATGGTCAAGGCGGTGTCCATCACTCTCAGATTCTGCAACTTCGCTGATCAACTGTTGTTTCCATTCCATATCTCCAAGAATATTTGTATCCAAGACGGATTCTCGCTATCACTGATTCTCTCACTCGTCCTCCTCCTCTTCGGCCATAACGATTAGGATTGCCAGCTGCAACCATGTTGTACCATCGTATAGATTCACTGGTTTGTGCTTCTATCCTCCTTTCCTCAGTTACCTTGTCACGGTGATGTTGCCTGACAATACCTCTAATTTGTAGGAGAGTCTTGGGTATGAAGTATTCAATATGGTCTCCTTCAGCGCCTTCAGCAG
Organism: Procambarus virginalis; assembly: GCA_020271785.1. Taxonomy (NCBI): domain Eukaryota; kingdom Metazoa; phylum Arthropoda; class Malacostraca; order Decapoda; family Cambaridae; genus Procambarus; species Procambarus virginalis. The sequence goes on from WNGS01169498.1 coordinate 33,561,192, forward strand.
CCAGCACATCTGCTCGTTCATTCCCACATATTCCAACATGGGAAGGGATCCACAGAAACTTGATGACTCTTCCCTGATTGGTAAGTACTCTCACAGTTCTCTTAATTTCAGCGACTATTGCAAGATTTTCTGCCCGATTTTTACTTAGGCTTTGCAGTGCTGCTTTTGAATCGGTACAAATCACTGCACCATTAGTGTTCCATTCAAGAAACCTTAACGCCATAACAATGGCAGTTAGCTCTGCTTGCGTTGAAGAGGCATAGTTCTCAATACGTGCTTTTTCTTCATTTCTGCGTTGGAAAGTATTATCCTTGATTACCGTGTATCTGCACCAGCCCTGCCATTGACAGGATTAGATGACCCGTCAGTGTAGATTTGATCTAGTTCATCTCCGGCTTCTTTATAAATTTCCTCGAGATACTTGTGCCTCATTTCTTGTGGTATCATGTTGGATTTTTTCGTTGCCATTTCATTGATGATGATCTTGCATGAGTCATCCTCCCAGGGAGGTAACCTCTCTACAGGCAGGAGCTCACGGGCTTGCTCAAGCAGGTGAAGCTCTTCGAGGTAGCAGACTGATCTGTGATGCCATTTTTTGCTTCTCCTGTTTCCCCCTGAAAGTAGCACAGAGCTCAGTTTTTTCTTAGCAATATCATTGTAATGGGGATCTCTGGCTATCCTAATTGCAAGCTTAGCATTCAGCTCCTGAATTCTGCTTTTAACACTGGGAAGGGACAACTCCTCTCGTAGATTGGACGTTTTGGCAGTCCTTGGAACTCCAAGAATGATTGTCATGGCTTCATTTTGCTTGCTTTCAAGCCTTTTTATATCGCTTTGGGAGTAGGTGCACAGAACTGGTGCGGCATAGTCTATGACGGAGCGCACATAGGCTGTGTACATCATTTTAAGCACGGCAATAGAGGCTCCATGTCCATTCCAGGTCATAGCTTTCAGTGCCCTGAGTCGACTTTTGCATGTTTCCTATGATTTTGAGCTCCTCTTTCTCTCTTTCTTTCCTTGTTAGAGCCGACAGTGACGCCAAGGTACCGATAGTGGTCAACCCATTCAAGTGTTACACCATTAATTTGCAGTTCTTCATTTGCTCTCCGCTTGTGATGGGAGTATGCCTTCGTCTTGTTTGTGGAGAGAGTGAAACCGAGCTCAATACATTTCCTTCCAAGGAGTTCAATGGACTGTTCAATTTTTCCCAAGGTGGGAGCTTGTATTAGGACATCATCTGCATATCCCTTGTTGTGTTCCTTCCGGAAAATCAATATTTGCAATGGCGTTCATAAGTACATTGAATAGTGTAGGGCTTAAGACTCCGCCTTGGGGGGGTCCCGAGTTCCTATTCATTGTTCTGGAGACTGCTCCATTGAAGCAACCTTGGCTTTCCTACGGTAGTTTTAACTCAAATTTGAAAAAAAATTAACTCATACATAATGAATGGTTAGCTTTAATCATTTCATCAAGAAAACTTAAAATGAGGAAAAATATATAAATTCAGGGAATAACTTTGCATATTAGGCAACTGGGTACTTGCATAGTAGGCGAGTATGCGTTCTGGCTACTAGGTACAACATTATATATATATATATTATATACATATATATATATATTATATATAAATACTTATATATTATATATATAATATCGTTTTTTTCCCTCCATCAGTTTTTTTCAGATCCTGTTTATCCTGTCTGTCAAACTATCTCTGGCCATCTGCCTGTCCCTACAACTGATTTTCTGTCCGTCCTCCTCACCCCCGTCACTCCCTACTGACCCGTCACTCCCCCTGCCGTCACTCCCTGCCCGTCACTCCCTCTGCTTCAACGCCGTTCGATGGAATTTCTCGAAACTTGGCAGTCGGCTCCTAGTGGTAATGGGCACCGAGACGACTTATTACTTCTGACTCACTCTCTCCTGCGCTCCTTTCCTGGCGTCCCAACCATGCCCCTCCCCCTTCCTTATCCCAGCTCGATCTCCTTGTCCTCCACCATCACAGCCCATCCCTAACCATCCGAGACCATCCCTAGACGATACTAGCCCATCTTCCACCACCACAAACGGCCCTCCCTCCCCAATCCACCACAGTGACTGCTCATCATACCTCTACCTTCCCATGTATATCCCCTAACTTTTTCAATCTGTTCTTTACTATCCCAACCCTTCCCTCACAACTCTAACTCTCTACTATCCCCCCCATACCTCGCTGACCCCAGCTGTCAAAAGGTCATATAAACCAAAAAAACAAAACAAAAATTGAATCTTCTATCTCAACAATATTTTTTTGTTAAATGCTGTGATTAACTTCATATGATTTTTATTATTTTTATAATAAACATATATAAATATAACACAATCCACAACGGAGGGGCAGTTTTAGACAACGCTAGGTAATGGTGAAAGTGGCAACACAATGCAATATATATTTAAGACATTTTGTTGAAGAAGAACTTAAAAAAAAAATACAAAATACTGCAAAGGATTCATTGTTAAGTTTAATCCTTAAAAGGCTTTTATGCAGGAAACAGAAGTCGATTGTAAGTAATGATATTCGGAGTTATAAGAAACAGATTAAAAAGTCTCTATATAAAATATATATCATAATGCACTGCGTGTCAGTGAACGCTGTTTTGTATTTTAGTTCAATATATATGCATTTGTTAAACTATGTTTATTTTTATTTTTTAACTACTATATATATATATATAATTATATATATATATATATATATATATATATATATATATATATATATATATATAATATATATATTATGTCGTACCTAGTAGCCAGAACGCAATTGTCAGCCTACTATGCAAGGCCCGATTTGCCTAATAGGCCAAGTTTCATGAATTAATTGTTTTTCGACTACCTAACCCTACCTAACCTAACCTAACCTAACTTTTTCGGCTACCTAACCTAACCTAATCTATAAAGATAGGTTAGGTTAGGTTAGGTAGGGTGTGGTTAGGTTCGGTCATATATCTACGTAAATTTTAACTCCAATAACAAAAATTGACCTCATACATAATGAAATGGATAGCTTTATCATTTCATAAGAAAAAAGAAAATAGAGAAAAATATAATATTCAGGAAAACTTGCCTTATTAGGCAAATCGGTCCTTGCATAGTAGGCCAAAAAGTGAGGAATTCTGGCTCTAGGTACGACATATATATTATATATTAAATATATAAATTTCTTCAGCATTTATTCTCACAAATACAACAGCGATTTCATTGTCGATCGACTTATGAATGCACAATAGCTCCTTCTGCTTTGGCTTTCAGTTCTATCGTTATCAACTCGGTATGACAATGGTGAATTCTATTAGTGTTCTGCTTGCTAATTTAACGATAGAATTTCTCGTAGAAGGGTTTATTTTCCACTATTGTCACTAGAAGAAGAATAAAATGGCGTTATGTAATGCCTTATCATCAAATTATGCCATTTTAGAATTGATTGTTTTTTTTAAATCAAAGATGATTTCTTTTCTTAGACACTAATAATATAAGGTGTTTACCAAACCACACACTAGAAAGTGAAGGGACGACGACGTTTCGGTCCGTCCTGGACCATTCTCAAGTCGATTACATATTTTAGCCATGCTATTGTGATTCCTCGTTTTCAATCATATAAGTTGGTGGAACACCAAAGTTCAGAATCGACACGAAACCTTTATAAAGGAATTAGTTAAATGTCCATTTCACCACGATTAGATGATGACAAAGAAAACATTGATAGGATTTCTTCTGAGGACCTCTATAATGTGCAGCTGACAGTTTGCTGATGGCTAGTGCTAATAGACTGCAGATTCCTAATGTAACTTTGAATAATATATTAATTCAGAAAGCGATTAGCTAACAACTATAACACTATAAGCAAAAGTAACAAAAGGTCACACAGTAACTGTGTATATACTGTCATGAAATAGTTGTGGCAAATTATACCTAGTTAAACATATCACAAAATGTATATTGTTTGGATATATGAGCCTAATTTTGTATCTCGTTTTTATAACACTAAGGAGGCTTGTGTCACACAGAAACAGAAGACACACCTCAGGAACTTCAGAGACGCTTTTCTCATCATAAAGACGACAAAGGCGTTAAGAAACGTGTGCAATTTGCAGATTGCTTATGCAACAACACCACTGAACAGAATGAAAAAAAGAATATTGAAATAAAACACCTCTCACTGTACTAATACTTCACATATGTAGACAGTAACACATAACATAACCATTCAACCTAAACTAACATCAGCCCATTCACCATTAGTCCCTGTTAATAAATACTAGCTTCTTACATTTGTTAGATTTGAAAAAACACTTTTCAGTCGAACTTTCAAAGACAAGGAAAGTCCAATCGTATTCTTCAACATCATATATATTATCTGTCTTCCTTCATACCCTTTAACTCTCTGACTGTCTCTACCACTCAATATTTCAATGCTACATCATTCCTGCCTTTTATTTATTATTTATTTATTTACATATACAAGAGTTTCTTACATTCTTGTACAGCCACTAGCACGCATAGCATTTCGGGTAAGTCCTTAATCCTAATTTTCACACACACACACACACACACACACAACACACACACACCACACACACACACACACACACACACAGGTGGGGGTGGCGTACTGCATTTTTTGGACTGTCGGAAAGCCTTTGACACAGTACCCATAAAAGGTTGATGCATAAGCTGGAGGAACAGGCAGGAGTTACAGGTAGGGCGCTCCAAGTGGATAAGGGAGTACCTAAGCAATAGGAAACAGAGAGTTACAGTGAGGGGTGAGACCTCAGACTGGCGTGAAGTCACCAGTGAAAGTCCCACAGGGCTCTGTACTTGGACCTATCCTGTTTCTGATATACGTAAATGATCTCCCAGAGGGTTATAGACTCATTCCTCTCAATGTTTGCTGACGACGCCAAAATTATGAGAAGATTAAGACAGAGGACGACAGCTTGAGACTTCAAGAAGATATGGACAAGCTGCA
>WNGS01169498.1:33566227-33581781 GCA_020271785.1 Procambarus virginalis
AATTATTAACATGTCAGTTTCTAATTTAAGTTACATTATCTATGACGGACAGCCAACCTCAGAGGCTTCCCCAGTTTGAATACAATAATATTTTCCTCAATACAGCTTAAAACACTTAAACAAAATATGATGTGTTGACCAAACCACACACTAGAAAGTGAAGGGACGACGTCGTTTCGGTCCGTCCTGGAACATTCTCAAGTCATTCCCACAATCGACTTGAGAATGGTCCAGGACGGACCGAAACGTCGTCGTCCCTTCACTTTCTAGTGTGTGGTTTGGTCAACATATTTCAGCTACGTTATTGTGACTCTGCAAAACTTGAAATCTTTTTCAATGCTCTATGAGCTATGTTAAATAGATTTCTTTAAAATATCTGTAACTAAAATTTCTATCTCCGTGTTATTTTGTAGTAGTATCCTTTTTGAGTAGCAGTGAGAGTAATATAATGTTACCAAATGACTCCATAATGTTGCTTAAGAAATCTGCAATCATGTAATACTAAAATGTAATTTGCAACAACATTCTCTGCTTTGTTGACTAATAAAGCGTATTCAGAAATATACGTCACCCATATAGCATAAGTTATTACAGTTCCTGCGAGATATATTCGTTATTTTTACCTAATCAAGAATTCCGGGTTCGAATCGTAGGCAGGAGAGAAATGGTTGGGAACATTTTCTTTCCCCTAATGCCTCTGCTCACCTAGCAGTGAGTTAGGTACTCAGAAGTTTGTCGGCTGGTTGTGGGGTTGAATTCTGGACGGGATCAGTAATTCAGCCTTGAAGGGCGGGGGGGGGGGGGGAGATAAAAGCCAAACGTGAATTCATACACACTGGCTTCCTGTCCCCAACAAAATGATTTATTATATTTATTATTTTTATTATTATATCAGTCTCTTCTATCGAAATTATTTCTGCATTTCCTTCTAAGTTCCGGTTTGATGTTATTTTTCAGTTTTTTTTTTTTGCATTATTACATTTCTTCTTCTTCCCCTTCACAAACTGCCAGATATTCAATGTCTTTAAATCAAAGGATGCCATAAACATTGAATGCAATTGCAAGACGACTACAGTCAACCTTCATCCATGTAACTCTTATGACATATCATCTTCAAGATCAGTGCACAAAAACACTATTTATATGTAAACTGTTAATTTAAAAAACACAATATTCATTATGCACTTATCATTAATATATTCTTTCGTTCATATTATGATAAACAAGACAATCGTGAAAATCATTTATAGAAAACTTCAAAATTAATCTCTTGTAAAGGCTTCAATAAATGCTTTCAAATGATAATATTTTCATCATTACATGGAATGGCAATCTGAAGAGATGTATTAATTTGATAACTGAATATTTTATTCCCACATATATAAATATAAATCCAAGAATTAACAAACCATAAACTTGAAAAATATAGCACTTGAACTTGATATATGAGAAAATATGAAGGCTGTAATGTGGAATTGAACTCAGGTTTCTGGACTAATCAGACACACGCGTTATCAACTGGACTGTGATGAGCTCGTAGATACATCAACAAATACGTATGAGTCTATAAATGTGTGTATTCACCTAGTATTCACCTAGTTGTGTTTGCGGGGATGAGCTGTGCTCTTTCCGCCCGCCTCTCAACTATCAAACAACTGTTTACTAACTACTTTTCCTCCCCCCCCCCACACACACCCCAGGAAGCAGCTCGTGACAGCTGACTAACTCCCAGGTACCTATTTACTGCTAGGTAACAGGGGCATTCAGGGGTGAAAGAAACTTTGCCCGTTTGTTTCTACCTGGTGCGGGAATCGAACCCGCGCCACAGAATTACGAGTCCTGCGCCCTATCCACCAGGCTACCAGGCCCCTTATGTGTGTGTGTGTGTGTGTGTGTGTGTGTGTGTGTGTGTGTGTGTGTGTGTGTGTGTGTGTGTGTGTGTGTGTGTGTGATGAAGAGAGATCCAGAGAAGAGACATAGAAAGACATAGAGAGAAAGAAATATAAGACAAACATAGAGAAACGAGATAATAATGTAATCCAATAGAATATACCGCAGGAAATCGAAATTCTGCTTCAATCTCAATACAAGCAGTCTATATTTGTATATACAAGATATATCTCCTACGGTCATATCTTTGCAATTGCTGTGTGGAAAAATATTCCGATTCACTTGAAACTGAGATCGTCTTCCTTGAATATTCTTGATATTAAATTTATCACAAAATATAGAAAAAAACATCATTAAAGCTTTTTCTTATGACTTTGGACGGACATTTCCTACTCAAAATGAAATAGAGAAAACAATAGACGATCAATGATACAGTGGTCAGAGCTCCAATCTGGGTTCGTGGCCCTTAAGACTGACTTAAAGAAATACAAATTAACTGTAGAATGTATCATCCTTATTATAATTTACCCAACATTTCGAACCTATATGGTTTATTCTCAAGTGAGGAGACAGGAGACAATATAATTTTCCTTCCTTTCCTTTCTGTTTTAACTTTAGAAAAAAAGTTTACATTGACCCTTACTGGGAGAGTCCAAACTATCTACTTGGATAATATTTTCCGGCTGAGCTAAAGATCTGAGCTTTATACTGGCAATCACGTTAGATTTTATTATGCCGGGTGTTGTTGTTATGAAAATAACCTAGTTTGTTTCAGGGTCATGTGAAGCAAATGTCAAGAACGTAATTGGTTTGCATAATGATATTGGAAGTTGTTGGGCACTGTAGGTAAGGAGGAAACGAAGTAAATTTTGAGGAAACGTTAGACCAGTATAAGTAAAGCACAAGAAAGGGGCACGCACTTTTTGTTCCGAGAAGCTGAAGCTAAAATAACAGGGACATGTGGACAGGATAGGGACAGGGAGAGGGATACAGGGTGAAGGAACAATGGCCATCGACTTGGAAATCGGGGAATCGAACACCGACCCTGCAAGAAGCGAGACCGTCGATCTACAGGTCACTCACAAATTGTCTAACTTTATTTCTGATAATGCATTTGCTTATATTTAATTATTTAACAACTTTGATTCCTTCGTGTTTATTTATTCACAACGAGCTAAAGACTCGTCTATTTAGATCGTCTAAAAAGGTCGTATAAATCATATAAGCAGAGATCAAAGAAAGAATTGTATTTTATAATTGAATTGTATTTAACTTTATGCTCATCAGGTATCATTTTTACCAATAATTTCCTCAACCTTTCTTTCATTAGTAAGTGGTTGACACATAAGCTATCTGATCTTTTCCAATCTACCAACTTTCCCAATTATTTCAGTAGTTTCTTTCATTGAATCAACCTCTATATATAAAACATCTCATCTTCGTATTCCCATCTTCCCAGGTTCTATGATCTTCCAATTTTCTCCAAATGTCTCATCTTCAGCAGTCTTCTCATCTGCAATAATATTCCCACATTCTTCAGCACTTCCATCTTCATGAGAGATTCCAGTTTCCCCCAATCCTCGCGATCTTCCATGGTCAACTTATCTAGTAAGTTTTCATACCTTACGTCTTCTGATCTTCCTTGTTTTTTTTCAGTTTCTCCCGTTATCGGCAGTTTCCTGGTCCTCTCCTTCGTGACACAATTCTTCTCGACCATCTCTCCACTTCTCCTCCTTCATCTTTACGTTGTTCAATCAAGCGCTGAGGAGATGGTGAAGCCTCTTGAATATCCGATGACACACGATTTTAAAATGACTCTCTCTCTCTCTCTCTCTCTCTCTCTCTCTCTCTCTCTCTCTCTCTCTCTCTCTCTCTCTCCTCTCTTTTCTCTCTCTATATCTCTCTTTCTCCTTCTCTCTTCCGTTCACTCCTAACACCCCCGGCTCTACGGGATTTGCATGCATATTTCAAATGCATTTTACAAAGCTAAAATCTGGTTTCCAACCGCTGTTCAATTTAAAAAACTAGAACTTTTATTCAACGTATGTTTATAAATGCAAATTGAAGATTAGATTTGACTATAGATGGCGTTTCCTCTACAATAACCTTTTCAACAATACTTTTTGTTAAGATGTATTTTTTATTTGGTAGAGGATAAAGTAAGAGTTCCCAGTCTATGCTGTGTTTCCATTAGGTCATTCTGCTTTATTATCGGAAAAATGAATGTGTATTATTGGATGATGTAATTGAGAGCAGTACAGAGTAAAGTGGTGGTTGATCATATTGTTTTTATTTTATTTTGTGATGATTTTTCTCCCGCCATGAACATGGCAATGGAAAAGCTTACTGGGTTTGGTGTTTGACCAAAGCATGAACGAGAGAGGGGGTTATTAAGGACACCAAAAGAATTTATTGACTAATCAGCAAATATATTATATCAATGAACTTATTTTAGATGTAAAGCAGACTCTCAGTGTGTAAATATATATCACATGAAACGGGGTATAGCTCTCCTTTACGAAGAACACTGAGATCACAGGCCTTACATAGCAAGGTAACATAAATGTTGAAAACTGCAGAAATGTTCACCAAGAATTTCGTAAGATTACCTCAAAGTTACTTTACAAGGGTCTCTACCTTGCTCAGTAGCTTTAGCAGGGGTATCCGGATTCACCCATTAAAGAACACAACTCATTCTCCAGCCCATATAGCAAATTCCGACAGGAAAAATACACTACCAATTTTTTGACTGATACATTCTCCACATGAAGTTAGGAATCATATACTGACGTGTACGTTTTATTAAGTCAGTATTTGACTGATGACCAAACTAATCAGAAAATGAAGAAACTACGACGTTTCGGTCCGTTCTGAGTTGTTATCAAGTCGTGTGATAGAATAGAGATGATTGATTGATGAAGATTAAGCTATTTAAAAGTGGCACGGGCATGAATAGCCCGTATGTGATAATTTTTTTTTTACAGTGAGTGTGATCTTTGGTCGTGAAAGAAGAGAGGAAGAGACATTAAAATAAATAAAGTACGAGAGTGAGATGAGAGGTGAGAAGAAGGTAAGAGAAAAAGGTAACAATAAGATGAAAATAAGAATAGGATAAAAATAAGAGGAAAGGTAAGAATAAGAAATTGGGAAAGAATAAGAAGGTAAAGTTTAAGTCACATCACATTTGTTAAAAAGGTTAGAGATGAACCAAAGATTATTCTACACTCGTACTAACACATCCGACTAATAACATCTTAACATCCTTGGAGGAAGGAAGGAAGGAACTATCAGGAGAGAGCGCCAAGACATTACGACTATATAGCACTGGGAAGGGGTCAGGATTAGGATTTAGTATTGGCCGGGGAAAAGGAATGGTGCCCAACCATTTGGACGGTCGGGGATTGAACGCCGACCTGCATGAAGCGAGACTGTCGCTCTACCGTCCAGCCCAAGTGGTTGGGTATCCTTCGAGGAAGAGAGAACAAATAAATACAAATAACAGACATCATAAGGAAACCTAAATACATAAAGAACCTTTTCCACATAAAGCAACTCATCTGCATAATAAAACCTTCTTGCATATCGGGCTCACCATAGCCCCGTGCTGCTTGAAACTTTATGTTCCAGGTAGCGAATCTTTAACAACAACAACATTCTTGCATAGAGAAACCTCTTTGCAATAGAAACTTCTGCACATAAACCTTTCTGTATCAAGATATGCAGAGAGGTGTCCTTGTCGAGACTACCAGGATGTTGTTGTTCTTCAGTGTGAATGACTGTAAATAAACAAATCCACAAAGGCCGTGACGAGGGTTCGAACCTGCGTCCGAGAGGATCACAGAAGCTGCCTGTAAATACCTCGTTGTTCATGTCATCTTTTCTAGAAAGTAAGTCGTCTGGCTATTGATTAGATCTTGTACTGTGAGAAAGCTCATTTCAGATTCTTTAAAAAAATTTCGGAGGATCTCGCAAAAGTGTATTTCCTAATTGTATATTCACCATTTATCAGAAATTAGTTTTATATAATATATACTAAAACCATCTATTTCATTGCATTTTCTGATGAGTTCATTTGTAAATATATAAACAAATCAATGAACGATGGATATAGCCAAGGGTGCAGGACTCAAGTTGGACTTGAAATCTAACAAAGACTAAGGGACAAAGGATATCCCAACTAATTGGGATTGAGTCAACTGGTTGAGTCAGTTCACAGTAGCACTAGCCCCAGGTGGCTGAGTTAGTTCACAGCCGGCGTAAACTCAGCTGGTAGAGTCAGTTCAGTGGCCACAGCTGGTGGAGTCAGTTCACCTGGCTCAAAGAGGGGGGATGGGGGTAGGAACCCAGGTGCAGGAGACAGGTGAGGACGGTAGAGGCGGTGCCTAACTAAGCAGGTGACAGGTGTGGATTGGTTTAACAGAAGCGGTCGAGGGGGGATCTAGTTTGTTAATGTGTTCCCGCTACTCTTTATCTCGCCTTCGCTTTCTCGCTCATTCCGTCCTTTATATCTCCTCTCCACTTTTATCCAAATTCCTTGGATCTCTTGTTCAATATCTCTTGTTCACTCCTCTTCCACTTTCTACGCTGGTAATCGCAGCTTTATTCTCATTTCTCATATTCTCTCACCTTTCTTTTGTCTTTCCATTTATAGCAGAGTCATTATTTGTTTTCTGCTCTTTCACCTCTCCTCCTCATCCTCTCAGTTCTCGCACTTTCCTACCTATTTCCCTCCTCTCTCATCTATCTTTCTTATTCTCCCGCCTCTCGCTCCTTCCTTCTCATCCTCCAGCTTTCTCACTTCCCCTCCTTATCCCTCAGAGTTCTCCCATCTCTCTTCTTAACCCATTTGCTCTGTCCCTACATCTTCTCTTCCTCCTCTTCTCATCTCCTGCCTTCGTGAAATTATATTCATGAATGAGGGAGACCACTGCATGGCTTCAGGCGTTTGTGAGACAATAAGAAGGAGTTTGGTTGGGGGCAAACAAGAGTTGCGTTACATAGCCAACATTACTCCACATTCTTCCTCATTCTTAAGGTTATATGATCTTTATTCCCTTCTTGAAGTCGACTATTTCCCTCATTGTGTTTTCGTCTCTCTTTAGAAAAGTGGACTATTTGTTCTTATTCTCCGTTCTTTCTTGGTGTTTAATTTTGACTAAGCATATTCCTCCCAATATATTCTCTCTCATTCCACCTCTCTCTTTTACTGTTATATCTACTCATTGTTTCCTTCCATCGTTTTCCTTCTGTTTCTTCCTTTTTTTCATATATTTCCAAAATTTTAACAAATTCCTCCGTTACATCTGCGTGATTGCCACGTCTCTCGCGCTACTACCAATTATCACTCAGTTTCACTCCCCCTCACACTTTCATTTACATTAAAACGCAACAATCACATTCACACTCTGAACAAATCCACAAGGGCCGTGACGAGGATTCGAACCGGCGTCCGAGAGCATCCCAGACGCTGCCTTTATCGACTGAGCTACTACATGGTCAAAAAAGGGTTGAAAAGGAGTTGAGTCATTCACACACTGGTTATAACCTTCTCCACACTCGGTGCATAATGTCGATTGAGTGGACAGGATTAGTGGCTCTCCTGAAACGTGGTCACCAGCGAAGGTCTTTGACTGCAGAAAACAAGGACAAGTTGACCAGACCACACACTAGAAGGTGAAGGGACGACGACACAATCGACTTGAGAATGGTCCAGAACGGACCGAAACGTGGTCGTCCCTTCACCTTCTAGTGTGTGGTCTGGTCAACATACTTCAGCCACGTTATTGTGACTCCTCGCCTGCATAAGGAAAAGTCCTTTCGTGGTCAGGTGATCCAGTAAAGCCACCTACTCCTGTTACAAAAGGATGTGGACTTTGTAATGGTCGATCTCGAACCCATTGTTGATTGAGACGACTTACACTGAATTTTGTAACTAGCTCATCAAGATTGTAACTTGCTTAGCTAAATGAATTGTGGGGTTCAGTCCCTGAGCCTATTATGTGCCTCTGTAACCCTTTCCTCTACCGCCCACAAGATGGGTATGGGGTGCACAATAAATGAACTAAACTAACTGTAGTACTCCCACAGATAGGCCGACTGGCGAGTAAGTAGCCCATGTGTATCGCAGTTAACTAGAAAAGACGACAGAAATAAGTTAACGAAAGAAATCAATCCTGGAAGACTATTTATCACTGTGAAAGCGACTAAGGTACTTTGTGAGTGGAGCCTGTCTGTATTGGTCTGCCAAGAAGCACTGATAATCATATGCGAGTGACCATTGAAGGGGCTAGTCCAATACGTCACTGATGATGTTCGAGTGACCAGGATTTGTGGTCTATAGTAACCACACCAGGAATTCCGAACACTTTTCTAGATAAATCGGTTTCGCTTTGCAGTGATTACCAGATGGGTTAACACTGACGAAGCAGAGGGTCGAGGAGGTTGCCCTCATGTATGAGGATCTTGCGAGAGGGAACACTAGCGCTCGAAAGAGGAGCCAAAGTGACACATTAAAAAAAGAGTAGTCACCCATTAAGTACGACTGGTGGACCTGTAACCGGAAAAAAGCACAGTGATGTGCGCAACCCGTCCTCTTAAAATAACGTCACTTTTGGCTCGTATGCGCGCTATGGCCAAATTTGGACTTAATTTGAAATGAAACGACTTACAAAGTGACATACTGTTCCGTTTTCTGTTTGATTCGTCTGGCCTACTCGGTAAGTTAGAAGAGGACTTTCAATTAACGTTTTCATAACGTTTTGAAACTTTATGAGAATTTCCTGCCCACCTAACCTATCAGAGGACCTTAACTTACTGTCGTTGAAAAAAAAATCCAAATTTATTTTCATTTTTTTTCATTTTCAAATTACATCCACTTTCGGCCATACGGGCAAACNATATATATATATATATATATATGTATTAAATATGACCGAAAAAGTAAGATTAATAATTCTAACACGAATTTTCTCAATTTTCCTTATGTTTGTTTTTACTGATGACGGTAAATGAAAAATCAATTCTCCAAAATTCATTCTTTATTTCTTAGTCTGACGCGACACTTGAGCGCGTTTCGTAAAACTTATTACATTTTCAAAGACTTTAGTTACACACACACAGAACAACTGAACATATAACAATATAACAGAACAATAACTGAACAGAGTTTAAACAGCTTTTCTTTTTTATACCTGCATTTGGGTGAGGTGACATGTTACAATGGTTTGGGGTGAGGTGAGAACAAACACAGAACACGAAACAATGGGTATAAGCTAAAGGGAAGAATAGATCTGTAACTGCAGAAGGCCTATTGGCCCGTATTTCTTGATGTTTCTATATTGGAGCGGAGTCTTGAAGTGGGTAGAATATAGTTGTGCGTTAATTGGCTGTTGATTGCTGGTGTTGACTTCTTGATGTGTAGTGCCTCGCAGATGTCAAGCCGCCTGTTGTCGCTGTATCTATCAATGATTTCTGTGTTGTTTGTTAAGATTTCTTTGGTGATGGTTTGGTTGTGGGAAGAGATTATATGTTCCTTGATAGAGCCCTGTGGCAGTCACTGTTGGCATATAGGAATGTGCCTAAATGCCAACAGTGACTGCCCAGATAGGTACAAGAGGAGTGTTGTTAACGCTTATGTCGACCGTGCTCTCAGCCACAGCTCAGAATGGAAGCAAGTCGACGAAGAACTCTGTAGAGTAAGGCAGGTCCTAGTCAACAACGGCTTCTCCAATGGTTTCATTGAAGACATCATAAGAAGGAAAGTGAAACGCCATGCAACCTCTGAAGATACAACTAACACAACACCTATACCCCCTATTAGACTATTTTACAGGAACTTCTTCTCCACAGCTCATAAAACGGAGGAAAGGGTTCTGAAAGATATTGTTAATAGAAACGTTATCCCTACAGACAAAAATCAGAAGATACAATTGACGATTTACTATAAAACCAAGAAAACTGCCAACCTACTCATGAGAAACTCTCCAGACACAAAGCAGAACGCTTTGAAAGAGACCAATGTCGTCTATGCCTTCAAATGCCCACTTGGGGACTGTAAGCCCCAAAGAACTCAATATATAGGCAAGACAACAACATCTCTTTCCAGGCGATTAACGATGCATAAGCAACAGGGCTCTATCAAGGAACATATAATCTCTTCCCACAACCAAACCATCACCAGAGAAATCTTAACAAACAACACAGAAATCATTGATAGATACAGCGACAACAGGCGGCTTGACATCTGCGAGGCACTACACATCAAGAAGTCAACACCAGCAATCAACAGCCAATTAACGCACAACTATATTCTACCCACTTCAAGACTCCGCTCCAATATAGAAACATCAAGAAATACGGGCCAATAGGCCTTCTGCAGTTACAGATCTATTCTTCCCTTTAGCTTATACCCATTGTTTCGTGTTCTGTGTTTGTTCTCACCTCACCCCAAACCATTGTAACATGTCACCTCACCCAAATGCAGGTATAAAAAAGAAAAGCTGTTTAAACTCTGTTCAGTTATAGTTGTTCTGTGTGTGTGTAACTAAAGTCTTTGAAAATGTAATAAGTTTTACGAAACGCGCTCAAGTGTCGCGTCAGACTAAGAAATAAAGAATGAATTTTGGAGAATTGATTTTTCATTTACCGTCATCAGTAAAAACAAACATAAGGAAAATTGAGAAAATTCGTGTTAGAATTATTAATCTTACTTTTTCGGTCATATTTAATAACATATGTCTACAGGAAAGACTGCTACCAAATATACTAATATATATATATATATATATATATATATATATATATATATATATATATATAATATATATATATATATATATATATATATATATATATATATATTATATATATATATATTTAATTTTATAATTCCTTAAAAACAGTTGTTGCAGATTCCCTGTATTGAACATATGTTTGTCAATAACTTTGTAAAAAAAAAAGTTATGTTTTGAAATAATTATTTTGACTACAATTTCGAGGGAGTGGAAAAGCTAAATTACCCAGCCACATCAAAACTATTGCCCATAAATTGGTTTTATCATTTTATCATAAGCTCTCTTTTTTTAACATAATGTTATAAAATTTCAAATTTTCTTTTTAACAATCAAATTTTTCGTTTCTACACGCTCTAGTGCAAGTGCTGCTGTCTTAACCTACCACGGCCAAACTAAATTAGTCGGACAGTAAACCAATTTGGGTAGAGGTCGTCATATCTTCGACGACCGGGCCGCGGGGTCGCTAAGCCCCGAAATCACTTCAAGGTAACCTTAAGGTAAGGAGGGTAAACTTGGGTAAACCAAGATGTAGTAGTGTGTGTGTATCGTTGGAGACTTCAACTTCGGGGTAATTAATTGTATATCAAAAAACACGTAACTCAGAAGGAGAACAATGCTTGTAATTGGTTCAAGATTGCATCATGAGAAAGCTTCACACAGAAATCACACAAACGTGATATATAGCAATGAGAAATTCCACTAGGGCTTTGAGGTGGGCCCAAACCTGCTACCAAGGCATTGCCAAGCCGCATAGGTCGTAGATCTGCGACCACATCAAGGCCCAAGTGAATTTTCTCATGAGGAAATTCGTTACGCATCGATCAGAAACAGTTATATTGTGAAACTGATCCAGGCAAAGAAAGACGCAATGATTATATGAAAATAAGCAATTAACTGAGTACAGGGGATTACAGAACAATTATGTATAATAAAATGAAAAAGTTGTGTGAAAGAACAGATTGTTTCAATACATTACTAAAGAGTTCTTCTTGAGGGCTTGTTTGAGAAGTGTTGAGTATGAAGACGATGAATCACAGTGACGTGGCTGAAGATATGATGACCAAACCACTCATCAGAAAATAGAGAAACGTTGACGTTTCGGTCCGTCAAGGGACCATTATCATGTCGTGTGTGAGACGACGTGATAATGGTCAAGAACGGACCGAAACGTCGTCATTTCTCCATCTTGTGTTTGTGGCTTGGGAAGTGTAGGGTGTGTATGTCTTAAGATAAGAGATGGGGCAGCCATGAATGTTGAGTGTGTATGCCTTAAGATAAGAGATGGGGCAGCCATGAATGTAGAGTGTGTATGTCTTAAGATAAGAGATGGGCAGCCATGAATGTAGAGTGTGTATGCCTTAAGATAAGAGATGGGGCAGCCATGATGTTGAGTGTGTATGCCTTAAGATAAGAGATGGGGCAGCCATGATTTGAGTGTGTATGCCTTAAATAAGAGATGGGGCAGCCATGAATGTTGAGTGTGTATGCTTAAGATAAGAGATGGGGCAGCCATGAATTAGAGTGTGTATCTTAAGATAAGAGATGGGGCAGCCATGAATGTTAGAGTGTGTATGTCTTAAGATAAGATGGGGAATCCATGTGTGTAAAGTGTTGTATGTCTTAAGATAGAGATAGGGCAGCATGAGTGTAGAGTGTGTATGCCTTAAGATAAGAGATGGGCAGCCATGAGTGTTGAGTGTGTATGTCTTAAGATAAGAGATGGGCAGCCATGAGTGTCGAGTGTGTATGCCTTAAGATAAGAGATGGGGCAGCCATGAGTGTAGAGTGTGTATGCCTTAGATAAAAGATGGGGCACCATGAGTGTCGAGTGTGTATGTCTTAAGATAAGAGATGGGCAGCCATGAGTGTTGAGTGTCTATGTCTTAAGATAAGAGATGGGGCAGCCATGAGAGTTGAGTGTGTATGCCTTAAGATAAAAGATGGGGCAGCCATGAAACACTAGATGTATACCGGTGGTTCGTATAACAATGGATTATGATGTATATTCAAATTGTATATAACCCATCTAGAAACATTTGTATAGGAGATCATACACATTGTATACAATTTTAATTTAATCACTGAAATAACAATGATCTGAAATGGATAACCATACGAATTAAAGGTCATATTTTTAGGAAGGAGATCAACCGAATTAAGGAAAGTCTAAATTTAACAACGATTTGTTAAACTAGCATTGTATATAAAAATATAAGAAAATCTTAAGGAAATTTTAAAGCTCCATTAACCGTGCAAAGAAAAGATTTAAGTGTTTATTTAGATCAAGTAAACAAAGATTAGGTAGAAGGCTAGGCAGCTGAAAAATGACACAGATCAAGCACTGATAAGGACATAGAAATGGGCGGCATTTTATAAAAGATACTTTGTGTATAGTTACACAATATCTATAGTTACTAGATAACAACCTGATAACAATAACCTCTAGGACTGTGTGTGAGAGAGGAGAGATATAAGAAGCTTTCCGTGTCTCTGCGACGATCTGCCTATTTGCATGTTAATCACATTTTGCTTATTTATGAGTACGCCTGTCTGTTGCTCTCTTGATATAAGTAAACTCTTTCTCTCTATTTACATATTTCTAACCTTCATTTTTCTTTATCTCCTCCCTTGTCTATTATCCACATCTCCCTATCAACCTCTTCTCCTTCTATGTTCTCTCTCTCTCTCTCCTCTCTCTCTCTCTCTCTCTCTCTCTCTCTCTCTCTCTCTCTCTCTCTCTCCTCTCACTCTCTCTCGCTCTTCTTTCTCTCTTGCTTCCTCCATTTATCTGAGAAAATTAGACTGCTTATAATCCATAACAGCGACATATATCCTCCGAAAGTCAGGGCGTCGAGCGTGTGGAAGTAAAGGGATCACCTTCACAGAGTTCCTCCTTCGACGGAATTTTGGAGGCAAGCAGTTCCAGCTGCTCCCCTTCCGCGCGCTCACAAAAAGTATGTAAGAAAAGGAGATGACTTTGTTTTAGACCCGGTTTAATGCTAGGCACCTTTGGGCTGTGTTGGGGAGGAGAGAGGTCAAGGCCCTTGAGCCGTGTTTAGGAGGGTGTTAGGGGCACTATGGCTGTGTTTTGGAGGCGGTCAAGACGCTTGGGCAGTGTTGGGGGAGGGAGACAAGATGTTTGGGCTGTGTGGGGAGGGGGTCAAGATGTCTTCAGGGGTCTTGGAACGTAGAGAGGAGAGAGGAGAAGTGATAAAGGAAGGAGGTGAGAAGGCTGTGATGTTCGTAGACGAAGAGAGTGGGAGGCACCAAAAAGTAGTAATTAAGTGAATGTATAGATTAAATAAAAGAGAATTGAGATATTGATGATAGGGTAGGAGAGATGGGAGAGAGAGATGGGAGGGAGAGGATTAGAGGTGGTGGACGAAGGAAGACAGGATAGGTAAGGAAGATGGGAAAGAATGTGGACATGAAGATTAAGTGGTGATATCGTAGATGAGCGGGGTTATGGAGGGAACAGATGGTGAGGTGGTGGTGGTGGTGGTGGTGGTGGTGGCTACAATGATTGTGGTGGAGGTGGTGGTTGTTGTGGGTAAGATTCGCTACCTGGAACAAGAAGTTCCAAGTAGCACGGGCTATGGTGAGCCCGTAAATGGTGCTGGTGGCTGCAATGATGGTGGGGGTGGTGGTGGTAGTTACAATGATGGTGGTGGTAGTTACAATGATTGTGATGGTGGTTGTGGTGGTAGTTACAATGATGGTGATGGTGGTTATGGTTGAAGTATTAGCTTGGAAACTAGTGACGACCAGGACATAAAGTCTAGTTCTTGATACCGTGCAACGATGTCTTGTATATCTTTACTGATACTCAAGTTAATTATCTTATCTGGATCGATAATTAATTAATAATTATTAATTCATAATTATTGTCGATTGCAGTGTATGACATGGATCAATTGGGTGGATTTATTCCAGTGATTTCTTCTTAACAAACCTAACCTAACCTAACCTAACCTAACCTAACCTAACCAAAAACGTACGTACCCAGCAACTCACCTAACCATCGAATCCAATACATAGAAAACGAAGATAGTTATGAACCAATTTTTTCATGGTAAACTGTATTTCTTACAGTGGTTACTGTAATGTAACACAAAAAATGCGACGTATTACTTTAGAAGACGTGATGCCTGAGCAACATTTCGAAAATGTTGAATTCGAGAAAGGAGGTTTTGTCTTCGAAGTGGCTGTAAGCTGTCCTTAAGTGTCACTTATAACAAAAAACCAGACACTTACACACTTACTGATGAACAGATACATACTGAAAAATAGACAGACAGACAGAAATAGAGACAGACAGGAAGACAGTGAAATCGACCGAAACACAGACGAACAATATGTGTTCGAGGCCAATCTCTAATCAATTACATGTCTCCAGCGGAGCAAAAACTTTTTATGAAAAAGAACCTAATAAAATGGCTTCTCCAGCTCTCACCGCCCTCCCCTGAGGTCCAATGGCCGCCATGAACTCCAGCAATAATTGCAATGGCAGATATTGCATCCAGGAAAAACATCGGGGGAGGCAGAGTACAGGAAACTTTATGTCTTTTGTGTAGTCATGTGGCCTCTCCTGCATGAGGACCACATAGTGTTATTATTTTATTACTAATAAGTAGTAGTAGAGTACTGGTGGTAGCAGCAGTAGTAGGAATAGTAGTAGCAGTAGTTATACTAGTAGTACTTGTAGTGTCATCATCCTATATATTATAACTATCATCACCACTATCATACTTTTCATTCCCTTACATTCTTCGGGGGTAAGAAGGTATTTATCCATAGTAATCAATGTAAATCTAAGGAAAATAAGCTAAGAATGTTGATTCAGACACCCACTCGTTCATCCATTCACCCACA
>WNGS01169498.1:33582242-33599917 GCA_020271785.1 Procambarus virginalis
CAATGAATTCCAAACACAAAGTTTCCCGCCCCAGCCACAGGCTCTGCCTTGATGTTTATTGCCAAATGTTGATAGAATTTCAAATACCGTCACTGGAAGGGAAACATTTACTCCCTCGCCTTCAAACTTTTTTCCAGGACCCTGAAATAATTGTTCCATAAGCAAAACAATATATATTCCACCGACATCCAAAGCAAATGCGCGCTATCAACTTCCATATTGCATGACTGATTTTGTTTATAAAACTCAAATTGAGTTTAAATGTCATTTGTCTGCACCTTGTTTGTGACAGAGGAAGTGGTTATATTGGAGCCTCACTGAAAACCTATATTGTCTGTCACAATAACTGACGTCAACGCATTTTGTCCTTTGATATCATTGGTAATATTATATTATATTAGTATAGTATATATAATATATATATATATATATATATATATATATACTATCTATATATATATATGTAGCAGTTTTTAAAACTGTATTAAACAATTTAGATATTTGATCTAGACAAATCTTCTCGATATTCCTTATGTTTTTCTTCCCTGAAGCAGAACATTAAAAAATGAACTCTCCAAAGTTCATTTTTAGTAACTAAATAACTAGGGGGAAAATGAACTTTGGAGAGTTAATTTTTAATCTTCCTGCTTCAGTGCAGAAAAACATAAGGAATATCGAGAAGATTTGTGCTAGAATCATATATCTAAAACGTTCTGTCGTTTCCAATGAAACGTGTTTAAAAGAAAGACTAAACACACAAATGCGTTTCGCATTTGTGTTGCTCACGTGGCCCCAACAGCGAGGTGATTCGATCAAGTAACTGTCTGCAAAATTGACATCCTAGTACTGTCGGGTTCTCCCGAAGACAATCTAGAGAAACTGGTTTACCTATTTTCAGTCCCACACATCGATCGCTGGCCAAGTACGGGTCCTACAAGAGATAAAAAAGAGCCTCACCACCCACTCCTCACCACTCACTCCTCACCACCCACTCCTCACCACCCACTCCTCACCACCCACGCCTCACCTAATACCTAAGTGCAGAATGGTGTTATAGGGAGATGGCTTGCAAGCCTGGCCGTCCTATTCCCAAGGAGCTTGGAGTGTTATGGCTGCCTGTGTGTGCCACAGAACTGATATGTGCGAGAGATGGACGAGAGAAGCAATACTTTTGACGAGAGTGGTAAGGTGAATCAAAGAGAAATATGATGATACAAATAACATGAACTGTACGAATAAGAGGAAAGGAAACGATGAAAGGTTGTAATAATAGGAAAGAAATGGATGAAGGTAAAAATAAGTTGGAAAGTAAGAATTAGATGAAATGCAAGAAAAGTAGAAAAAGTAAGAAAAAGAGATAACGGAAGAATAGAGAAACAGGTTCAGTAAAGAAAAAGTTTGAATTACGTAAGAAAATGAAAAGGAAGAAAAATAGGATGAAAGGGATTGAAATAAAAAAAACATTAGAAAAATAGAAAGGTAAAAATAAAACTAGAAAAGAAAATGCAAGTAGCCTTATGGCAAAGGGAAAGAGCCAGGCCAAAAAAGACAGCCTAGAGTGGGAAAAGATAAGTCAGATCAGGTTTGTTAAGAGGGTCAGAGTATTTATGTACTGTGAAATTGAAGAGTCAACAGCAACAAAGCCAGGACTAATATTCATGTTGGGAATGTTGTGTATCAGAGCCGAAAATCCACAAAAATCATATGCAGGCGATGAGTCACCATAACGTGGCTAAAGTATGTTGACTAGACCACACACTAGAAGGTGAAAGGAAAAGAAGGTGAGAATGATCCAGGACGGACCGAAACGTCGTCGTCCTTTCACCTTCTAGTGTGTGGTCTAGTCAACACAAAAATCATGTTGCCTGTCCAAAGAATAAACTCAATAACGAGAGATGCCAGAGGTAACACCTCGTAGAGTCTCAATATTTTCACACTGAACCATCACCCAATAGTGATTTCAATTTACATCAGCAAGGGAGGAAGCTGGAGAACATCGCTACCCACCACAAGAGAATCAGCTTCTGTCATGTTAAAGCAGAAACCCAGAATATTTCCGGTAAAGAGGATTTCAGTTTGACACCACATATATATTCAGTGTTTCATATCTGTCTCATTCGGATTTGTGGGCACCATGCCTCTTGCTTGCCTTGGTTGCGTGGAAGTCTGCTTTTGGTGCCCCGTAAGATCATGACGAAGGATAGGGAAGCAAATAGCTGCCATATCTATCCTGCCATTTATAGACTCTGTGGTTCAGGAGTTACAGATACAACCCGTTCCCGCACTTGCTTATAGTCAATATTGGCTTATTTATAAGTGCATATGTGACATTCTAATTTATTGTGAATATTTTAGTTTACCTTGAAAAGCTTAATTGAAAACACCGACCTAACCTAACTTTCTTAGTATGTTAAGATAAGCATCTTATTGCTTCTTAATTACAATTATTACTTAACCAATACCTATATAGATATTACAGTTTTACAAAAATAATAAAACAAGACCAAAATATTCAAATAAATTGTAAAGTATCTCAGGATATTGTCAAATATTGTATAAAATCTCTATTGTTTAATAAAACTGAAAAAAAAATTCCTAATATGAAAACAAGTGTTTAGCGAATCTACAGGAAGAGTTTGTACCTTAAAAATAAAATATAACTTGGCATATACCACATATGTACTTATTAATTAGCCAAATAGTGACTAAAAGCAATAAGTCATATATGTACTGTCTTGTACGAGATCGAGTTG
This sequence comes from Procambarus virginalis, assembly GCA_020271785.1. Taxonomy (NCBI): domain Eukaryota; kingdom Metazoa; phylum Arthropoda; class Malacostraca; order Decapoda; family Cambaridae; genus Procambarus; species Procambarus virginalis. The sequence continues at coordinate 33,584,996 of WNGS01169498.1, forward strand.
ACAGATAAACAATCTGAAAGACACAGTCTTTTCACTGGATATAAAACAGAAACTTGTATTCCAACCAAAGTAAGAATTATATTCCTTAAAATACCACAAATTGAAAAAAAGTGAATTTGTCCCAGCCTTGAAAAATGTTCACTTCCTACATTTAACAACAAACACTTCAGCCTTCGGGAATTAGGCTGGAAAATTCTCTCTTTATCTCTTCCTGCAGACATCATCTCAGAGGTCAAGCCATGAACACACACACACACATATATATCATATATTGAGTGAAAATATTGAGACTCTACGAGGTGTTACATCTGGCATCTCTCGTTATTTAGTTTATTCTTTGGACAGAATATATATATATATATATATATATATATATATATATATATATATATATATATATATATATATGCACCAGAGGTGGTATATATACTTGCACCAGAGGTGGTAACCATCCCTATATATATATATATATATATATATATATATATATATATATATATATATATAAATCTGCGCGTATTTATCGACGTGTCATGGATTATACAATGGGAAAAATGTATTCAGTTTTCGTGTCAATGCTTAATTGCAACACTTTTAATGAATCAGGTACGAAAAAGCTGAATAAATTCACTTGTTTTCGCTTTCACTTTTCAAACATTTATGCAGGAATTGGAAAATCATATAAACTCAGTTTTGCATAATTTTTTCAGAAATATGCAAAAAAAAATATTTTCATGAATTACAGACATCATATATTAGAGACTTGACCCATTTTCTCGCTATTTAATTTTTGTATCGATTTATAGAGGTGTCAGGTGAACGAAACTGCAAATTAGCGCATGAAATTTTTTCCTCTTTATATATATATATATATATATATATATATATATATATATATATATATATATATATATATATATATATATATATATATATAATAAGTCTTATAAAATAATGTTATAAGTGGTATTAAACACTTATAAAAGAAGTCAACGCAAGAGGAACACATTCCAATTATATGTGGTACTCTTCTTGGAAGTCATTTCTCGGGGTTTCGATGCTTTTTAAGAGGAGACTTTGGAGAACCTCTATGTATACAGACAACCAAAAAGTCGTTCCACAAAGAAGAGTGAGAATATCGATTTGTTATGTTATAAAATAATGTTGCTATACTTTCAGTGTGTAGGAACAAAAAGAGGTATCAGCCCGTCCTTTTGAGGGTTCAAAACGTCACAATACTAATGAACTTAATTGCCCGAACCTAACCTAACGGGGGTCTATAGCGCTCCTGGCTATGGCCCACGAATAGAAAACGGGACATTACGTCAATTTCGTGAGCCAAAATGATTTGTAGTACATCCGTTTTATTACCTTAAGGGACTTATACTTCAAAATGCGATGAACAATTTGAGAGAACAGATTGGTCTGGCAACTCTAATCTCCCCCTCCGAGGGCGAGATAATTCCCAGCTTCGATTATCTTGAATTTATAGGATGGGACGGGGGGTGGTACAAATTGGGCCCAAACCCCTCTAAATAGTACAAATAGGACCGATCCCTACCATCCTATGATATCCCCGAACCCTAGACTATAAATCCTGCAAAGTTGGTTGAGACTAACGCAATGCGTTTGGCCTTCAGCCTCAGACAAAACAACTGACAAACAGACCTTCTATTTTATAGATAAAAATGAGAGTAATATAGAAGCGATAAAAATAATTTCATTAAATTTCAAGGCCTAAGAATTGATGTTGATTTTCAACTTATTCTTAACTCACTAAGTTAACTCACTTATTCAACTCACTAAGCATTTATTTCCTCTCGGTTATAATGAATGATGAATCAGTGATCAATATTTAGGTTATATACTACATAATGTCAGTATGACTAATTATGTCAGCTTGCACTTTACTTATGAAGAGTGAAGAATCAGGACAAATGGACGAAAGGAAGACTGGACAAAATCTTTTGAAATTTTTTGCATCAGGTTAACCGGTTTAGTGTTATATCATCCCATAGCTAATTTTTGTTCAAGTCATATTCACTGCTAGTCTTCCCTGGAACCCGACCCATCGCTTGGTGAATAACCAGGCCCCCCAAGTCCTGCTGGGTGAACAGGGGCATACAGCAATATAGATAGGTCCCCAGTTAATCTTTCCGCCCATGGCTTGTATTAAATCCAAGTTGAAGAATGGCAGTTACACAGATCTTTATCAACAGTCTTGCTGCATAGTGCTGAAAATGTCGACATTACTAACTAGCTCTTTATAGCTTAGTGTCAGCAGTGGTGAAGGAGTCACGGAAGCACTGACAGGACGCGACGAGTCTTGCAAGGTCAAGTCGAACCCATCTTTTCTTGCCTCATCCGACAGAACGATTGAATTCTGACACAGATCCTCTGGATCCTGCGTCTCCTTCGTATGGATTGGTGGAGGATTTGGCGGAAGCTGCTGACGTTGATACGTGGGTGAGCATTTGTGTGAATGTGCTTACCTACGTGTTTGTTGGGTTGAGTATCAACAGTTTGATCCGATTTTTCAGCCTCTGATCATTTAATACAATGGCTTTCAATTCCTCTTGTTTCTCACAGCTCTTCCCTTTGAAGCGACATATTGAATTAATCTTCACCTCCCTCCTCTCTTTTTTTGGTCTATTATATTTGCTTGTGACTTGTGCTAAAGTTCTTCCAAACATCTCACCGGCTCCCCCGTGCCTGTTACTTCCACCAGTGGCCTCTAGTTCTAACATATATAATTTTGTTTACATGCTTGTTGTAGCCACTCTGTCAATGCCCGTCAATTTATTGTACATTGTTTTCATATTTCTACTTTTTTCACTTTGTTTTAATTCATTGGGAACTCCAGACTGGAGATGCATACTTCTGTGTTAGCTGAACATAGGTTGGTAAAGGTGTTGTGAAGGCATAAGTGCATGAAGGATAATCAAACGTTTGTTAATTTTGATGATCAAACCACACATCAGAAATATGAAGAAATGACAACATTTCGGTCCGTTCTGGACCATTATCACGTCGTGTCACCGACTTGATTATGGTCCAGAACGGACCGAATCGTCGTCGTTTCTCCATCTTCCGATGTTTGGTTTGGTCCATCATGTCTTCAGCCACGTTACTGTGCCTCATCGTCTGCACCTGTTAGTTTTCGAATGCTGAAGAGGTATTATAGTTTTCTTGTTCTGTAGTTCCCCCTTGTTGATTCCAATCGGTTTCTGTCTTTACTTATATTTTACTAAAACATTTATTATGTTCAATCTGCTCCTCGAGTCGATGTAATGACTGGCTTTGTACTCTACAGGTCAGTGTCCCGTAAGGGATACATATTTGGTCAAAGCCTCTTGGAAATTTTGTGTTTAATAGGCAATCATTTTCTGCGAGGGTTTATTCCTATGCTTTGTGAAATCTCTGAATTTCTAATGATTTCTTGTGCACTCTGCTAGACTACATTTTCAACCCTCTTTTCATTTTCCTGGATTTCATTGCCAGTATATAATGAGCTAGCTGTGGTCATTTATTCCAAAGGGTATTGTGTATCTAATATTTGCGATGCTTGAACAAATCCACAAGGGCCGTGACGAGGATTCGAACCTACGTCCGAGTGCATCCCAGACGCTTGCGATGCATGTCTCATGTTGTGTATTGATCAAGTAATTCTGAAAAGAAGTAACTCTCTTTTTCTTTCTTTCTTTCCCTCTAATGCATTGTTGGAAAAATTACTGATGCTGTCTTCACTAGCTTTTCTCCCCACGTCCCTTCTCTTAGTCGGGCATTTATTGTTTATCAATGTTCCCTCCCATAGTTGAAGTTTCCCAAGACCACTTAACTATGCTCTCAGATGGTCGAACTATTTTTTTTAGTAATTTGAAGTCATCATACTTCTTTCTGATGGTTTATTTCGATGTGATAATATATAACAACTTACCATTTAGGTTATTTAAACAATTCACATTGTGTTGCGTTACTAAATAGCCTCCCAGATATAGGATTAAGTCCCGGAGCTGATTCTCACAATAATTTACCCTGTCACTGGTCTGTTGCATCACAATTTCCTGGAAACTCCTACATTCCCATTAATTTTCAACTGAAATGTTCTTCCGTTTCCAGATTTAATTATCTGGGACGAGTTCAATACACACACTGGGACTAAAGTGTGTGTGTGTGTGTGTGTGTGTGTGTGTGTGTGTGTGTGTGGGTGTGTGTGTGTGTACTCACCTATTTGTACTCACCTATTTGTGCTTGCAGGATCGAGCATTGACTCTTGCATCCCGCCTTTCCAGCCATCGGTTGTTTACAGCAATGACTCCTGTCACATTTCCCTATCATACCTAGTCTTAAAAGTATGAATAGTATTTGCTTCCACAACCTGTTCCCCAAGTGCATTCCATTTTTCCACTACTCTCACGCTAAAAGAAAACTTCCGAACATCTCTGTGACTCATCTGAGTTTCCAGTTTCCACCCATGTCCCCTCGTTCTGTTATTATTACGTGTGAACATTTCATCTATTTCCACTTTGTCAATTCCCCTGAGTATTTTATATGTTCCTATCATATCTCCTCTTTCCCTTCTTTTCTCTAGTGTCGTAAGGTTCAGTTCCCTCAGACGCTCTTCATATCCCATCCCTCGTAACTCTGGGACAAACCTCGTCGCAAACCTCTGAACCTTCTCCAGTTTCCTTATGTGTTTCTTCAGGTGGGGGTTCCATGATGGCGCGGCATACTCTAAGACTGGTCTCACGTAGGCAGTGTAAAGCGCCCTAAAAGCCTCCTCACTTAGGTTTCTGAATGAAGTTCTAATTTTCGCCAGTGCAGAGCACGCTGCTGTCGTTATCCTATTTATATGTGCCTCAGGAGTTAGATTATGTGTCACATCCACTCCCAGGTCTCTTTCTCGAATCGTTACAGGTAGGCAGTTCCCCTTCATTGTGTATTGTCCCTTTGGTCGCTTATCACCTGATCCCATTTCCATAACTTTACATTTACCTGGTTGATACCTGGTTGATGGGGTTCTGGGAGTTCTTCTACTCCCCAAGCCCGGCCCGAGGCCAGGCTTGACTTGTGAGAGTTTGGTCCACTAGGCTGTTGCTTGGAGCGGCCCGCAGGCCCACATACCCACCACAGCCCGGCTGGTCCGGAACTCCTTGGAGGAATAAATCTAGTTTCCTCTTGAAGATGTCCACGGTTGTTCCGGCAATATTTCTTATGCTTGCTGGGAGGACGTTGAACAACCGTGGACCTCTGTTGTTTATACAGTGTTCTCTGATTGTGCCTATGGCACCCCTGCTCTTCACTGGTTCTATTCTGCATTTTCTTCCATATCGTTCACTCCAGTACGTTGTTATTTTACTGTGTAGATTTGGGACCTGGCCCTCCAGTATCTTCCAGGTGTATATTATTTGATATCTCTCTCGTCTTCTTTCTAGTGAGTACATTTGGAGAGCTTTGAGACGATCCCAATAATTTAGGTGCTTTATCGCGTCTATACGTGCTGTATATGTTCTCTGTATTCCCTCTATTTACTGGCGTTGAACTCCAGTAGCCATTTCCCTGACCATCTCTGCAACCTGTTTAAGTCCTCTTGGAGGATCCTACAATCCTCATCTGTCACAACTCTTCTCATTAATTTTGCGTCATCCGCAAACATTGACATGTATGATTCCACTCCTGTAAACATATCATTTACGTAAATTAGAAAGAGGATTGGGCCCAGCACCGATCCTTGAGGTACTCCACTCGTTACTGTTCGCCAGTCCGACTTCTCGCCCCTTACCATTACCCTCTAGCTCCTTCCTGTTAGGTAGTTCCTCACCCATGCTAGGGCCTTTCCGCTTACTCCTGCCTGCCTCTCAAGTTTGTGTAGCAGTCTCATGTGCGGTACTGTATCAAAGGCCTTTTGGCAGCCAAGAAATATGCAGTCTGCCCAGCCTTCTCTGTCCTGCCTTATCCTTGTTACTTAGTCATAGAATTCTAAAAGGTTTGTTAGGCATGATTTCCCTGTCCAGAACCCATGTTGGTGCTTGTTTACAACCCAATGCTCTCCAGGTGCTCAACATGTCTTAGCCTAATTTTTCTTTCAAGAATTTTGCAGGGGATGCTTGTCAGTGATACGGGTTTGTAGTTAAGTGCCTCCTCCCTATCACCTTTCTTGAAAATCGGTACGACATTTGCCTCCTTCCATCAACTGGGCAATTCTCCCATCATAAGTGACTCAATAAAGATCATTGCCAGAGGCACGCTGAGAGCCTGCGCTGCCTCTTTGAGTATCCACGGTGATACTTTGTCAGGTCCAACCACTTTAGTTGCATCCAGTGTTGTCAACTGTTTCAATACCTCCTCTGCTGTCACCTCTATATCTGATAGTCTTTCATCTAGGGTAATCTCTTCTAATAATGGGAGCCACTCAGGCTCGGTTGTGAACACTCCATGGAAACTTGCATTCAGTACCTCGCAGATTTCCTTGTCGCTTTCTGTATATGCCCCTTCTGTTTTCCTCAGTCTGGTCACTTGGTCATTTACCGACATCTTCCTTCTTATATGGCTATGTAGTAATTAAGCTTGCTTTTCGCTTTGATTGCAATATCATTCTCATAATTTCTTTCTGACACCCGTCTTATGTTAATGTAATCGTTCCTAACTCTGTTACATCTAATCCTGTTGTCCTCTGTCCTTTGTCTTCTGTACTTCCTCCACTCCCTCCTGCTTCTCACTTTTGCTTCCTGACACTGTCAATTAAACCATGGGTTATTATATTCCATCCTGCTTTTTTCCTTTACTGTTGGAATAAATCTCTCTTCAGCCTCCTTGCATTTCCATATGACTTGGTACATCATATCTTGCACTGTTTTTCCTCTAATTTCTTCCTCCCACTGCACTTCTCCCAGGTAGTCCCTTATCCTCCTTTAGTCCCCTTTCCTGTAATCAAGTCTCCTTTCTCGGACCTCTTGTCTTTTGGTCACAATTTTAAGCTCCATCATGTAGTCAAAGAAGCTCCATCATGTATTCAAAGTAGCTCCATCATGTAGTCGAAGAAACTCCATCATGTAGTCAAAGAAGCTCCATCATGTAGTCAAAGTAGCTCCATCATGTAGTCAAAGAAGCTCCATCATGTAGTCAAAGTAGCTCCATCATGTAGTCAAAGAAGCATTCAGGTCCATTGTGTGTGTGTGTGTATTATAGATTATAGTGAGTACATCACATTGAATTTAATACCTCGACTGCAGTGACATTAAACAATTTATCGTTGCCATCTTAACTGTGTTTTCTCTCATTCGAAACTTCAGGTATTTTCATGGAGTTAGTCACAATAACGTGGTTGACCAAAATTAACGCAACCCACAAATACTAAAAAAAATTGACAACGTTTCGGTCCGTCTTGGAACATTGCTAATTTGATGTCAAATAAATGGAGGAAGCCATTAAAAAGAAATAGAAAAGGAAAAGTGAAAGTGATAAAATTAAAGAATGAAAGCCAAACGAAAAGCAAAAATTAAAGAATGAAAGCCAAACGAAAAGCGGCTCCCTTTTAGATGAATGGAAAACTATATCAGGTAAGCATAGAATGGGAGGCGAGTAAACTCAAAAATTCTATAGAGGAAAGGAAATATGAAGTTGAGAAACTCAAATTAGAAACACTGTGATAGTAACAGAAGTAATAGGGGAGAACAGAGAGGTAGCTACCTAACTTATATCACTTCTTGCTAAGAAGATTAAGGCATTGAACAAATATTGAGACAGACAAGAAAGTCAACAATCTTAGTCCTCACTTTGTTGCTGTGGACACTTCCCCTTCTCAATACATAATTAAATGCTCTAAGGTTCTTAAACAGCATGATCGTGTTTTTATAATTCCGGTTGTTTGTTGCTAACATCTCTGACTTTTAACATGTGTGGAAATTGGAGAGTTCTAAGGAGATATAAGAATGTTTTTTCAACTACCACATATTTCTGCTTCACCGAGTCAAATTACGAGCAATTATTTAGCCCCCTCAATGTCCTCAGAACATATGTGCAGTGAACTTAACATCTGATGCAATGCCTCGTCACTGCCACAGGATTTTGGTGTCTCATTACACAGGATATCCGTGTAAAGAAACAGCAACTTTTTAATTTTAATTTTCCTGTAATCTGTATATATATATATATATATATATATATATATATATATATATATATATGTATATATATATATATATATATATATATATATATATATATTTAATTTTATAATTCCTTAAAACAGTTGTTGCAGATTCCCTGTATTGAACATATGTTTGTCAATAACTTTGTAAAAAAAAAAGTTATGTTTTGAAATAATTATTTTGACTACAATTTCGAGGGAGTGGAAAAGCTAAATTACCCAGCCACATCAAAACTATTGCCCATAAATTGGTTTTATCATTTTATCATAAGCTCTCTTTTTTAACATAATGTTATAAAATTTCAAATTTTCTTTTTAACAATCAAATTTTCGTTTCTACACGCTCTAGTGCAAGTGCTGCTGTCTTAACCTACCACGGCCAAACTAAATTAGTCGGACAGTAAACCAATTTGGGTAGAGGTCGTCATATCTTCGACGACCGGACCGCGGGGTCGCTAAGCCCCGAAATCACTTCAAGGTAACCTTAGGTAAGGAGGGTAAACTTGGGTAAACCAAGATGTAGTAGTGTGTATGTATCGTTGGAGACTTCAACTTCGGGGTAATTAATTGTATATCAAAAAACACGTAACTCAGAGGGAGAACAATGCTTGTAATTGGTTCAAGATTGCATCATGAGAAAGCTTCACACAGAAATCACACAAACGTGATATATAGCAATGAGAAAGTCCACTAGGGCTTTGAGGTGGGCCCAAACTGCTACCAAGGAATTGCCAAGCCGCATAGGTCGTAGATCTGCGACCACATCAAGGCCCAAGTGAATTTTCTCATGAGGAAATTCGTTACGCATCGATCAGAAACAGTTATATTATGAAACTGATCCAGGCAAAGAAAGACGCAATGATTATATGAAAATAAGCAATAACTGAGTACAGGGGATTACAGAACAATTTATATGGATAATAAAATGGAAAAGTTGTGTGAAAGAATAGATTGTTTCAATACATTTCTAAAGAGATCTTCTTGAGGCTTGAGGGCTTGTTTCAGAAGTGTTGAGTATAAAGACGATGAATCACAGTGACGTGGCTGAAGATATGATGACCAAACCACTCATCAGAAAATAGAGAAACATTGACGTTTCGGTCCGTCAAGGGACCATTATCATGTTGTGTGTGAGACGACGTGATAATGGTCAAGAACGGACCGAAACGTCGTCATTTCTCCATCTTGTGTTTGTGGCTTGGGAAGTGTAGACTGTGTATGTCTTAAGATAAGAGATGGGGCAGCCATGAGTGTTGAGTGTCTATGTCTTAAGATAAGGGATGGGGCAGCCATGAATGTTGAGTGTGTATGTCTTAAGATAAGAGATGGGCAGCCATGAGTGTTGAGTGTGTATGTCTTAAGGTAAGAGATCGGCAGCCATGAGTGTTGAGTGTGTATGTCTTAAGATAAGAGATGGGGCAGCCATGAGTGTTGAGTGTGTATGTCTTAAGATAAGAGATGGGCAGCCATGAGTGTTGAGTGTCTATGTCTTAAGATAAGAGATGGGGCAGCCATGAGAGTTGAGTGTGTATGCCTTAAGATAAAAGATGGGGCAGCATGAAACACTAGGTAAGTATACGGTGGTTCGTATAACAATGGATTATGATTTATATTCAAATTGTATATAACCATCTAGAAACATTGTATAGGAGATCATACACATTGTATACAATTTTAATTTAATCACTGAAATAACAATGATCTGAAATGGATAACCATACGAATTAAAGGTCATATTTTAGGAAGGAGATCAACCGAATAAGGAAAGTCTAAATTTAACAACGATTTGTTAAACTAGCATTGTATATAAAAANTGGAGGCCTGAGACTCATCTTAGCTGGGTTATTGAAGTGCTGGGAGTGAACGGAGGCATGGTACTCACCTTAGCTGGGTTGTTGGAGTGCTGGGAGTGGGCGTCGACGGAGGCATGGGAGGAGTCCTGGACGGAGCCCCGGCTCAACTTTCTGGCGAGGGCTGACCGTCTGCTCCCTGTGCTGCCGTGCCTGCGGGACCAACACCCCCACTTCTCGTTAGGATCAGAAGTGCTTTACCACGAGTCATTAAGACCTACATAAGAGCCATTGGTGCTAAGCCGAAAGCCCCAATTTGGGCACCAAATTCAAAGTAATAAAATGTCAAATGTCAAATCAAACAACATATTGTGTGAAGTGAGTGAATATTTTAGTTATTAAAATATAAAAATTAAGAAAGTCAGAATGTAACTTTAATTTAGCAATGCCAATATCATTAGAAGACAATTTTTAAAGCTTCTTAATGGCAGGAGTCAAGACCCAGACAACAGTGACAGAAGGAAAAGACGAAGAACGGAAGAAAGAGAAGATGAAGGAAAGAACAAGAATAGAAGAAGAATAATAACATATAGAACCTAGTGGACGGTGACTTTAATGTTAATGTTTAATGTTTTAAGAGTCTCACGTTAGAGCAGGTGGACTTGTTGATGACATTAGCATTAGAGACTCATGAAAAAATCCAACAGGAACCTTCATGAGGGTTCGAAGCTATGCACTGAGTGTTCCAAGGCGAGCTCTAGTCGACTACACCACAACATGGAAAAGAATTGCAATCTGGAGTCGTGGTTGTCTCATGTCGAGTCCTATGTTATGGTGCAGTCAACCCGCCTGGGAACATTCAGCACATAAGTTCGAACCGTCATCACGGCTCCTGTTGGATTGTTCATTGATATAGAACGTTAATGTGATTTCTCTGTGTGCAAGAGTCTTGTTAGCGCAGGTGGCTTCGTTAGTGACTCGTTAATTAAAGCCATATATTTGTGACTAGGTTTTTTTGACCATGATACTTTCCTTATTTCATGTTCTTTCTGTTGGCATTTCTTCATTTTCTTTTGCTTTATTCTACATATATTCAATTTCGTTTCATTTTCCTAATTCTGTTAAAATGTTTCCTCAGCCATTAAGACTCTCAAGTTATGTTAATACCTTCATTAACATGCAATTACGTTCGTTAGCGAATTATTGAGGTCCTTAACTTTGGAATTGATGTCAACTGCTCCGTGTTGTCGATGTAATTGGCTGACGTTGGTATTTCCTCACTAGTCGTTCCCTTGTCCCCTAATGGTCCCACTCCTGGTCCAACTGTCTTCGCGGAATGGTAATTGCTTCCCACGCGAAATAAACATAATTTTGCAAATACGATTTCAAGGACATTCTGAGGGTCATTGACCATCACTCTGTTATTGGCAACTGAAAATTACTTTAAACATATAATTTCTTAACAGGATTTTCTCCTATTAAGGACAATTAACAGGTAAAATTTCCACTTCTATTCCAGGTTAAAATTTCACACGGATCAAAATGCAGTTGATGAGAGCCCATAACACCCTTCAGCATATATAATAGTTCATCAATAATGGCATTTATGTCTATTCCTTTCTTTATATATATATATATATATATATATATATATATATATATATATATATATATATATATATATATATATATATATATCATTACTCCTGAATATACTTATTGTCCTTTATTGAGCAACTTGTGAGGCTCTTTATCGAAGAATACATTTGCTAATTCTTGGTTATCTATCTTTAAAAGAACTTTATTTACCATGAGATAAAGAATCGTTTTGTAAGAAGATTTGAGGGATGGTTTAATTTTAATTAAATTAACTTTAATTAATTAATTTTATGTGATATTGAATTAGCTGTTACAGTGATGTATTCTGTATTACCTCTGATGTACTCTGTATTAACAGTGATGTATTTGGCATTTCCAATTATGTATTCTGCCGAACCAGTAATGTTTTCCATATTACCACTGATGTATTCTGGCGTATCAGAAATGTATTCTACAGTACCAGTGCTGCATTCTGCAATAAAAAGAGATGCATACTGCATGCCAAGTGATGTATTTTGCATGCCAAGTGATATATTTGCAGTACGAGTGAGGTATTCTGTCGTACTAGTAATGTATTGAAGAGTACTAGTGTATTGTACAATACCAGTGATGTATTCCTAAGTAATAGTGATGTTACTACAGAAAGTGATAAAGTGGGTCTTACCTTCAACTTTATTGATAGTACTGACGATGATTATAATAAAAAGGATGAATTACGAAACAAATGAAAATAGGTTCCCCTCCTTGAACGCTCTAAATAAAAATAAATCAACCCAAAGAACCAGGGGCCAGATTCATGAGGCAATTACGCAAGTTCTTACGAACCTGTACATCTTTCTTCAACCTTTAGCGGCTTTGTTTACAATTATTAAACAGTTAATGAGCTCGGAAGCACCAGGAGGCTGTTTATAACAATACCAACAGTTGATTGGGAAGTTTTCATGCTTGTAAACTGTTTAATAAATGTAACCAAAGCCGCCAAAGATTCAGAAAAGATGTACACGTTCGTAAGTACTTGCATAACTGCTTCGTGAATCTGGCCCCCTGAGCTCTTGACGAACGACGACCCTGTAACCTACGACTTCCTAACAGGAGGTCAGGAGGTCGTAAGTTTTTAGGTCCTACGACCTAATAGGAGGTCTTTGGCCTCGTATTACGACCCCCCCCCCTGACGACCTCAAATGACAGTACAGGAAACCATCTTACCTATGTGGTCTCTTGTGGTCATTGCTCTTGTTGTCGGTCACACTCATGCGTTCGAGCGGTCGCCGCCACACCAGCAGGATTGCGGTTTACTGAGGGCCCTTTCCTAAAGCCATTCTGCGAAATGAAATAACAAATTATTAGTTATTATTTGTTTTGCTTTGAAATGTGCAAATGTTCCTAAATTCTAAATTCATATTTGTATCATTTGCTGTGCTGGTTATAATTTAAATATCATCAACAGTGCAGAAACACGTTTATGCCGAGTGAAAATAATTAAGCTTAGAGTTGGAGAGCAAAGTATTAATAAAACAATGTATCATTTAAGGCATAATATTCGTATAAATATAAATAAATGCACAACATGTACTCGGGGTCATGTATTTATGATGCTGCTATCATGTATTGCATGATAGCAGCATGATAAATCACCTACAGTTAGGTGAGTTCACAGTAAGTTATTATAGCAGATACCTTGAGACCGGATACGTGGACCTATTGGCCGGATACGTGGACTTATTGGCCGGATACGTGGACTTATTGGCCAGATACGTGGACTTATTGGCCGGATACGTGGACTTATTGGCCGGATACGTGAACTTATTGGACGGATACGTGGACTTATTGGCCGGATACGTGGACTAATAAGCCGGATACGTGGGCGCTCCGGATTCTCACAACAATTGCAAGTTATCATAAAGCTATTTATTTTGTTAAACAGATTGATCATTTCTATTATTAATAAAATCACTGTTCTATTACTATTATTTATTTAATAGCCAAATACAGGAACAGTGTTGTCACTTAATATTAATTATTAAATGATAGCCTGCCATAAGAATTTTGATGAGTGGAATTTTTATTCATTATTAATATTTTTAATTCATCTATTTTGATGTCATGGAAGTAAAGTTGTATCTTATTTGGAAAGTTTATACGTTTGAATTATTCACTGTGTGTACAAAATTTTGGTTTTGGTAAGGTACGTATAATAACTTGAAGGACATAAAATATTAATGGAACAACATTAGAGAATCAGGAAGTACCAGAGCTACTTGTCTGGAAAAGGTGGTCCTGAAACAGCCCAATTGGGGGTGCACATACCTGTTTTCAGACCAATTAACTGCAAGTATAATTGAAGTTCCGCGTAATGCTTCCTCCAAGATTATTAAACCTCTAAGACGAGTAGCAGACGAACTGCGAATAGATGCTTTTTAAGAGAGTAAGTTATTACTGTTGTCGATATTACTCTCCAGCATTTGATGATGTGCATTAAGGGAGATTTTATGGTGACTACTCACGTTAGATGGCATAATAAAGTAGAGGCAAACAGTGACATTCAGTGCAGACGAGGAGTCACAATAACGTGGCTGAAGTATGTTGACCAGACCACACACTAGAAAGTGATTAGACGACGACGTTTTGGTCCGTCCTGGACCATTCTCAAGTCGATTTTAACTTGAGAATGAACCATTCTCAAGTCACAATGGAGTCAAGTCCGAAACGTCGTCGTCTCTTCACTTTCTAGTGTGTGGTTTGGTCAACAGTGACATTCAGTGGTTGTGGATATGTTGTATATCAGTGATGTAGAACCACACTGGGACATTCAGACCCTACTGGTGCGTGGACGCCAAATAGCAGAGTTCGGATCCGGTGTGAATACAAAGGCAATGTTTTGGGTTAACAGGAGTTTCCTCATATTGATATATAAGTGGTAAACAGTTGTCACAGTGGTATATTAAGATCATGCATTCTAAGAGCCACTTAGTGTGTGGACGCCGGGATCAGCTAGATGACACTGTGCTTGGAATGCTCGAAAAGGATAAAAGTACGGATCAGGCAACGTGTTCTCCTAAGATTTCCCAACGTCAAGAAACTGTCGTACTAAAGTGCACTTATTCTAACTCCCCAGAGGACCCAAAACAGAAAACGGGACAGTATGTCAATTTCGCGAGCCGTTGTGTGTGTGGTGTGTGTGGGTGTGTGTGTGTGTGTGTGTGTGTGTGTGTGTGTGGTGTGGTGTGTGTGTGTGTGTGTGTCGTGTGTGTGTGTGGTGTGTGTGTGTGTGCTGTGTGTGTGTGTGTGTGTGTGTGTGTGTGGTGTGTGTTGGTGTGTGTGTGTGCTGTGTGTGTGTGTGTGTGTGTGTGTGTGTGTGTGTGTGTGTGTACTCACCTAGTTGTG
>WNGS01169498.1:33620492-33630716 GCA_020271785.1 Procambarus virginalis
ATAAAAGTTCTATGTGTATATGAGTAAGTGACCCCAGAAAGCCTATACTCATCTATTTCTCACTTCATATTCTAATTTTCTCATTCTTTGTCCATTCTTTAATTGAAACTTTGGTACAATAAGGAAGATGTTTTTTTTAAATAAAGAAGAGCTTTTATTGTATATCAGTTCACATATAATAGATCCATTTATTATCTTTATATTATGAGAATTTTATTACGGATCTTCACTTTGATATCAGAAAGCATTTCTAAAGGTACAGAGATACGATAGTGATATCCTTAAGGAAGAAGTTCCATGATGGTTATAACCGAATTTCTCGATATCTGATATTTGACGGAACGTGTTCCAAATGCGAATCAGTCTAGTAATGTTTGTGATCAGAATTTTGGTTGTCAATGTAGTTGTGATATTTGAGGAATCTGAAGAACACTGACAATCTACATGACCGTATCCCCACATACATCTATCTGGTTATCTTGGGGTGATTTCGGGGCTTAGCGTTCCCGCGGCCCGGTCCTCGACCAGGCCTCCTTTTTGTTACACACACCCAGGAAGCAGCCCGTAGCAGCTGTCTAACTCCCAGGTTCCTATTTACTGCTAGATGAGCAGGCCATCAGAGTGAAAGAAACTCTGCCTATTTGTTTCCGCCTCACTGGGGGTCGAATCCGTAACCTCAGGACTACGAATCCCGAGCGCTATCCACTCAGCTGTCAGGCCCCTGGTGATGAAGGTGGTTGACCTGCAGGTCTACTGAGAACGGGTTACGACTGGAGATGAATCGAAATGAACAAGTCCATAAGGGCCGTGCGAGGGTTCGAACCTACGTCCGAGAGCATCCAAGACGCTGCCTTAATCGACTAAAGAACTTTATAGTTTACTCTACTAAATAACATATGTTTTGTGGACAAACTTAGTGTTAAAGTTATAATAACAAGCAAACTGAGGCAATTTCTAAATTACTTGCAATTATTTCTGCCTTATAACTTGTATAATTGAAAGTCACAAAGCAGTGGATTATTCAATTATTCCCTTGCCAGCTATTGCTCAATTGTTTGGTTCACGGCATAAAAGCTTCCATTTTGATCCATTACGATATAGTGATTTTGGGTAATTACTTTATTACCTCCTTCACTCTGTTCTCCAATCGATGTACTACTGAGTACATCGATTGTCAACCCTTACAGAATGAAAGGAGAAGGGAGGGAATTATCAGGAGAACGCTCGAAGCCATTTCGACTGGTAGCACTTGAAAGGGTCAAGATAAGGATTTGGGATGGGACAGGGGGAAGGAAAGGAATGGTGCCCAACCACTTGGACGGACGGGGATTGAACACCGACCTGCATGAAGCGGAACCGTCGCACTACCGTCCAGCCCAAGTGGTTGGACAGGAGAGAGAAGGACTATATGATTATACAAGAGAATCAAAGTGAAATAGGTAACAGAAATTTTTACACTCTTTCTTGAGGTTATCCGCTTGCAAGATTGACCCCTACAACATAATGTTATCAAACGTATTATGACAAATGACGCCATAAAAGCGTAGACAAGGGGTGTGAGTCTACCCTCCAGTCGTTTGGAAAATATCGTAAAAATTTAAGAGGAAAGCCGGAATGACGAACATAATTCTTTTGCAACTGCATTTCTATTGCCCGCTATTGATGCTATCAAGAAAATCCATAATAGCCGTGATGAGGATTCGTACGTATATGCGTACGAATCCTCTACCGCTTGGGCTGGACGGTAGAGCGACGGTCTCGCGTCATGCAGGTCGGCGTTCAATCCCCAACCGTCCAAGTGGTTGGGCACCATTCCTCCCCCTGCCCGTCCCCATCCCAAATCCTTATCCTGACCCCTTCCCAGTGCTATATAGTCGTAATGGCTTGGCGCTTTATCCTGAAAGTTCCTTCCTTCCTTCGTCGATACATCACGTAAGGGTGATTACTCTGTGTGTACTCACCTAGTTGTGCTTGCGGGGTTGAGCTCTGGCTCTTTGGTCCCGCCTCTCAACCGTCAACTGTGTACTGATGCTAGTATTATTACTGATCCCCAAGGAACATATGACTGCTAAACCTGCTTGTATTACCACCACCACAACTCAGCACTGTCTTCTAATTACAACCATTACTGGAAAGCACGAAATTCTAATTACCATCACTACTACTGAACACCAATTGCTAACTTCATCCACGACACCTCAGCACTAACTGTTGATCAACTCTGTCGCTGTGTAATTTGTACCATGCTAGATTGGGGGTGTCGGGTATTTTCGGCCTCAAGGTTTTATTGCAAAATGAGGCAGATCAGAAAAATGACAATGAGAAAGGAAAGAAAAATGACAATGATTAAGAAGTGGGAAGAATTTAATGGGAACTTTGTCTCTGTATTTACTGGAGAGCAGAAGCTTATATTTGGCCTCAGCTAAGCAGATTCACATATGTTGACCAGACCACACCACTAGAAGGTGAAGGGACGACGACGTTTCGGTCCGTCTTGGAGCATTCTCAAGACGATTGTGACTTGTGAATGGTCCAGGACGGACCGAAACGTCGTCGTCCCTTCACCTTCTAGTGTGTGGTCTGGTCAACATACTTTAGCCACGTTATTGTGACTCATCGCCTGCAATTCACATATGTAATGAAAAAATAAATTAACGAGTTAAATTACCTGGACGAGACGAAGCATTTACCAGAGTCCATATAGAATGTTGAGTGAGATCTTGCTGTACTTAAAGAATCATTAGAGCCAGAGTACAAGGCAGAGTACCAGGGTTTCGACCAATCTGTTTAAATGTGCTTTTAAACTCAACATTTTTATCTCTCGTGATCATTTGGAAATTAGTTTTATCATTGAGGACAGGTAATTATCTCAAATATATATATATATATATATATATATATATATATATTATATATATATGTATATATATATATATGTATATATATACATATATAATATATATATATATATATATAATATATAATATATATATATATATATATATATATTATATATATAAATATATATATTACATTATAGCCGAATTTGCATGTCATCTGCCAACAATATCATTGAACAAGAACATAAAAATAATGTGAACTGCAGTAGATCCTATTGACCAATAGCAGGCAGCTTCTATTTATGAGCTGCTATGGTTCAGCAACAGTCTCGCTTCATGCAGGTCGGCGTTCAATCCCCGACCGTCCAAGTGGCTGGATACCATTCCTTCTCCACGGTCCCATCCTAAATCTTATCCTGATCCCTTTCAAGTGCTATATAGTCGTAATGGCTTGGCGCTTTCCCCTGATAATTCCCTCATTGCTATTTATATCTATCCGTTATCTTATATATGATCAACCTACGATAGCAACAATCCAACAATCAAACGTCTACTGTGTTACCCCACAATTCTTCCACAAATCAATAACTCTCATTCCCAAACCAGTATTTACCCAGGTCCCATCTAAATCCATACTTATCCAATTCGTTGTTTCGTGTTTCACCCGATATCCAAATCGTTCATGTACATTGCAAAGATCAAAAGTCCCAGGACCGAGCTTCAGGGGACTCCAGGCTGGAGTCTTGAATAGGAATTCGGCTCCTACTCCATTACCAACCACTTGGGGTGGACGGTAGAGCGACGGTCTCGCCTCGTGCAGGATGGCGTTCAATCCCCGAGCGTCCACAAGTGGTTGGGCACCATTCTTTACCCCCCATCCCATCCCAAATCCTTATCCTGACTCCTTGCCAATGCTGTATAATCGTAATGGCCTGGCGCTTTCCCCCTGATAGTTCCCTTCCTTGCCACTGCCAACACCAGTATAGCACAATGCCCCTTCAGTATATAATGTATATACTGAATTTAATGTATATATATAATGTATATGTAATGTATTTGCCCCTTCAATGATAATGTTTCCAACTCAATTTAAAGCCTTTCTATTTCTACCAGTCAAATAAGTTCATCTAACTTTTCCTCTCTTAATTGACAGACAAATCTATATCTGATGAAGAAGGTAGACAAGGCCAATCACAAAGGAATTTAGTCTGTTGGTCACCGGCCGTTAAGTTGATTATTGCAAACCGTAACGTGGCCATAAAATATAATTTCTAAATTGTTTGTCTATATATATATATATTTTTGTGCAACAGTGAATCCAATTAAAATGAATTGGCTGAATTTGATGGTGCATTGCTCTTTTAACCTAATGTAAACTGGTGACACAATTGTGCTTTATTGAATGTGAATTTTGGGGTAAAGAAATCTACTACTAAAATATTAATACAAATTATGAACTCCAAACCAGTAATGATTGTTAATATTTTGATGTCCATATAAATTGCTAACCGCAATAAACGCGGGTAATATTTCATCGAGCCTCGAACCCAGGACCACAAAAAACGGTAGTTCACACTTGCATTAGGGAAGGATATCAGATACAAGCCATTAATACCTCCATACTCAAGTGGCCAGCCTGGAGAGACCTGAAATCTTAATTGAATACCAATGGGATGTATCTGAGATCTCCCTTATTGATGGTATCCAGTTGAGTGGTAGAGCTATAGAGTACCACTTTTGTGGTCCATGGTTCGGTGCTTCGATGTCCTAAGTAAATTAAATTGTATTTATCCATGCTGACTGTGTCAGCAATTGATGTGACTTCGGCAGTGAATAACCTAATACCTCCATGCTCAAATGGCATGCCAGAAAAGGCCTAAAATCTTAGTTGGATATCAGTAGGGTATCTCTATCAACCCTTATTGTGGGTGTTCAGTAGTGCAGGGTTATCATATATATAAATTATATATATATATATATATATTATATATATATATCATATATATATATATATATATATATATATATATATATATATATATGTTATTAAATATGACCGAAAAAGTAAGATTAATAATTCTAACACGAATTTTCTCAATTTTCCTATGTTTGTTTTTACTGATGACGGTAAATGAAAAATCAATTCTCCAAAATTCATTCTTTATTTCTTAGTCTGACGCGACACTTGAACGCGTTTCGTAATAACTAATTACATTTTCAAAGACTTTTAGTTTTCTCACACAACTATAACCTTAAAGCACTAAACAGTTCTTTACTATGCTATGATTTAAACAGCTTTCATCTTTCATTTTATACCCGCGTTTTGGGTGAGGTGATATGTTACAACAGTTTTTAATGAGGTGAACAAAACTTTCAACAAAGGACAGAACACGAAAACAATGGATATTAACTGGATATTAACTGGGTAAATTGAAGGTATGAATGGAAGTAACTGCGGAAGGGCCTATTGGCCCATATTCTTGATGCTTCTATATTGGAGCGGGGTCTTGAAGTGGGTAGAATATATTTGTGCATTAATTGACTGTTGATTGCTGGTGTTGACTTCTTGATGTGTAGTGCCTCGCAGACGTCAAGCCGCCTGCTATCGCTGTACCTATCGATGATTTCTGTGTTATTTGTTAAGATTTCTCTGGTGATGGTTTGGTTGTGGGAAGAGAGTATATGTTCCTTAATGGAGCCCTGTTGCTTATGCATCGTTAAACGCCTGGAAAGAGATGTTGTTGTCTTGCCTATATACTGAGTTTTTTGGGGCTTACAGTCCCCAAGTGGACATTTAAAGGCATAGACGACGTTTGTCTTTTAGGGCGTTCTGCTCCGTGTCTGGAGAGTTTTTCATTAGTAGGCTGGCTGTTTTTTGGTTTTATAGTAAATCGTTAGTTGTATCTTCTGATTTTGTCTGTAGGGATAACATTTCTATTAACAATATCTTTCAGGACCCTTTCTCCGTTTTATGAGCGGTGAGAAGAAGTTCCTGTAAAATAGTCTAATAGGGGGTATAGGTGTTGTATTAGTTGTTTCTTCAGAGGTTGCATGGCGTTCCACTTTCTTCTTATGATGTCTTCAATGAAACCATTGGAGAAGCCGTTGTTGACTAGGACCTGCTTACCCTACAGAGTTCTTCGTCGACTTGCTTCCATTCTGAGCTGTGGCTGAGAGCACGGTCGACATAAGCGTTAACAACACTCCTCTTGTACCTATCTGGGCAGTCACTGTTGGCATTTAGGCACATTCCTATGTTTGTTTCCTATGTTAATATCCAGTTAATATCCATTGTTTTCGTGTTCTGTCCTTTGTTGAAAGTTTTGTTCCCTCATTAAAACTGTTGTAACATATCACCTCACCCAAAACGCGGTATAAAATGAAAGATGAAAGCTGTTTAAATCATAGCATAGTAAAAGACTGTTTAGTGCTTTAAGGTTATAGTTGTGTGAGAAACTAAAAGTCTTTGAAAATGTAATAGTTATTACGAAACGCGTTCAAGTGTCGCGTCAGACTAAGAAATAAAGAATGAATTTTGGAGAATTGATTTTTCATTTACCGTCATCAGTAAAAACAAACATAAGGAAAATTGAGAAATTCGTGTTAGAATTATTAATCTTACTTTTTCGGTCATATTTAATAACATATGTCTACAGGAAAGACTGCTACCAAAATATACTAATATATATATATATATATATATATATATATATATATATATATATATATATGTATACTACAACACGTGCCATAGGCAGGTCAGGGTCAAACCAACAGCTAAATGAATCAAACATTTTAAGGGTGAGGGGTTAGGGCAAGTGACCTCTACGCCGCGGGTCAGGAAGGGTCAGGTCCAGACAGTGTATGACTTAATCATCACAATGGTTCTGCTGCACTTTTAACGATGGTCTTCAGTGAATACATTGTGACGGTTTTTATAGTAGTTCATCGTCTGCACTGTACTCCCAGCTCCTCTGGCGCCCACAGCCTCTCCCACTGTCTGGTTCACTCTCCCACTGTCTTCCACTGTCTGGTTCACTCTCCCACTGTCTCCCACTGTCTGGTTCACTCTCCCACTGTCTGGTTCACTCTCCCACTGTCTCCCACTGTCTGGTTCACTCTCCCACTGTCTGACTCACTCTCCCACAGCCTCTCCCACACACACGCGGAGTTATACAGCATGATACAAAAGTGTGAAATTTCCCACTGTGCCTTCAGCTTGGAGGAAGCTTATTAAACGGAGCCTTTAATTTCACGTTCGAGAAGGAGAGGAAAGATAAGATGATGGAAGCAGCCATAGCTAACGAGAGGGAAATAAAAGACCAACACAGACCAAACGAAGACTAATATGAAGGAGAAGTACCGGTAATAAAGAGGAGAGTAAAGATGTGGGTCTTGTTTGGAGGCCTCAGTTTATTATCCAATTTGTTTTTATTTCTGTGTAATCCAACCAGTTGGGTGGACGGTAGAGCGACTGTCTCGCTTCATGCAGGTCGGCGTTCAATCCCCGACCGTCTATAAGTGGTTGGGCCACCATTCCTTCCCTCCCGTGCCAATCTCAAATCCTTATCCTGACCCCCTTCCCAGTGCTGACCCCTTCCCTAATGACTTGGTGATTTCCCCTCATAATTCCTTCCCTTTCCTCACTAATTCGTTATACAAATATCTCCCATTTTGTTATATTTGTATTTAAAGAATACGCCGAGTACGCATATTCATAGGTGTTGTATGAATGACCAGTTTCTTCATATATTTCATATTCATATGTTTCTTTGCTTCATATATTGAGCAGTTGTTTAAATGACTCAGAATGTGGAAGTATAGAAGATCTGCTCATTCTAGGGATACCAAACTAGAATAGATAAACAAATTTGGTTGATGTGACTTTACAGGTGTGTAGAGTTGAACTAACTTGGCAAGTAAAGCTTAGAGAGGCTGTCTCGGACAATAACGGACCCAGAGCAAGTAAAGCTAAAATGACTGCTGACTTTGTGGTCAGTTTTGCTAATAGATTTAATCAAGTGAGTCAGACAGTGGGAGGGGATATGGATCAATACAATCGTGAATAGTCTAAATATATTGGATTTTTCTCACGTTCCCCAAAATGCCCGACTACCACCCATTGTGTCAACAACGGGCAGGGCATTGATGCCTCTGAGGTAGGTTGCTATTCCCTTCTCGGCTATTCACTTGTTCCACTATGTCATTCATCCATATGAGAATCACTGAAATATTTACACGATTTATTTATTTATTTATTTATTTATTTACAAGTAGGTACAATGGGTTTGAGAGGGCTCATAATATTGGTGCTTTTACATTCTTGCAAAGCCACTAATACGCAAAATGTTTAGAAATAATTAATTGGTAAGATTAGTTAGGTTAGGTTAGGTTAGGTTACGTTACGTTAGGTTAGGTTAGGTTAGGTTAGGTTAGGTTAGAAGAAAACATCAGCCCAGCATGGTTGTAAAGCTCTTGGAAGGGATGTGTAGGGCGAATTAATGAAATATCGGGATTCGAACGCCATCGGTGAATAAAGGCCGTCGCTCTCCCGACCATGACCAGAATCCATCAGGCCACTGCCACTGCTTACGAAACCTATATATCTTTCTATAACCATGGCGGCTTCGTTTGCATTTATAAAGCAGTTTGTGAGTTCTGAAGCACTAAGATGCTCTTTATTACAACCATAACATATGTTTTTGTGGTTTGAAAGCTCGTTCTCTGGTAAATAAATTCAAACAAAGCTGCCATGATTGAGGAAAGATCTACAGGTTTCGTAAAGGGTCCAGTCCAGGTCGATGGACATTCGAAATAATTGGAACCACCGACATTTCACTAAAAAATAAGTAACAAAGCAGTCACTTTGGACTTCAAGCATGGATGATTCGCCAAATTTTGTAACGAGTCTGAGTTCTCGTTATTGTCAAGAGGAGGCTGAGAGAGAGGGAGAGAGAGAAAGAGAGAGAGAGAAGAGATGGAGAGGAGAGAGAGGAGGAGAGATGAGAGCAGGAGGTATGAGACTGGTATCACTTCACCAATATCATAATTTAAAAAGAAAGAGTGTATTGAGGAGAGCAGACACGATGGGAAGACAAAGGGTGAGATACAGGAGCTGGGGGCGGGTTCTAAAGAGAAGAGGGAGGAAAGGTGTGAGAGAGGGGGTGAAAGGGCTGAAGGAGGAGCAGAGGAGGCTCGGGTGGAGAGGAAGAGGAGGAGGAGGAGAAGATAAGAAGCCTAGGAATGGGACAAATTGGAGAGAGAGGAGAGAGTCAGAGAGAGAGAGATGATGGGTCCGGGGAAGGAGTTGTGAGTGACTGAGATGAGCAGGAGGATGAGGATGTAGAGAGGGAGAGTAGATAGTGAGTAGGGCTATGAAGAGAGAGAGATTTGGAGAGTATGGAGAGAGAAGATCTTATCTTTCATTTTACTTCTGCATCCACTTTTCCTTAACGCTATCTCTCTGATTCAATGTTCTCTACGCTGTGTTTCTTTTCGCTCTCCACTGTCTGTCTGGCTGTCTATCTATCTGTCTGTCACACCTTTTGTCTGCCTTCCCGTCTCCTTTTCACTATTTTACCATATTCTTGTCAGTTTACGATACTCGAATGTAGAAGTATACTTATGTTTACACATGTATGAACTTTACATACCAAATGGGAGAGAAATAGTCAACCAGTACTGTATCCAGGAGAAGAGAGAAAAGAGTCGAGCGAAGGCGTCACTTTAGGTATACACCAGGTCGCTTGGAATACCAAACCAGAGTACTTCACGGGTTCACCATAGCCCGTGTTACACTGGAACTTTTTGTTCCAGATACCGAATCTCTTAACAACAACAGCAATCATTAAAGATATCTTTGTGTTGTGGGTTGTAGCGAAGGCCAAGAAGTCTTATAAACTTTGTAAAAAAAACATTAAAAAAGGGTCCAAATGGAGAAATATTAACTACAATAAATTCATTTCAACCACAGTTCTGAAGTTAGATTTATTCAAACCCCAAAAGTGTTCTTCACAACCAAACCCCCAATTATTACCGGTTTTTCGCGCTGAATGAAAAACCGAAATGAAGTGAAGGAATGTTCCCAACAATAGTTGCCAAACACGTATTCATTGAGAGTGTTATTAACGTTGTAATAATAAATTACACGTGGAAAATGACGGGGTGTTTTGATGTCAGCGCGAGTAGCGCGACACAGAGGGGTCCAGACCCGTGTCATGGGCCGTGCTATGCACGTGATGCTATTAAAAATGACAGTAATCCCTTAAATACACAGAATTGCATAAATTCTTTACCTAGAACAAGCTTTAATTAAAGTAAATTACAGGATATTTTTATTTCTATTCCATACCAACGATGAATTAGATAATTAACATGAAGGGTC
>WNGS01169498.1:33640545-33653453 GCA_020271785.1 Procambarus virginalis
ATTACAATTAGTACTGACCTATACCTATATTTATATTACAGCTTTATAAAAATAATAAAAAACTGAAATATTTAAATAAATTGTAAAGTAACTCAGGATATTGTCAAATTTTGTATAAAATCTCTATTGTTTAATAAAACTGAGAGAAAAAGTTAGTGCCTTGAAAAAAAATATGACTGAATATGTCAAATATTTACTTATTTATAAGCAAAATAGTGACTATAAGCAATAAGTCATATTTGTGCTGTCTTGTGCGAGAGCAGGTTGCACACACACACACACACACACACACACACACACACACACACACACACACACACACACACACAGGGATCGTAAGGGAACTCGTATGCAAATATTTTCTGTACTATACGACCAGGCGGCGATATTCATTGCTGAAGGCAAATTGGCCTAGCAGAATCTCTGGGTCTTCCTCTTCTCTCATTCAACCAGCCCCTCTCTCTCTATTATCAACTTTTTCTATCCTTACCTTATTCTGTCCTACCCACCCTGATCACATTATTCCTTTCTATTCACAAATTCACAAATAACATTGACTTCATCTGTTACACTGACCCATTCCCCTACGAGCCTATCAACTTTCTTTGCTCTATCCATTACAGTGCATTATTATTTTATCTTATTTTATCCACCTCTGTCACGTTTACCTACTTCTCTCCCTTAACCTATTTGTCCTTTCCCTTTCTTTATCTACGTCTTTCCTTATTTTACCTTGCACCTTCGCTTCCCCCCCATAACGTTTATCTCTTCCCCATTCCCTATCCCATTTACTGCTTGGCATCCCCTATTAAATTACCCTCAGGAATCCTCCCTTGTAAGATTATTTTAACCATGCTATTAACAGCTGTTTATCATAATTAACCAAACTACCTAACATAACCATATCTAGATCAACTTAGGCGTTAACCCAGTCCATAATAATATGCATTTTTATGATATATAAGAAAATATCATTGTGTAATGAGATTCATTATATTTGTTGATTGATTGATGAATAAGTCTAATACTTAATTATTGTTAACTACGTTACTCAGGCCTTGAGTAACGTAGCTTACAATACTTAGCTACGTTACTTGATTTTAGGCCTTAGGGTGTGTTGTAAATTTACAACCTGTCGTCCAAATATTGATAAAAGTTCTTTCCCGCTATCAATCGTCTTAACACGTGATTCACTATTAGTCACGTTCAAAGTTTTATCGAAAAGTTTTTCATTCGCGTCTTACCGCCAGACAGCTCCCCTCCCACCTTGTTTATGGATGAAAAACTGTTTATACACGACTCGCCACTGATGATGTTCGAATATTTTTTCGGACAGTGCTTCGTTGACAACCTCTGTTCGAACCACAATGTTGTAAATGCTTCACCGTCATAATGCAAATACAAATAATTGCCAACAGAATCTAAATAGTTGACCTAACCAAACCAAACCTAACCTAACTTATGTCTAAATATGCACTATATGCTAATACATACTATATTAATTTATTTTTGTCGACATTCATGTTTAGAATGAACAACACGTTAGAATTTATGAATGCGTCTGTGGGGGTCGGCCGCTGCTTGGAATGAACCTAGCCTGAGGATGGGTTGAGAAATTAACGTAACCAAAATTCCTTAAATCATCTTTCCTCTTCACACGTTTTTGAAAATTCAAAGTATATAATAATAAACATTTTTATTCAAGGGAAATACAGATATTTTGTACCCCGTATGCAAAATGTTACATCAATCGGTTTTGTAATTTAGTTGTCAAATATTTACGAACTTTTTTCGAGATCCAATATTTGTAAAGTTGCCTCGGGGTGGAGAACTTATTGACCCAAAACACTTGACCTAACTTAGGCCTGTGTAGCTGTACGTTTTCTCATCAGTTGTTGTTGTTGTTAAAGATTCGCTACCTGGAACAAGACGTTCCAAGTAGCACGGGCTATGGTGAGCCCGTAGTGGATGATTTTTGTATCAGATCGAACGAAAAACATACATTTTATCCTTTGGGAGGAGGGAGGGGGGCGGTGTCCGACCAGAACTTAAACGAACATACCTTGGGAATAGAATGCAAAATATGTGCCTACGTTCTGCAAATGCATTTAGTTGAGAACGCTTTTTTATACTGACTTGAGGAAGTCAGATGCTATATAGTACTTCATTTATAATCCCTGGTATTTGCTGATAACAGTAGAAACGCTGGAAGCTATCACACTATCTCCCGCTTTCAATCCAGAAAATCGATTCCAAGTACCACGGATTCTATGGGGGAGTGCCTGGGCCTCTCAGGAGGACACAGTTAGTGAGATTACATTGATATTGATCGTGTGTCGTGCAGTTGCTGTCCATAATAATCCGTGGATCCCTTAGCTAACAAGAAATATATCACTTATGGTGGGAACATTGCTCACCAGAGGCATCTACCCCTATGAGGAATCTAGTCATGGTTTGTGAGGGCAGGATAAGTGAGAGTTGAGGTGCCTGTGGCCGCCATGGCACCATTGACAGCAAGAACAACAATAGTAGTTGGAGGATAATGTTGGGGAATTGCTATTAGATTCAGAATTTTTCTTTTATGGGTAAAATGTCACTCATGTTTCATTAAAACAACGTGGAATGGCTCCAGCCATCCATAATACTACAATATAAAAGAGATTGTTCATTCTATATCTCTTATGTCCATATATGATCTTATAGTGTCCTCAATAAATAACCTCTTTATAGATCAAAAGTTTCCTTTATTTACTTTTAATTAAAAAATATATTTCAATGTGCGTGGTTTCTCCCTCTCACTTCCCTGTTCGTTCCCATCCTCCCGTTTCTTTTGCCTGTCTTTTTCTACAGCTCTCTCTGTCCTTCCTCATACAGAAGGATGGACAGAGAAAACTGAACAATTGTGCAAATCCTGCAGCATTAATATTTGTGAATTAGTTCTCTTTAAAGGCGTAAAACGACATGAGAGAGCAAGACAAAAATGAACTGGGGAAAAACCCATATAACAGGTCAAGAGCGAGTTTCATTTGGGGTTGTGTGGTTGAGAGAGATAGTTGGTTGACGGATAGCACGGTGAAGGAAGGGAATCACGGTATGTGTTCAAGAGCTTGTAGGAGGGAGGTCTTGTGTGTTTTGTCAAAGGACAGTGATCTTCGATCTGCAGGCGAGGAGTCACAATAACGTGGTTGAAATATGTTGGCCAAACCACACACTAGAAAGTGAAGGGATGACGACGTTTCGGTCCGTCCTGGACCATTCTCAAGTCGATTGTGAGAATGATTTTCACAATCGACTTGAGATTGGTCCAGGACGGACCGAAACGTCGTCGTCCCTTTACTTTCTAGTGTGTGGTTTGGTCAACAGTGTTCCTCGTTGTTACTCAAACCCAAAAATAAAACGCTCTTCTGACCCTCTGGATACTTCTTTCACACACACACACACAAACACACACACACACACACACACACACACACACACACACACACACACACACACACACACACACACACACACACACACACATGTGGAAAGGATTTACATAACTTTAATAAAGAACGAGATCTAGGGGTGGTTTTGGATAGTAAGCTGTCAACAGAGGAACACACAAAGAACATTGTGAGAGGAGCGGTTGCTTGGCTTTCCAAATTTAGACTTGCTTTTAATTACATGGATGGTGAAGTACTAAAGAGACTGTTCATGACTTTTGTGAGACCAGAACTGGAATATGCAGCAGTTGTATGGTGTCCAAATCTCAAGAAGCACATAAACTGGAAAAGGTGGAAAGACATGCTACAAAATGGCTTCCGGAACAGAAAAACAAAAGTTACGAGTAGACTTAGAGACATTAAAACTAGAAGTAAAATAGGTCATATGATCACCACTTACAAAATAATAACAGGAATCGACCTAATTGACAAAGTGGAATTCCTGAAACCAGAAACTTCAATAACAAGAGGACACAGAGTCAAGCTAAGGGAACAGAGGTTCCGAAAAAAAAATATTAGAAAGTTTTATTTTGCAAAGTGGTAGACGGTTGGAACAAGCTACGTGAGAAGATGGGCCAAAACCGTCAGTAGCTTCAAAGCGTTATACGCCAAAGAGTCCAGGGAAGACGAGACACCACGAGTGTAGTTCTCATCCTGTCACTACACTTAAATAATTACTTAGCTAACTAGACGAAGTAATTACCTGACTTGCTGCATGGGTGACAGCTTCTCCCCCGTATCAACCTACCGTGGCTTTGCGCCCTGGTGAGGCCACTCCAAACCGACAACCAGAGCGCCACTCCTGAGGCTGATGGATGCCTACTACTACTACTACTAAACATACCCACACACGTTCGAACCCCACTATGTAACACTCGCATGACCCTCGCCTCGCAATTCACCTTCAACGTATACACATCTGACAACACTGAATACCACCTTGGACTTCCGCCGACACATCCCTATGGCCCCCGTCTCTCAAACATCCTGACACATCACTAGTTCTCAATTCCAAACACACACCTCCGCCGCTATACCTGTCACATCTCTGGCTCCTCCTCACACAGCTCCTGCCACATCCCTAGCCTCTTGTCGCGCACATTTCCTGCAAGGTGTTTAAGAGTTCTCTCACAGAGGCAGCATAGTTGCACCTGGTGCCTGGGACGAGGTTCCTTTCCGCATATAAATACTTGTGCAATTCAGGAGCATGTAAACGTGGGTGTTGGAGGCTGAGTTGGCGCACGCGTGGACTCGTAAACTTTATTTTGCTCTGAGAATTAGCTTGTGTTTAAGAAGGTGGAAGTGGCCTGGAAATAAAACTTGAGGAAAAGTAGCGGTGAGAAGGGGGGAGAGGGAGAGAGAAGTAATAGGGAAGACGCTTGAGATGGGGTGAAAAGGGAGGGCAATGGAAAAGGTGGGTTGGATTTGGATAAAGAGATGGGGAAAGGAGAAGAAATATAGAGGATTCATAATGTCTGGAAATTAATGGAAGAGAGTTTTGAAGTAGGGAAAGTTGGCTGGTACTGGTTATGAAGAGGTGCAGGTAGGCTGGCAAATAAATAAATAAATAAATATATATATATATATATATATATATATATATATATATATATATATATATATGTGTGTGTGTGTGTGTGTGTGTATATATATATATATATTATATATATATATATATATATATATATATATATATATATATATATATATATTATATATATATAATATATATATTAGAGAGTCCCGTTACCTAACGCCCCGTAACTCTGATGCTCTTATTGGTCGCCCGGATGGTATCACAGTGAACCCCTGGAAGAATGGCAAGCAGTTGGTATGGGACTACACGTGCGTATCAACCCTGGCTAACACCTACATTGAACTCAGTATTGCACAACCAGGTGGCGCTGCCACCCACAGGGAAGCAGCCAAATCCCGTAAGTATAGAGAACTGGATCACCACTACAATTTTGTCCCCATTGCTTCTGAGACACTCGGCGCCTGGGGTAAAAGTGCTACCAGTTTTTTGAAGGAACTGGGTTCTAGGCTCATTGAAACAACAAGGGACCCTAGAGCTGCCAGCTTTCTTTTCCAGCGCCTCAGCGTGGCGATACAGAGGGGAAATGCGCACTGCATCCAGGGTTCCTGCCCGCCATCTGAGGAGCTGGAGGAACTCGACAACCTATGATAACCATCTTTGTAACCTATATATAACTCCTTTTTTGTAACAAAGTTCAAATAAAGCAAATATATATGTGTACATACAAAAGAATGGGGGTGGTAGGAGAAGAAAATATTAGTGTTCTGTGAGAAACCACAAGGTCTCCTCTGAATACTTTTTATTTTCTTCTCCGAGGCTATGGGTCCCCACATTGGCACCAGAGGTGGTACCCTCACAAACTTATATATATATATATTATATATATATATATATATATATATATATATATACATTTTCCTCCGTGGTCTGACATTGTCACATTTTAAATCACGTGTTTAATTTCGTGATATACATATATATATATATATATATATATATATATATATATATATATATATATATATATATATATATATATATATATATATATTTAATATATATATATATATATATATATATATATATTATATATATATATATATATATATATATATATTGTGTATACTGGCAGCAGGTTTTCTTTTAAACATGTCTCATTGAATATGACAGCATATTCTGTATTTACTATCTTCTGATTTAGGGCTTCTATCCCTCTATTTTCTTAGCATCAGGGCTTAGCTGAAAGAGGAATTCTCCAAAACTCATTTTCGTAATTTCAAGGTGAAGAAAAAATGAATTACTATAGAATGTATTACACTTATTTATACAATTTGCACAACGTTTCGAACCTCCATGGTTCATTCTCAAGTGAAAAGAATTTTCAGAACTGGTTGATTTATACCCGCACTGGGTCAGGTGATAAGACAAAAAGGTAAAAGCATGGGGGATACACAAGGGATAAATGGAGGATAAAGCACATAAGAACATAAGAATAAAGGTAACTGCGTAAGGCCTATTGGCCCATACGAGACAGCTTCTGTCTACATACAAAGATTAATCAGGTGTAATTGGCCTGTTATGTTGAACAGTGTCTTCTGTGTTGGCATCGTTATGTTCTGGTCTTGTCCTTACTCTCATGGTGGGTAGAGTAAATAGTTCCGTGATTTGGGTGTTCATGGTAGGTTGTTCTATTCTTATGTGAATTGCTTCAAAAATTGTTAATCTTCTTGCATCTTGGGTTTTGTCTATTATACAGGTATTTTTGTTCAACATTTCTCTTGTTAGGGTGATGTCATGGGCTTGTCTCATGTGATTCCTGGGGGCACCGGATTGAAGATGACATGTCAAACGCCTCGTCAGCTTGGTCGACGTCATACCTATGTACTTAGATTGAAGGTTACATCCTTCGTTTGGGCAAGTGTACATGTATACAACGCTTGACTGCTGTAGAGGGTTCTCCGTCGGCTTCGGCCTGTTTTTGATAAGGAGTTCAGAAGTCTTCTTGATTTTGTAGAATATGATCAGGTCTATGTTCTGGTTAGGAGTAATGCTTTTTATTCCTTTACGGATTATTTTTTTCATTATTCTTTCCTCTTTTATATGTTCACTGTGCATGGTTGATTTGTAATATAATTTTATTGGAGGTATTGTGGTTTCTGTTCTAGGTTCAGGATTATACCATCGGTCCAGGTGTCTTCTTATAGCAGCGTTTATTTCCGCGTTGCTATATCCGTTGTTCACCAATACCTGAGTTACTCTTTCAAACTCTCTACTCACATTGCTCCATTCAGAGCAGTGGGTAAGCGCTCGACGAATATAAGCATTGAGAACACTAGCTTTGTATCTTTGGGGGCATCTCACTTCTACCGTTCAGGCATAATCCTATGTTGGTGGGCTTGGTATATACGTTGGTGCTTAAAGAGGTTCCTGTTTTTGTTATTAGTACATCCAAGAATGGCAGACTGTTATTTTCCCTATTTTCATGTGTAAATCGGAGTACTGACTCTTTCTCTACATGGCTTTTTAGATCAATTAGTTCATCTGAGTCTTTTACTATGACGAATATGTCATCTACATAACGGCGATATACAGTTGGTTTTTGTCTCCTACTCTGTCTTCAGTAGCAGTAGCTTCAGTAGCTACTCCAAGCAAGTATAGTTTACAATCATCAGCAGATTTCCTAGAATTAATCAAATCTACCCAGCCCGATGGAATCATTGCTTCCCTGGACGTGGAATCCCTATTTACCAACGTCCCAGTCGACACAACCATAGGAATGATACTGGACAGAGTATACAGAGACGAGAGCACCCCCAAATTAGACATACCTGAGCCACACTTGAAGAGTCTTCTCGAAGCATGTACAAAGGAAACCCCTTTATCAGTCCACAAGGAGACATGTATCTACAAATAGACGGAGTAGCAATGAGGTGTAGTTTTCAGTTATATATATATAATCTCTTCCCACAACCAGACAATCACCAGAGAAGTCTTAACAAACAACACAGAAATCATCGATAAATACAGCGATAGCAGACGGCTTGACATCTGCCAGGCACTACACATCAAAAAGTCAACACCAGAAATCAACAGCCAATTAATGCACAACTATATTCTACCCACTTCAAGACTTCGAACCAATATAGAAGCATCAAGAGGAAGTATGTGCCAATAGGCCCTTTGCAGGTACTTCCATTCTTCCCTTTCATTTATCCAATTAATACCCAATGTTCCGTGTTCTGTCTTGTGTTGGTCAAAAGCTTGTTCACCTCATCCAAAACTGTTGCAACATATCACCTCACCCAAATGCGAGTATATAAGACAAGCAGTTTAAGTGTTTAGCATAAGTAAAACTCTGTTTAGTATTTTCAGGTTACAGTTGTGTGTGTGTAAACTAAAGTCTTTGAAAATGTAATAAGTTATTTCGAAACGCGTTCAAGCGTTGCGTCAGACTAACAATAAAAATGAATTTTGGAGAATATATTTTTCAATTACCATCGACAGTAAAAAGAAACATAAGAAATATTGTGAAAATTCGTGTTAGAATATTAATCTTACTTTTTCGGTCATATTTAACGACATATATATATATATATATATATATATATATATATATATATATTATATATATATATATATATATAATATATATAATATATATATATATGCATAATTCAATGTTTGTTACATTGAAGATATATATATATATATATATATATATATATATATATATATATATATATATATATATATATATATATATATATATTATGCATAATTCAATGTTTGTTACATTGAAGATATATATAATATGTCGTACCTAGTAGCCAGAACGCACTTGTCAGCCTACTATGCAAGGCCCGAATTGCGAATGGACCCCAGGCTGTATTTCTATACATGATTTGATGAGTTCCAAGCCGTCGTTAGGGTACACCTCGACTTGAAACCATGAAACCTGAATGCCCAAGGATGAAGGCGTCTGAATGTGTTGAGAAATACTGTCCCTTACTGTGTGGTGCAAGTGGTAGAGCACTCAGACATGCATCATGCGAAGGAAGGTTCAAGTAGTCAGTATGTGCAGGCGAGGAGTCACAATAACGGGGCTGAAGTATGTTGACTAGCCCACACACTAGAAAGTGTAGGACGACGACGTTGTTCGGTTCCGGTCCTGGACCATTCTCAGTCGATTGAGTCAATTGAGTACTGATAGCAGTATGTGTGTGTGTTTGTTTATGGATGTGTGTGTATGTGTGTAAAGCTCGCTGCCACGGAACCCCACCTGTGTGTTTATATTCCTTCCGAGAGTCACATAATTAATGCGAAGAAGTTCGCAAGCTTGGTGAAATGCCAGGGTCAGTGCATGCCACCAGAGCATGCTGTGCTCGCTTTGCGACCATCTACGCTGCTTGTGGTAGCTTATTTTCCCTGTGTTGTGTCTTATTTTCCTAGTGTGGTGGCTTATTTTGCTAATGTTTTGGCCTGTTGTGGTGGTAAACTGTTATTGCTTAATGTTCATAATTTACCATAAAATACATCCATAATTTGGAAGAACAGAATTTATGTCTTGGTATCGTATATTTATACGATACGAAGCATTACAGCTGTCTAATGCGCAATCTGTCATACAAATAGAACGTCGTATTTTGACGTATACTTCTACCTAAGGCAAAAATTGTCGTAACTTGAAAATGGCACGCGGCTCGTGAAATTGATAGTATTGTCCCGTTTTCTGTGTTGGTCCTCTGGTAGGTTAAGAAGCACACTTTAGTACGGCAGTTTTTTGCCGTTGGGAAACCTTATGAAGGGCGAGCTGAATACGATTCAGATGTAATACGATACAGTATTTCAACTGTTCCAGCTGCTATACCGGCTATTTAGGTAGCTCAATAAGGTCCTGGAAAGTGAATATTGTACGCTAAAAGAGTGTTCTCGACTGATTTTGACCGATGTCAAAGCCAACATTTTCTGAAATCAGGGATCACTCATGTGAAATGGTTCGTCCTTTCATGACTCTAATTTTTATTATTTGAATACATTTAGAAGCGGCCCATTTGACTTGAGGATTAATTATGACGATTTTTATTTATCAAGCGAGCAGGGGACTTTGTTAAGCAACAATATCTCGACGGTGCAACTGCATACAATGTATATGTTTCAAATTTCCTTAGTTCCCCCTGTCCTCCCCCCGTTCGTCCCCCCCACCCACCATCCACCACTTTCCAAGAACTATTTTGCTGCAATAATTTTGTATTTCTTTTAACTAGTAAAAATAGATTCAAATAAATTTTTGTTATATCATGTTTTGTGAAAGGTTTAATAAAGGTTCAAATTTTATAAAGAATTCTTTGTTTTGCATAAATTTAGGTTGTTCGTTTTATTTTAATTTTAATATAAAGTATTTGTAGGTTACTATTTTATTTATAGTTTGGTTGTAAAATAGTGAAAGTGAAGTGCCGTTATTCCGTGTTCTTGCGTTTGTATAGGAAGTGCTAAGCTTTATCTTCTTATTCAGGTAGTTTAATTTTCCTGTAGTATGGACTAATTGCAGTTGGATTTTGTTCCATTAATAGTATTTAAATGGAGTTGTGAATCTTTGCTTAAATTGTATTTACTGTGCAGAGCAGGCGAGCAGATATTGAGGAAGATTTTGCATAGATGGATGAACAGGCCATATGGAATAATGAAGGATGGATGATTGGGTATGCGGGCAGATTCATGATAAACAGATGGGCAGAAGGATTGATAGATGTTGAAATAGATGCATGCATAGATTGATCGAAAGAGACCCGTGCAACGCCGGATACCCGCCTTATGAGTGGTTACTCTAATCTAATATTATTACGTTTATATTGATCCAATAGATATTTTTTAATCTTAACTTAACATGTAAGCTGTTGTTGGGTTACTACTTCTCGACGACATGTTTCTTTGTGGTCAAATCAGCTTGCCATTTCAGGTTTCTTTAGTATTTATCGTAAGCAAAGCTTGCAGCCTTGGGTTATTGGGGGAAGGTTATCTGTGTGGGTTTTCTCCATTTTCGGTTTGTGTTCAGGAAAGACTTCAGCGTAGCTGGAGTTAAATTTTTCAACCATGGTCGGTTTTGGCAAAAGGGTTCGTGAAATTGCTTCAAATTCATAAATGAATTCCTTACTTTGGCACACCTTTGCATATGGAGCTGATGATCTGTGTTGTGTGTGTTTCATGCGACTACATATACATCCGAATCCACTTCTGACGTAAACTTCAATTCCTTGGAGTTTAACACGTTCATTGATTCCATCATCCGTTAAATATCAAAAGATATCTGAAGAACTATTTCTTCGTCAGGAAAATTATTCCTTAAAGAAACTTGTTTGCTTCTCCATGCTAATGTTTTATTAAAAGGAGAGGAAGGAGGGGATGGATGGGCAGAGGGGGGGAGGAGGAGGGGAAGAGACGTTGGTGTGGGAGGGAAGACAAGGGAAAGGGTGAAGGGAGGGAGTGCATACGGGCAACCCCAGGTACCCCAATAGCATAATAGTTTATGAATGAGAGGCCAGGGAGGTGGGGAGGAGGGAGAGAACGGGAGAGGAGGGCGGGGAAGGCAAGCAGGGAGGGGGGAAAGGCATTTAAAAGTAACGTGGTTACGTTGCTTTCTGTGATTGTATGTTAGAGAAGAGAGAGGCTGGGAGACGGAATCTCCGGTTCCCCCCCCTGTTTATATATATCGTGGGTTGGTTAGGACCCTTTCTTTGATTAATACTTTGAAGGGACTTGGCATACTTTGTGTCCCCTTCCGTGAGTCATTTTTATTCTATCATATATGAGTTTTTACGAGTTTCCGTGAGAGTTTTTTAATGAGTTTTTCGAAAGAGTTTCCTCAGAGATCTTATTTCAAAAGATTGTTTAGTGCTCTTAATGTGACTCCTTGTTTTGGATGAGTTCATTTGAGGGCATTTATAGTGCCTCTCGTTTGATATCTTGCCTGGTGCTCTGCTCCTGAGCTCGTATTTGGTGCCCTTAGAGTGATATCTTGATCAGTGATCTTCCTGCAAGACCTTTTTTTTTCTTGCCATGTGTGATCTACGTTTGGTGCAGGAACCTCCGACACATACCCCCCCCCTCCATCAGGACACTGTCTCCAAGATGTTCCTGGAGATCGTGGGCCTACAAAGGGAAGGGAAAGAATACTCTCTCACGGAGGCGTAGATTCAACAGGAAGGTGTACAGGTAAACCCGCTCCTTTCCCCTTGATATTTCACATACTACCTACCTTCCAGAACTCCATTTTGTCCCCATTCCGTGTCCTCCGAGACTCCGCCACTTCCTTCCTTCCGCCTTTAAAGCAGAGCTGCTGGACCCCTCCTTCTTCCCCCTTTATCCCTTGACTGCTTGCTGTATCACCTGCTTATTTACGATGTCTGTTCTTTCCTCCTCTTCCTCCTGCCCCTCCTTCTCTTGCTTGAGAAAAGCATTTTGTTCTCCTTACACTTGTGTGATGAATTAGTTGAATCTGCTGTTTTTTTGTAACTGGTCTGATTGGTTTGTTTACTGATTGTTGTAAAGTTTACTGATGATTTTTTTCTGTCTTCTTGGATTTTTAGGATTGAATCTAGTTTTGGGTGCTGGTTAAGAATAATAGTATTGTTTGCTTTTTTGTGGATGTGAGTGATGTCTGTGTTGATGCTTGTGTCTGTGTTGCAATTGTATAGTAGTTGTGGGTTACTGTGTGTTGGGTGTTACTAGCTGGTGGAAGCGCTGTTGTTGTTGGTGTTACAGCTGTTGGAAGTGGGTGTGGTGTCGCTGTGGAGGGTGTTGTTGGGTGCTGGTGGCGGTTTGGTTACACTGGATGCTGTTGCTGGTGTTACAGCTTTGGAAGGGGTGGTTGTTGTTGGTGTTACATGCTA
>WNGS01169498.1:33679078-33689797 GCA_020271785.1 Procambarus virginalis
TGTGGTTTACATCATGTTGGTTTACATCATGTTGGGTTACATCCAACACCCCCCCCCCCAATCACCACCCAAGACAGCTGTGTGTTTCGGGAAAACCTTCCAAGTCTTACCCTAGTTCCCCTTACCTCCCTATGCCCACGTCCATTCCCTCTCCCTCTTTCCCCTCCTACTTCCTCTCTTTGTTTACTCATTCCCCTTCCTTCCCTTTCCCTCTTTCTCTCACATTCCCCCTTCCTTCTCTCCCCTACGCTCATTATGCTTACAAAAAGTCTTTTGTCTATTTAGTTCTGCTTCATTAACAAATTATACGAATGATAATAGATTTACAAATCAGAAGAGAGTTTTGTTTTCCCTAATGAAGGTATGGTAATTGTGAAGCGAAAGTACAAAGCCATTCTGACTACGTAGCACGTGGAAGGAATCTGGAGGCCGCCTGGGCTATCGGGGGATTGAGCGCAGACCTGCTAAGACTCAAAGGTAATTTAATTCCTGCTACGCCGCAGGAAAGTGTCGTTTTTTGCTTCTCTCTCTTGGTAGAATTGATGAGCAATATGCATTCGGAGAACTGTGGCTATTTTTTTGTCAGTTTTTTCATTTAGCTGAATGCTGACCTTCAAGGAAGAAAGGTAGGAAGGAGAATAATCGTCATAGCTTCATTTTTTACTCCTTCCCTCCCTCGTCCCATCCCAAATCCTTATCCTGGCCCTTTCCCAGTGCTATATAGTCATAATGGCTTGGCGCTTTCCCCTGATAGTTACTTTCCATCTTTTCCACCCCCAAAATACATTCTCTGAGGCACTAGAGCAAGCAGGGTGCAGTGTAATCAGCCGGATATCTAATATACGAAGGGTAAGATAACGGAGACATGTCGTTTTAAGGAATCTAGAAGAATCTTCATATTTCCGGTAATCAACAATTACCTCTACATTCATGTGAATCCAGAAGTGTGATGACCAGACCACAGACTAGAAAATGAAGGGACAACGACGTTTCGATCCGTCCTGGACCATTCTCAAGTCACAATCAACTTCAGAATAGTCCAGGACGGACCGAAACGTCGTCGTCTCTTCACTTTCTAGTATGTGGATTGGTCAACATACTTCAGCCACGTTAATGTGACTCATCGCCTCCAGAAGTATGCTTTCTCCTGCATAAAAGTTTCATGTGTTTGCGTGTATTTTTAATAATCCCGGAAGGTATGTTTGCACTCTTTGTAAATCTAGAAAAATGCTGACGTTTTCAAACTAAGACAAAGTGCTGTTGGAACATCCGTAAGGGCTTTTTTTGAGTTTTAAAGCCATTCCCTGTTAATTTCCTCGTTGGCGGATTAAAAACAGTCTCTTTTTAATTAAGCCTCGTGCTGGATGCTAGCTCCGGCCGCTCCACAGCCAGACTTGATCAATAAATGGGTCTATTATGATTTATTGTATATTTTTCTTTGTAATATATTATTTATTTGTGTTGCACTTGACTCCAAGATGTCGTAAAGTCCCTGCTTAAGGCATTTTCTCTGATACAATCAAGGTTATGGGTTGTATCAGGGTAATACTGACACAATCAAGGTATTGTGTTATATCAGGGTAATACTGACACAATCAAAGTACTGGATTGTATAAGGGGTAATACTGACACAATGAAGGTATTGGGTTGTACAAGAGTAATGCTGACTGATTAGGTAATGCTGGCGAATCGAATCCACTGTTTTAAGCAGTTTTAAAATGGTTTCAAATCTAACCCTTGATAACGTTGCCTGAGAACATCACACAAAAAAAACTCTTCATTCTGGACAAGGATCCAGAAAAATATAACCTTCTTTCGTAAGAGTTGTGTCTCTTTAAACTCGACCCATTTTGGCTGAGTTTGTATTTACTAAACACCTTTCGAGGAAGTTGTTGTTATAAGGAATCCTTCCTTATTGTCGTAAGGAAATGTCTCCATAAGGATGATAAGCTTAGATTGAGGACGAGTTTGTAGGATTTTAGATCTCGTAAACTCATTTGAAAACACAAACTAAGCTGCAATGATCAAGGGAAGATGTTCATGTCTCAAAAAATGAATTCGTAAGTGTTATGTGAATCCTGGCTGTTGAGTAATTTAATCAGTCTATTTGAAAATTATGTTTACTAATTCAAAGCTTTCTTACTTTAATTGTACACTGTGGCTATTTTAAATGACTACCTGTGAGAGTAGTTATTAAAAATAAATAAAAGTAGTATTTTATAAACTAAAAAAGATATTTAATAACATTTAATAGACAGAATAGCATTAAAAATATTAGAAATATAAAAATGTAAAAATTCTTGCATATAAAACAAAGTCTAAAGTTTGAAATATAAAGGAGTTCAAGCACAAGCTGTATTACAATATAAGAAAATAAAGACCAAAAGAAACCTATATGAAAAAAATACTATTATCACATGAATTAATAAACACAAATGCGATATAACACATGAATTATTACACACAAATGAGATATTACACAGGATTATCAATTACCAACATACACATGTATGAACATTATCAAAGAGTTCGATTAGAAAGTGGACTGAAGACCTGAGCGTCAACAACATACTGATTACACTACAAACAATATTAACGTCAGAGGGAAAAATCTGAGGACATTCATTTTTCCAATTGTAAGGAATTTCTGGTCCCATTGTCCCGACCAGCTGTGAGGGAAGACTGACACATGCTGGAAGTGAATCTCCAAGGTGGGGTGTCTGGAGGTGGGAGGGAGAGAGAGACAGAGAGAGAGACAGAGAAACAGAGAAACAGAGGAATAGAGAGGGGGAGAGACAGATAGACAGATAGACAGACATTCCACTCCACTATCGATTGTTGTCCCAATGCCCTCCTGAAGGGGGAGAATGGCCCCTAACGCCCCCTCACTCACGAAGTCTATGAAAGTGAAATGTACAACCCCGAGTCCATAGACTTTACCATCAGTTAAATATGAAAGCAGTAGTAATAAAAATCCCCATCTCCCATCCTGCGAGATGGGGATTTTTATTACGACTGCTACCTTACTCTTGTGTTGATGATATCCTCAAAATACATCCGGAGTCTGCCAATGCAGACTGCCTATCACATGCCTCTGTATGACTAACCATCCTGTGTGATGGGGATTTTTTAGCATCACCTAGTTAGCTTTTTCGACACACTGTACTCCACTTCATATAGTCTAGGGTAGCTGCACTAATGCAGATGTACCTCATGTATTAATAAAAAAAATGATATATTTCATATTTGACACAATATTCACATGAGATATTAGGATCAGGGGCGTAACCTTCCGGTTACATTGACGAGAGGAAGAGCATGTGAGAGCAGGAAGGTAGGAAATATGGGAAAGGCTCTTCTGTGATAGATGGAGTCAGGGAATTTATGTTGGAGGACATCTGGAAGGTCTGTGGAGGGATATAGGGAGGGTATGTAAGGGAAGAAGGGAGTGTAAAGGAAGATAGGGAGGGAGTGTTAGGGAAGATAGGGAGGGATTGTTGCACCGGGTCGACCATGGGCACGGCTACCCTATTTATATATAATAGAGAGAATGTCTGTTTCTCCGTTAATCTAACTGGCTAAGGTAGGAGGCCAGACGCATTCTAGCAGCTCTTACCCAACTTCCACACATGCAACATGAGGGGTATGGGCGTGTCATAGGCCAGTGGGGTGGAGGGGAGAAAAGAAAGGAAAGAAAGAGGGGGGGATGCTTGCAGTGAAGGACGTAGAGAGGAGGGAGAGGGGTGAGTTAGGGGGGATATTCGGTGAGAGGAAGGAAAGGAGAGGGGTGGAAAGAGTGTTGATGTTGGGGAGAGAGTAAATGGGGAGAGACAGGGAAACAAATGAGGGGAAGACTGCGAGACCGAGGAGGAGAAGAATAATGGGGAAGGGAGAGAAGAAGAACTAAGTGCAGCCTGGTATCCCCACGCCCCCATCCTCCTCAGTCAAGCCCGATAGTCGTAAGAATATCTGTCTGTCTTCCAGTCTGTCTGTCTGCGTCTCCAGGAATAGAGACTGACGCTTTGGCGCCTTTAACTTTGCAGAGTGCATATTCTGGGTTACGGAACGGTCATAGGCTAGTCTGAATCGGCCTCATTAGTTCTATTAGGACTGGGTCGGCAGCAATAGTGACCCTCATCTTCCCACAAATCAGTGAAAAGAGGATTACCGA
This sequence comes from Procambarus virginalis, assembly GCA_020271785.1. Lineage (NCBI taxonomy): Eukaryota > Metazoa > Arthropoda > Malacostraca > Decapoda > Cambaridae > Procambarus > Procambarus virginalis. Next base: position 33,683,250 of record WNGS01169498.1, read on the forward strand.
TTCCCTGATGGAGAGCGAGAGAGAGAGAGAGAGAGGAAAGGAAGAGAGAGAGAGAGAGAGAGAGAGAGCGAGAGAGAGAGATAGAGATAAGAGAGAGAGAGAAATGAGAGAGAGAGAGAGAGAGGCGAGAGAGAGAGAGAGAGAGAGAGAAGAGAGAGAGATAATCGTAATCATATTATCGGTTTTCTGTATCCGGTAATAAGAAAGTATTGATATTGGGTAATAAAGAAGCATCTATATTGATCCAAATGCCGTTCCAACACAGCACTGAGATATACGACCCCTTGGCATGATACAAAGTCTCTACCAGTATTTCTCTTTCCCGTAGATCATATCACATCACACGTGAGATGTGAGCAAAGCATCAGATCAGAGGAGGGAAGATCCACCGACCGAATATAAATGAGGCCCTTGACACCACTCGTCACAAACAGGCGTGTGATGAAGCAGTTTTGTTTGACTCTTATTTGTGAAAAGTGTACCCAAGGCTGACCCATACACTCGACACAGTGGAATTCTTGGCAAGGGATATATAAATATACACCGGGAGGTATACCTCTGTTCTTGGTGTATATATATACACAGAGAGATTTTTTTAATGTTAACAAATAAACATTTACTTTCTGGTTGGTAAGTTAGAACTTAAAGCAGCCTTAGTATCCCTCTAAGTTACAATAAGTCAACATGAAACTATTTCTTAGAGATACTTTGAAGATAGTTAAAGGAAGTGTAAGCTGATTCGCGGCCTTATAGTAACCCTGCAGAAAATATGCCAAATAAGCCCATAGCTAAATTCAACCATAAGCAGGTGATGTTATTCTGTTATTTTCTAAAGTGTCCTTGTCAACTTTACATGTAGATTAGTCAGTCGAGTTTTGGTCAACAGAGCATCTAATTCGTGGCATTAGGAGCCTCCGTCACGAGAGAGATTAAGGTTGATTAATTAACATTGTTAAGATAAAGAGTTTAAATAGACATGATTAAAGTATACAACATATAGAAGATTATACTAATATAATCTACCATATATTGTATTTGGAGGATTTTATTAATAAACCTCCCTCACCCCATATGAAGATTTTATTAATATTATCTTCCATATGTTGAATATTCAGGGGAATAGTAATAGAGTTACGTAACAGAATAAAATATATAAATACAGTATATTAGACACAAATTATATACGATTACCTTCCTCCCCCTCTCGGTCACTCTCCCCCACGTAAAGTACAGCTTCACTCTCCCACGCTACACAGTAACTTCTCCCATTCCAAAGCAACACCTTTACAACACTCTCGTCCCCACTGTACACAGGCACTACACCCTCTCCTCCCATGCTAAATTTGTGAGACATAAAAGCTAGATTTTAACTATCTAGTTGACACAGTCACTACACATTCCCACTCACGCTAAACAGTCACTACAACCCCCTCACCATCACGATATACAATCACCACAGCCTCCCACCACGCTACTCGTATCAACCAGTTCGAGCCCCATTAATATTCTGGCAGTGATCGGAGTGTCCATTACCGAGCTTCCGTGTTGTCAGGGGGTAACCTTTGCCGTCCCTGGCCTCACTTTTTGACTGCTGTCAATTGTGTATCTTCCGGTTTCATCTCACGACTAATCTCCATCATCATATATGAGGATGCTGATGCTGTTCTCAAGTCATCTGTCACAGAGGACTTACCTGTAGTTGTTAATGTACTTCTATTACATTTTTTCAGCATTTTCAGCTATCTTCAGCATTTACATATTTCGTCTGTTACAAGCGTTTTATATATCGCTATATCAAACTTTATACCATTACCTCTTAACAATAGTGTTTTTTTTTATAATCATTTATTAAACCTTTGTTCATGTAATATATTGGTTATATATTTTTTCCATTATGCTCCGTCGATGGCTCAAGTGTGTGTATATCTTATCAAACCCATTCTGCAAAATTGCAAAGTAATCACTTGATCGAACGTGAAAATATGGAGTGTTGCAGGCAAAAAAATTCAAGTTACGAACGTGAAAATATGTTAAAGAAGATTCTAAATTAAAACAATGTATATTAATCCTGGGATTCTTTATTTAGGCCATGGATGGGATAGGTTAGGGTTCTTTAGTTAGTTTTCAATTTGTTTACATTCCATTTGGTTTATTTTAATAAAAATAAAACGTGAAATTTTTTTGGATGAAATAGTTCGTTTTTGTACTGTTGACTAAATAGGTGTTACAGAAATGTCTTGTTGGAGTGTGGGGTAGGCGCATACACAGACACAGTGTTGGGCCGTCACACCACTAGCACCTTAAGGTAAACTCGCTCTTTAGGGAGAGTTTACCTTAAGGGGTGAGTGCCACTCTTCTCCCGGAGCACACTCACGGGTGTTTCTGCATTACCACTCACCGCATTCTCTCTCTCTCGTGGTGCAAACACTCGTTTCTCCTGTCTCAGTCCTTCACTCTCATCTATACTTCTTCCCTTCATTCTCATCAGCCCTTCTTCCTTTCTTCTCTGGCCACTTCTCCTTCCCTTCACTCTCTCCAGCACACTTTTTCTTCTCTTTCACCAACACTTTTACATTTATTATTCATCAAATCTTTCCTATTCTCTTACCCCCAACGCTCTTACTCTTCCTCTCAGCTGCACTATCACGCTTTCCTCTCTCCAACACCCTCACCCTTTTCTCTCTCTCCAATACTCTCACTCTTCCTCACTCTCTCTCTCTTACTTTTCCTGTTATCCAACACTATTACCTCACCCTAAAACTCTCACCACTCTCACCCAGACTGAAACTTACACCCAACCCCCCCTCTCTCTCTCTCTCTCTCTCTCTCTCTCTCTCCTCTCTCCTCTCTCTCTCTCTCTTCTCTCTCTCTCTCTCTCTCTCTCTCTCTCTCTCTCTCTCTCTCTCTCTATTAAGACCCACTGTCCTCCTCATTCTTCGACCTGCTCTCACTTCCACACTTCGTTACTGCTTCATTCTCGTTACTGCCTCGTTACTGCTTCATCCCCAATTCCGTTTCTCTCTCATTTTCTCCCCTATGTCTCCTCATCATCTCACATGCCTCCTTCTCATCTCATCTGTCTCACCAACACACACTCGAATCCTGGCCGGGACAAAGTGTTCTTAGTGATATATATATATATATATATATATATATATATATATATATATATATATATATATATATACATATATATGTATATCGTCTATAATGATGCTGGTTTATAGATTCTGAAATGTGTTGGTGATCACTTCAACAATCTTCCGGTCGTTTGCTGGCTGATAATGGCGCGTAAATTTAGAAGCTGTCAACACAATTCTAACTGAAGGTCAAGAGACAACACCGAACATTTTCGCTTGGCTTCTAAATTCTAAAACAACAGTAAATGGCTACTTACAATTTTAGGGACACACACACACACAAACACACACACACACACCACACACACACCACACACACCACACACACACACACACACACACACACACACACACACACACACACACACACACACACACACACACACACACACACACACTCCAAAACAGAGATGCAGAATAGGAAACAGGATTGGTTCAACAGAAATTGCGAGAGGGCCAGAGACCAAAAGACACAAAAATGAATCAGTACAGGAAGAGGCCAAACCCCCAACATACCAGCGATACAAAGATGCGAGAAACAACTACACGGCAGTGAGGAGAGAGGTAGAAAGAAATTTTGAAAAAAGGATTGCAGACAAATGTAAAACAGAACCAGATCTATTCTATAAATTCATAAACAACAAATTGCAGGTAAAGGATAATATTCAGAGGTTGAAATGGGAAATAGATTCACGGAAAATGAAAAGGAAATGTGTGAAACATTAAACGAAAAGTTCCATAGTGTGTTTGTACAATAGGAAATCTTCAGGGAACCAGATACAATAAGAATTCCAGAGAACAACATAGAGCACATAGAGGTGTCTAGAGACGAAGTGGAAAAATGCTCAAGGAGCTAAATAAGAACAAAGCAGTTGGTCCAGATGGAGTTTAACCATGGGTTCTGAGAGAATGTGCACCTGAGCTCAGCATTCCTCTTCAACTGATTTTTCAGGCATCCCTGTTTACTGGAGTTGTAGCTGATGTGTGGAAAAAGGCTAACATAGTTCCAATCTACAAAAGTGGAAGCAGGAAAGACCCCTTTAATTATAGGCCTGTATCATTGACAAGTGTAATAGTCAAAATATTGGAAAAAATAATTAAAACTAAATGGGTAGAACACCTGGAGAGAAATGATATAATATCAGACAGACAGTATGATTTTCGAACTGGAAGATCCTCTGTATCGAATTTACTCAGTTTCTATGATCGAGTAACAGAGATATTATAGGAAAGAGATGGTTGGGTTGACTGCATCTATCTGGACCTAAGAAAAGGCTTTCGACAGAGTTCCACATAAGATGTTGTTCTGGAAACTGGAAAATATTGGAGGGGTGACAGGTAAGCTTCTAACATGGATGAAAAATTTTCTGACTGATAGAAAAATGAGTGCAGTGATCAGAGGCAATGCATCGGACTGGAGAAATGTCACAAGTGGAGTACCACAGGGTTCAGTTCTTGCACCAGTGATGTTTATTGTCTACATAAATGATCTACCAGTTGGTATACAGAATTATATGAACATGTTTGCTGTTGATGCTAAGATAATTGGAAGGATAAGAAACTTAGATGATTGTCATGCCCTTCAAGATGACCTGGACAAAATAAGTATATGGAGCACCACTTGGCAAATGGAATTTAATGTTAATAAATGCCATGTTATGGAATGTGGAATAGGAGAACATAGACTCCACACAACCACGCTTTCCAACTTCAGAATTGCTTTTAAATACATGGATGGCGATATACTAAAGAAATTGTTCACGACTTTTGTTAGGCCAAAGCTAGAATATGCAGCGGTTGTGTGGTGCCCATATCTTAAGAAGCACATCAACAAACTGGAAAAGTGCAAAGACATGCTACTAAGTGGCTCCCAGAACTGAAGGGCAAGAGCTACGAGGAGAGGTTAGAGGCATTAAATATGCCAAAACTAGAAGACAGGAGAAAAAGAGGTGATATGATCACTACATACAAAATAGTAACAGGAATTGATAAAATCGATAGGGAAGATTTCCTGAGTCCTGGAACTTTAAGAACAAGAGGTCATAAATTTAAACTAGCTAAACACAGATGCCGAAGAAATATAAGAAAATTCACTTTCGCAAACAGAGTGGTAGACGGTTGGAACAAGTTAGGTGAGAAGGTGGTAGAGGCCAAGACCGTCAGTAGTTTCAAAGCGTTATATGACAAAGAGTGCTGGGAAGACGGGACACCACGAGCGTAGCTCTCATCCTGTAACTACACTTAGGTAATTACACTTAGGTAATTACACACACACACACACACACACACACACCACACACACACACACACACACACACACACACACACACACACACACACACACTCACTCTATCCCCCACTCCCTCATTCACTCACTCAAACAGAAGAGGAAGTTTCTAGTTAAGGTAGAACGGCATCAGGACAAAAATACACCTAACAAACAGGACCAAACTACCCAAAATAAACGGATAATATTACCACATGGAATACACCTTCGATCTCCCACAAAGACCCCCCAGACAAAGACCCCCAGACAAAGACCCCCCAAAGACCCCCAAAGACCCCTCAGACAACAGAGAGACGTGGTCCTCCCCACATGCATCAATACAGCTACATCATAATATATAATAACATAGTTACCATTCCTATTACAGAGTAGATATTTTTACACCGGTCTATCTGCAGATCTATCAACACCATTAGTAAGACGATCCACGAAAATCATACGAAAATCGATGTGCAGCATCGACACCTATACACACCTTTGTTACCCACTTACACATACACACCTATGTTACCCACTTACACATACACACCTATGTAACCCACTTACACATACACACCTATGTTACCACTTACACATACACACCTATGTTACCCACTTACACATACACACCTTTGTTACCCTTACACATACACACCTTTGTTACCCACTTACACATACACACCTTTGTTACCCTTACACATACACACCTTTGTTACCCACTTACACATACACACCTTTGTTACCCACTTACACATACACACCTATGTTACCCACGTACACATACACACCTATGTTACCCACTTACACATACACACCTATGTTACCCACTTACACATACACACCTATGTTACCCACTTACACATACACACCTATCTTACCCACTTACACATACACACCTATGTAACCCACACACATACACACCTATGTGTTTATGTGTTAGTACAAACACACTTCAAATACCCTACATCACAAAAAATACTCCTCATATATATTGAACCAACTTAACATGCAAAGGCTTAAAATATTTACAAAAGATTGCAAAGAGCAACAGGCAATTTGATCTAAACTATTCTCTGTGTTTATGTAAAGCTTTCTGAGTAATAAATATGGAGAGCGAAATCATGATATAATATGCTTGAATG
>WNGS01169498.1:33695528-33710638 GCA_020271785.1 Procambarus virginalis
GGTTGTTTTATCACATAAATTTACACATGATATATTAATTTATGATTCATTTTATGGCTTCTCGCCTGGTGGAGCAAAAATATATACACACACGCACTTTTTAAACCATATAGGACACACTTAAACCGAATTGAAGTATATTGGCTATATCCAAATGAAACTTTGGTCCACATACTGTCCACGACACACGCCTCATGTTTGTGGTTGTGAAGTATCAACCCCTAAACCCCAAACGTTAAAGATATTTTAATTTATCTACAAAACACCGACAAATACAGGAAGGAAGTAAAATGACCTCCAAAAATTATGGATTTAAAATAGGAAATCCCAAAGTAACTTACCAAATTTCAATTATTATGACGTAAATCATTACAGAGAAAAATCTTTGATATCGTTTTCACCCTTCGAGTCATATTATAAAATGCTCTTTCTAACTAAAGCAAGAGACAGCAAAATATGGCAATCTCTCTAAAGACGATTTTTTTATGTCAAGTATTTTCTCCTTAGTGGGAAAATATACAATTCCATGCATTTTAATTATAACATAGCGAATGATATTTCAATAATGAAAATATTACCATTCGTCATGCAACATCCTCTTTATAACACGTGATATATCTAATGGAGTAATAACGTGATATATCTAATGGAGTAATAACGTGATATATCTAATGGAGTAATAACGTGATATATCTAATGAATATATTCTTTTTCGATCATGTCGTGGTACAGTTGACCAGAGCGCTTCTGGGAACACCCCGCGCGTATGTTCGAACCTTCATCAAGGCCTTGGTAGACTTGTTCATCTTCTTTATTTTCATGAAATTAAATATTTGATCAATATATCAAATAATTTGAAGAATAACAGCGAACAATTTATTTATCGCAATGCCAAACAGTACAAAAATCATAAGATTCTCGGCCCCATGAGATGAGAAGGATTGTCTGCCAGAGGGCATCACACACCACTAAATCTGTGTGTTAGAGGCTTTGATTCTGTAAGCCTGGTATTAGAACCCACTACGCCCCCCCTCCATCCCTTCCAGTACTGTTTCCAAAGGGTTAAATGGCCAAATATCCGCGCCAGAGATGTGTATATTATTGTACCTTTGCGCAGGGTACAATGGGCAGGCATTATCGACCATTGTGGAAAGTGGATATTATTCGGAAACGTGAGTGGGGAGATATTTCTTTATATGAGAGATTAAAAGGCCTTTTGGTATGTTGTGATGCTTAAATTGCTTGTCACGTGGTAAGTACAATTGATGAATTGATCGAATGCTTTTTTGTAAGTGAGAATTGATCGTGGGTTGGGATAATTATCGTGATGAATAGAAATGTGGTGAAGTGGGACAAGTATATATGTCCGTAGGAATGTGAAAATTAGATATATATGACTGTCTACGTTTAAGTGGAAATGGGGAATGGAATGCATATTTTTTTGATAGTAGAACTGGAAATGGAGTTTGAAGTGTATATCTCGGTACGTCAAATACTGAGATACATACTTTTATATACTTTTTATATTGGTAGTCGAACATACGCCTCTCAGAATATGAGGAAACAATACGAAATGTATTTTTTGTGTGTGTATGAAAAAATATACTCAACCCTTATGGTATAGGAGAGTACATGGGCGCTTATCAATGTGTTGACATGGGACTCAATATTTTGACTGCCGTGTGTGTGTTGGGACGGGGGAAGGTAAGGGTGTATATGTGGGATTATTCCAAACAAAACGACCAAACAGAGCTTACAGAACACGAGCGTTAATCCCTGTATTCTGCCTCACCAACTGTCGATCATTTCATGTAATGGATTTAATTCCCTTTGTTTCATGTCTGCTGATAAAACTATCGATTGACGTGGCTTGTACTATCTACCCTTATAGTCAAGATCATTTGCTTACTCCCCTTTACCAAGAAGTGTGTCTATCCATTTCTTTGCTTCATCTGCATGTCTAGTTTCTATGTATGCCTACTCACTATGTTACCACTTCACCTCAGCATCCTGTCTGTTTTATCAATACGTTTCAGTATTTTCTATGTCTGTATCATGTACCCTCTCATCCTCATTTCTTTAAATGGCAGTAAGTTCCGCCCCCTCCACGTATCCCCGGTATTCAGCCTCCTAAATTCTAAAAAAAAATGTAGCAAACCTTATTACTGTGTTTATAATCTGTGTTTATCAGGCTTCAAGACGAACTTTACAATAGTATTGAATAAATTAAAGATGGGTAGGTGGGGGAAACGGATTTGATAATGGGTTTATATGGACGAATATTGTTTGACGAGAAGTTTATATGAATATGCTTTGCTTGCACGGCTTGAATATTCTTGATCGGATGGCCTGGGAAAGAAGGAAGCCGATTTGTCCAGTCATCTGCTGTAGACAAATCGAGAGAGAGAGAGAGAGAGATAGAGAGAGACAGAGAGAGAGACAGAGAGAGACAGAGACCTTACCTTGAGGTTACCTTGAGGTGCTTCCGGGGCTTAGCGTCCCCGCGGCCCGGTCATCGACCAGGCCTCCAGAGACAGAGACAGAGACAGACAGACAGACAGAGAGACAGAGAGGGACTGAGGGAGGGCTGGGGCTGTAGATGGACTCAGCATAACACAGTAATCTCCAGCACAGGTCCACAACAATAATGACAAGGTAGCCTCTACTCCAGCATCCTTCCTGACCCTCCTCTCTTTTGTTTCTAAACTAAGACTAGGGTTCACAAGGACTGACAAATGACGTACCTGGTGAAACTGCAAGCATGAGCTGTGATCCTTCCTCAGCTCATCTGAAGCCTGCTCCTAGAGGGAGAGAGGAACTCTCTCTCTCTCTCTCAACATACACAATTTATGTAAAACGATTCGATATAGTTCTTTTACCTCACACAATCTTTGTCGTCCAAGACCCCTCATTTTCCTCTATCTCTAAACTTCTCTCTTCGTGTCTCGAACCTTTCTCGTTCTTTCAACTTCTCTCTAGCCTTCAACCACTATTTACTTCTCAATTTCTCTCTATTTCACGATCTATCTACCTCTATCTTATAAGGTAATCTAACTTTCTACATAACCTACCTCTTAAAAACTGTGTTATTAATTTGGTCATCATGTTCTTCTTCTCTTTCAATCAATTTATTCCTGTCAATCTTTCCTCTTCCTTACATCATCTCTTAACCTCTTTGTTCCTCATATTCTTAGTACCTATCAATTCCACTCAACCTTTCTCATTCTCTCAATCTCTTTCTACTTTTCAATGGGTCTTATAACCTGTCCTCTTAAAAAGAACGTCGCATTTGGCCGTTTGCCCGTATGGCCGAATTTGGACGTAATTTGAAAATGAAAAAATATGAAAATAAATTTAGGATTTTTTTTCAACAACAGTAAGTTAAGGGTCCTCTGATAGGTTAGGTGGGCAGGAAATTCTCATAAAGTTTCAAAACGTTATGAAAAACGTTAATTTAAAGTGTCCTCTCATAACCTCTGCGCGTACGCCGGACGACTCAAATAGAAAACGGAACAGAACGTCACTTTTGTGAGTCGATTTCATTTCAAATTACGTCCAAATTTGGCCATATCACGCATACGAGCCAAAAGTGACGTTCTTTTTAAGAGGACGGGTTGCTTTATCTGTGATTCTCTATTTGCCTATCAATCCATTCCTTTTTGTCAACCCTTTTATTCCTTTGTGCCTCTTTTTTGTTCTCTCAACACTTCCATTCATATACATTAATTTCTACTTATCGACCCCTCTCTATCTCTCTACTCTTTTTATCTATCCACCAGTCTATCTACCAGTCACACTCTACTTCAAATCCCTTCGTATTATATCACCCTTCCAATCTCTCTTCTCATCAATCTATTTCTCCTTTTCAATTCCGTTCTTCCTCTTGGCAAAACTTTATCTCCAAATCCTTTTCTCTTCCACTCAAACCCTCTCTACCTATCAACGATGCTCTGCCCCTCAGTCTCTTTATTCCACTAATCCCCTTTCCATCTCCATTTCCATCTCCCTTCCCACCACAACCATTACAGTCCAAAGAAAATGTATTTTACGTATATTTATATTAATTTCTCTCAGCCAGTTTCCCCATCACGACCTATCTATCCCACACAACATTCTATCCCACATAGCCACATATCCCCCACAGATACCCCCCCCCCCCCATTCGACACAGTCCCCTATCCAAGGGCTGGCTTGGATAGGGGACTTAGTCGTGCAAGACCCCTTCAGTACCGTACCTACTATCCCATATAGGGGATGACAGTACCCCCATCCCATATAGGCCAACGTATAACCCCCCCCCCCTCCATCCCACACAGCCTCCCTCCTCACTCATCCTCATATCCCACACTTCCCCCATCCCACATCCCATACTACACATCACTCTATTCCAGTTTCCGTCCCACACAGCTCCCATCTCATTCAGTCCTCCCATCTCATATAGCCCCATCTCACACAGTCCTCTATCCCATACAGTTCCTTATCTCACAGAGCCTCCATCCCACACATATCCCCCATCCTACAAAGCCCCAATCCCATACAGCACCCTTCCCGCACATCCCTCTATTCCACAATGTTCCTCATCCTACACATTCCCCATCTCATATAACTCCATCCTACATATCACCTGTGATCACTAATATCCTTTTTGGATATTACTGAACAGAAACAGATTCAACTTGGATAAAAACGAATGCATAAGCATCAGAACACGTAAAATGACTATGGAACAATAAAAAAGATGTTCTGAAACAGATGCAAAACTTAAGGAGTCGATTCTATTCCTGGAAAAATCCTAGTTGATTCACTAGAAAGTCTTAAGGTAACAAGAGAGAGAGGAAGAGAGGATATAATAGCGATCAATTACTTATCACGTAATATAAGTACACGTGATAAGTAGATAAGATCTACTTATCACGTTATAGGGCAGTTGGAGTACTAACCGGAGCAACGGTTCTTAGACCAGATATCGTATCGCTGTTGTTGAAAAACGTTTCAAAGGGCCATTTTATTCTTCCAGCATTGGTCTTCAGCGGTTCTTTAACTCCTAACTTAATGAACCTTAACTCTTCAGCTTGAACTGCAGGTTGAAACAGACCGAAATGCTCGATAACTTTCTATACTCCAGTTAAAGTTGAAGAGGTGGAACCCAAGAATTGAGCTCAACCACCGAAAGCATAACTGTGCTCAACAACTTATATATATACACACCTCAGGCCTCGAGCCTCGGACCCTGAACACTAAACCAGCCAGGTCAATACCTTAGACGTTTGATTCACGGTAATAACCCCGACCTCTGAACAGAGAATGTAGTCAATGGCTCGGAGGCAGAGGCAGGTACAAACAAACACATGGACACAAAAGTACGCAAAGATGCAGGTTAAAACAAAGACACAAGCAAGAACACAAAAATTAAGATGGAAACATGGATAGAAAACTATGACCTACTCTCAGACGCAGACTCCATAATCGTATACTGACTCATCTGACAGCAGAGAAGCAAAAAATAATGCAGATAATTCAATCTGACGCAAATACTAACAACGCCGTAGATGCCCCTAGTCGTCTTATACGCAGTTGCTAACTCAACCACAAACAAATTCTACAGACACTGAAGCAAACGATGGTGCAAGCATCAGACGCAAAATGAAATCAAATCGCCTCTGACCGTAAGAAGAAATAGAGAAGACAACATAAGGCAGGTTTCACGGCTGAGATTACATCCCTATACTGCTCCCAGGAGACCTTCTCTTGCCTCAGAGTCCTCCTTCACGATACACTGATTACTCCTGAGCTCAAATGAACGAATCCACAAGGGCCTGGACGTAGGTTCGAACCCTCATCACGGCCCTTGTGGATTTGTTCATTTGATATATCACGCTATTGTGACTTCTATGTGTGTGCTCCACAGCTCCTTTAGTCAGCTGAGTCTTCTCAAAACAAAGCTTCTTCAATGACTCTCCATAAACACTTACACTTGAGAGAAAAGAACTTAAGAGCTACCAAGCTTTTGTGTGGTTTAAGTGACGATAAGAGAAGGGAGTATATTCATCAATTAAAGACCCAAAATCGTAAATAAGATGTATAAATTAAATATTATTTCAACTTTAATAACTGCGTTCACATGCATTTCACGCAATATTCCCTAAGACACCATGTTTTCTTTGATCTAAACATCATGTTCCCTCTGCTCTAGACATCATGTTCTCTCTGCTCTAAACATCATGTTCCCTCTGCTCAAGACATCATGTTCCCTCTGCTCTAGACATCATGTTCCCTCTGCTCTAGACATCATGTTCCCTCTGCTCTAGACATCATGTTCCCTCTGCTCTAGACATCATGTTCCCTCTGCTCTAGACATCATGTTCCCTCTGCTCTAGACATCATGTTCCCTCTGCTCTAGACATCATGTTCCCTCTGCTCTAGACATCATGTTCCCTCTGCTCTAGACATCATGTTCCCTCTGCTCTAGACATCATATTCCCTTTGCTCCTTACACACCGTTCTCTCAGTCTCAGTACACTAGGCAGCGCCAAGAAACTTCTATCATTAAGATGTCTGTCTCGCCTGCACAAGACAGCAAGGGGGGTCCAAAACCTCACATGAAGCATAAGTTTACTTCCATCGACAATATGGTCCACTGTTCTCTGTGGTCTTCCACCATATATATTACATAAGCGTACTACACACGCTAAGGTATCGGTATTCTTTTCAAAGAAGGGAACCTTGCGATAAGACTCATTTTCAAAGTGAGTACCAGCGAGGCTGGTACTCACTATGAATAATGCCATGAATAATCAGAATAACCATCTTCAGGTTATCTTGAGATGATTTCGGGGCTTTAGCGTCCCCGCGGCCCGGTCCTCGACCAGGCCTCCACCCCCAGGAAGCAGCCCGTGACAGCTGACTAACACCCAGGTACCTATTTTACTGCTAGGTAACAGGGGCATAGGGTGAAAGAAACTTTGCCCATTGTTTCTCGTCGGCGCCTGGGATCGAACCCAGGAATACAGGATCACAAGTCCAGCGTGCTGTCCGCTCGGCCGACCGGCTCCCTAAACCATGGTCTCAGATTCCCCACCGGGACGAAATTCATTGATAAACAAAATTGGGCTCTTGTTATTGTTATGTAGTTGAATATGATCAAGGTATTTTTGCTTTTATTAATAAAGAACTTATCTTGGCAATCGCTAGATACAGTTGTATCTAGTCCTGGGGACCATTCAGGCTTGTTTGCATTTGTGTTCCTCACGTGTTGCCCAAAAAATGAGGTGATTTGATAAAAGGCTATGCCCAAGATTACTATCCGAGTGCCGGCGGGGAAGTGGTTCATATAGCCTCGGCTATCACTTCCTTATGTCCGGTCGTGATGGTCAAGTGGTTTAGGCGTCCCTGTACATACCAGTTGTGTTGCTTCTGGCAGTATGGGTTCGAGTCACTTCTGGGGTGTGAGTTTTCAGATATATTATATATATATATTATATATATATATATATATATTATATATATAATATATATATATATATTAATGAAAACCTGCTGCCAGTATGCCTATATATATATATATATATATATATTATATATAATATATATATATTAATATATATATATAGATATATATTATATATAATATATATAGGCATACTGGCAGCAGGTTTTCATTGTACATGCTGAATGAATATGACTGCATATTCTGTATTGTTTATTTCTTGTTTAAGCTTCTTTCCTGATTAGTGCTCTTGCTTCTTAATTAAATTACTCATGTAAATAACATGAGTAATACAAAACAAATCTTTTTTTTATTTCATGTTATATCCACGTTATCTTATCTTCGTCAGCACTCGTTATCCTTTGACCAGCGAGTCAGCTGTCAGTATTCGCCGCCCGCCTCTCCTTCCATTACACAATAACATTTACATACTTAAGGCTCTTGTCTGCGACACAGAGGGCGAGATAGTCCCGGGCCAGCAGTGGAAAACCTGCCGGTGTTGACAGACCGGTTCACGTCAACAAACTCTCATGACGGGCACAGCTCAGGTACAACCCCATTGCCAACAAGATAAAGTACGGAAAAGTTCTGTTGAGTGGTGTATTGTAAACCTTAGCGAAGATGATTAAATAACATGAGTGTAAAGAAGGAAACAAACACTACTCGATTTCAATTAGGATGTCGTTGAGGGTAAACACACACCAGACACACATACACACACACACACACACACAACAGACACACATACATACACACACACACAGACACACATACATACACACACACACACACACAGACACACACACACACACACACACACACACACACACACACACACACACACACACACACACACACACCACACACACACACACACACAACCGTAAAATGACAAAAGACAGATATACACACTAACTCGCCCTGTGACAAAACCGAGGAGAGTTAACTGTAAACTGTTGTGGAATGTTCTGTTCGCCCCTGTTTACCCAGCAGTAAATGATGACCTGGGAGTAAAACCTATTGGCGGGTTGTGTCCAGGGAAAACTAGTAGGATAAGGCTTTCCATGAGCTATGTAATGGGAAAACTCTATGTTACTAACAGGAGTCAGAAACCATTCACGCTTCTACCGACCTGCCCAACTACTTGGAC
Source organism: Procambarus virginalis (assembly GCA_020271785.1). NCBI lineage: Eukaryota > Metazoa > Arthropoda > Malacostraca > Decapoda > Cambaridae > Procambarus > Procambarus virginalis. The sequence continues at coordinate 33,704,165 of WNGS01169498.1, forward strand.
TGGACGGTAGAGCGACGGTATCGTTTCATTCAGGTCGGCGTNTCATATTTAATAACATATATATATAATATATATTATATATAATAATATTATATATAGAGATATATATATATATATATATATATATATATATATAATATTTTAATTTTGACAGGGAGTACCACCTCTGGCTGGAAGAAGGGGACCCATAGCCTCGGAGGAAATCACACATAACGCATTGGAGGGAATGTAGGTCCCCTCCAATACAGTTTCTGTGTGCTTTTCTCCTACCACCCCCTTCCTTTTTTTTCTTATGCTTATTGTGTATTTAAGGTTACAAAACATACAAGACAAATGCCTAAAGGTTATGGATCTCTTGAAGCTCCTCCGCTTCCGGACAGGAACCGAGGACGCAGCAAGCATTTCCCCTCTGGATCGCCACACTGAGGCGCTGAAACAAAAAACTGCAAGCCCTTGGGTCTCTGGTGACGTCAATGAGCTTGGAACCCAATTCCTTGAGAAATCCCAAGGCACTCTTGCCACAGGGCCATGCGTCTCAGACGCTATGGGAACAAAGAGGTATTGACCTGCCAGTCGCCTGTATTTGAGAGATTTTGCTGTTTCCCTGTGGTTGGCTGCCCCACCTGCTTGATCAGCTCCGAAGTGTACATAGGTGTCAGCCAGGGTGGATACACATGTGTAGTCCCACACCAACTGTCTACCCTCCTTCCATGAGTATATGGTGATGCCATCAGGGCGAAGTGCGGGGAAATCCGGGTTTTGGACCCCTAGGATGCGAGGTTCTCTCTCCGCTGGGCACTTAGCTGAGACGAGGCTTCTCTTGATGATGTCATTGACCTCGTTGTGTCTTGCATGCCAGCCCTTTGTGCTTCCGCAATGCAACCCATGCAGTCCGTATTGGTCTGCTTCCACCCTGTTGCAAATACACTTGTATTCAGTGTGAATTGGGGCACCAAGGCGGAGGGCCACTGCTACACGAAGGGATTCTGGATCTAGGCGCGTGCCCATTGCTGACATGGGTACTGCCAGGAGGAAGTCTCCCGCATGGGGGGCATGCACTGCTCTGAGGCGGGCTTTCTCCTTGTCTGATGTTGCGGCGCTGAGCATAGCATCAGCTACTTTTTCCACTAGAGGGTGGTCCCAGCCTGACTGTTTGTGTTGTTTTGTTGGTTCTATAATGGTTGCTGGGGCTGCCAGAACATCCCACTGATTTGAACATTCAGTGAAAGCAGGATCGTGTATTCCTGCTGAATCTCTCAGGGTTGCAGGTAAGATATCTCTGACGAGGTCGTGCGACGCGTGTGAGGAGGAAAGGAAGGCTGGTAGAGCAATTTGGGAGGCTGTGCGGACACCAAGGCCGCCAAGTCTTACAGGAAGGGTTGCTTGCTCCCACTGAGAGTCGTCCAATGGCAGGTTCAGGACTTTCACCAGCATGGACCTCAAAAGGGAGTCATACACATTTAACTTAGGGCTGCTGTAGGATGGAGAACATCTCAGAAAGTACGTCAACTTAGGGAGAGACAGGCATCTTGTGAGCAGAAAGAGAGCATCATGGGCATCAATCTTGTCAATCCTGTCCAGCATTCTTTTTAGATCAGTGATTTTTGCAGCCAGGACCTCCTCGATTGCTCGTGGGCCAATGGGGGCACCCAGGAGAGTGCAGTCCGGTGGCTCGACAACGAGAATGTCTGGAAGAACATTTTGTATTTGCCCAGTGATGTCTGGGTTGCGGGAGATTATTTCACACTTGGATACATTGAGAATGAGACCTAAGGCTGCTCCCTGCTCCTGGATTTTCCTTATATCCTCCAAAATGGTTTCCGGGGTTCCAGCGAGAGTGCCATCATCCAGGTACCAGATGTTTAGCTCGCTTGTCAAACTATCAGTGACCTCTTTGATAGCTAGGCAGAAAAGGAGGGGTGCTAAGGGGTCACCTTGTTGGACACCTTATATATATATATATATATATATATATATATATATATATATATATATATATATACATATATAAAAGTTTGTGAGGGTACCACCTCTGGTGCCAATGTGGGGACCCATAGCCTCGGAGAAGAAAATAAAACGTATTCAGAGGAGACCTTGTGGTTTCTCACTGAACACTAATATTTTCTTCTCCTACCACCCCCATTCTTTTGTATGTACACATATATATTTGCTTTATTTGAACTGTGTTACAAAAAAGGAGTTACATATAGGTTACAAAGATGGTTATCATAGGTTGTCGAGTTCCTCCAGCTCCTCAGATGGCGGGCAGGAACCTGGGAGTTCACCTGGAGAGTACATATATATATATATATATATATATATATATATATATATATATATATATATATATATATATATATATATATATATATATATATATGTATATATATATATATATATATATATATATATATATATATATATGTGTGTGTGTGTGTGTGTGTGTACCAGAAATATAGAAAGTTAAACAGTTACACGAAGAAATTCTTCTTCTTTAAGTCGAGAAAAGTGTCCTCTTTACACAATTATCGGTTTAGCCGCCCGATAATGTATTTTAATTAAGTGGAGATAATATACGACCATCAGCATAAGACAGATTGTAAAATGTGGTGGCTGTAAACACTATAAGCGATGCTTGCTCATGGAAAAAATAATGTATATGATTACCTAAGTGTAGTTACAGGATGAGAACTATGCTCGTGGTGTCTCGTCTTCCCAGTACTCTTTGTCGTATAACGCTTTGAAACTATTGAACGTACTGCTATTCACCTAGTTGTATTCACCTAGTTGTATTCACCTAGTTGTGCTTGTGGGGGTTGAGCTCTGCTCTTTCGGCCCGCCTCTCAACTTTCAATCAACTATTTCCAACTACCACTACTATTTTTTTTCACAACACACACACACACACACCAGGAAACAGCCCGTGACAGCTGACTAACTCCCAGGTACCCATTTACTGCTAGGTAACAAGGACGTAGGGTGAAAGAAACTCTGCCCACACACATATATATATATATATATATATATATATATATATATATATATATATATATATATATATATATATATATATATATATTAAATATGACCGAAAAAGTAAAATTAATAATTCTAACACGACAGAGTTCACCACAACACTAAACAGAGTTCTTACTATGCTATGATTTAAAACATAGTAAGAACTCTGTTTAGTGTTTGCAGGTTATAGTTGTGTGTGTGTAAACTAAAAGTCTTTATAAATGTAATAAGTTATTACGAAACGCGTTCAAGTGTCGCGTCAGACTAGAAATAAAAATGAATTTTGGAGAATTGATTTTTCAATTACTATCAACAGTGAAAAGAAACATAAGAAATATTGAGAAAATTCGTGTTAGGATTATTAATCTTACTTTTTCGGTCATATTTAATAATATATGTCTACAGGAAAGACTGCTTCCAAAATATACTAATATTAAAACGCACGACCCAGCAGCAAGGAATCAAGCCTTCACGATAAAATATCGCCAAGATCTGATTTGTAATCAGATATACAAGGCAGAAAATGAAATCAAAGACAACAAAACGCAACTACTTCATGCTACAAACCAATGGAGAAACAGCAACATCGACGAAAGTCTCCGTACCCGCATTGAGCAACACCTCGACATCCTCACAGATCTACATCACCGCATCACCGAAACCAGGATAATTAAGAAACTAACAACATTATATGGAGGACCTATGGCAATTCCACGACCGAGAGACGGCTTCCTGAACCTTGCAGGAATCAACCTCACTGAGGACCAAGTCACTATCCTAAATCTGGGTATAAACTGTCACGTTATGTCCAGACCAAGTGAGATGGCCCGGAAAGTGGAGTTGGAGATCCTGTTGGACGACATATTCGACCTCGAGACACAGAAAAAGGGCACCACTAAAGACACCTTAAAAGCAGAACTTATTGCGGAAGGAGGAAAGAATCGAGGCAACTACAGAAGCACCATACTGTCCCCCGAGCTCAAAGCGGCAGCTAAGAGCCTTCGTGAGAACAAGGAGATAGTTGTCAGGAGAGGCGACAAGTCGCCAATATACGTCACTCTTAAAAAAGACGAATATCTGGCGAAAATGAACCTCATTCTCTCTGACCAAACTAAATTCCAAAGGGTAACGAAGGACACTACAGCCGAATTGAAAGCAAAGGTCAACAAATTGATCGAAACTGTGAACGCCAAGAAATCGGACTCCACCTGCCAAAGATTATTGGGGAATATAAACCTGGATACGCGTATGGAAATGTCAAGACACATAAGCCTGGAAACCCACTTCGGCCAATCATCAGCCAGATACCCACACCCACGTACAGACTGGCGAAGCGACTCAACGGTTTGCTGACTCCTTATGTCCCTTGCGCCTTCAGCCTGAAGTCTCCAAAGGAATTTGTTGACTTACTGCTGGGAACACGGCCCACAGGGATAAGAGCCTCGTTGGACGCAGAATCACTGTTTACCAACGTACCTGTGGATGAAACAATCAGGATGATAGCGGACAGAGTGTATCGTGATCCGGCCTGTACTCCTCTTGACATACCAGAAAACATTCTAAGGAAACTACTCCAAGCTTGTACTAAAGAGGCACCCTTCTTGAGCCCGGATGGGCACATGTATAAGCAAGTAGATGGGGTCGCCATGGGTTCTCCCCTAGGTGTCCTGTTTGCGAACTTCTACATGGGTACCATCGAGCAAAAGGTCTTAGTCGACATGAACTTGAAACCGGCCATATACTGCAGGTATGTTGACGACATTTTTACACAGGTACCTGATGTCAGACATCTGCAGGAGCTGAAGGAGGCATTTGAGCAGAATTCTGTGTTGCGTTTCACTTACGAGATGGAGAAGGATGGGAAGCTGCCCTTTCTAGATGTAACAGTCATGGAAAGGAGCGGAGGTTTCCACACTGCAGTCTACACTAAGGAAACAAACATAGGAATGTGCCTAAATGCCAACAGTGACTGCCCAGACAGGTACAAGAGGAGTGTTGTTAACGCTTATGTCGACCGTGCTCTCAGCCACAGCTCAGGATGGAAGCAAGTCGATGAAGAACTCTGTAGGGTAAGGCAGGTCCTAGTCAACAACGGCTTCTCCAATGGTTTCGTTGAAGACATCATAAGAAGGAAGGTGAAACGCCATGCAACCTCTGAAGAGACAACTAACACAACACCTATACCCCCTATTAGACTATTTTACAGGAACTTCTTTTCCACAGCTCATAAAACGGAGGAAAGGGTCCTGAAAGATATTGTTAATAGAAACGTTATCCCTACAGACAAAAATCAGAAGATACAACTGACGATTTACTATAAAACCAAAAAAACGGCCAACCTACTCATGAGAAACTCTCCAGACACAAAGCAGAACGCTTTAAAAGAGACCAATGTCGTCTATGCCTTCAAATGCCCACTTGGGGACTGTAAGCCTCAAAAAACTCAGTATATAGGCAAGACAACAACATCTCTTTCCAGGCGATTAACGATGCATAAGCAACAGGGCTCCATTAAGGAACATATAATCTCTTCCCACAACCAGACCATCACCAGAGAAATCTTAGCAAAAAACACAGAAATCATCGATAGATACAGCGATAGCAGGCGGCTTGACATCTGCGAGGCACTACACATCAAGAAGTCAACACCAGCAATCAACAGCCAATTAATGCACAACTATATTCTACCCACTTCAAGACTCCGCTCCAATATAGAAGCATCAAGAAATATGGGCCAATAGGCCCTCTGCAGTTACTTCCATTCTTACCTTCAATTTACCCAATTAATACCCATTGTTTCGTGTTCTATCCTGTGTTGAAAGTTTTGTTCACCTCATCCAAAACTGTTGTAACATATCACCTCACCCAAAATGCGGGTATAAAATGAAAATGAAAGCTGTTTAAATCATAACATAAGTAAGAACTGTTTAGTGTTTGCAGGTTATAGTTGTGTGTGTGTAAACTAAAGTCTTTGAAAATGTAATAAGTTATTACGAACGCGTTCAAGTGTCGCGTCAGACTAGAAATAAAAATGAATTTTGGAGAATTGATTTTTCAATTACCATCACAGTGAAAAGAAACAAAGAAATATTGAGAAAATTCGTGTTAGAATTATTAATCTTACTTTTTCGGTCATTTAATAATATTAATCACTTGGGCTGGACGGTAGAGCGACATCTCGCTTCATGCAAGACGGTGTTCAATCCCGACCGTCCAAGTGGTTTGACACCATTCCTTTCCCCTGTCCGCATCCCTAAATCCTTATCCTGATCCCTTCCCAGTGACTATTAGTCCAATGGTTTGGCGTTTTCTCCTGATAATTCTCTTCCCCTTCGAGGTCGATGTGAAACTTTAACACACCTAAAAACTCTTAGGAATAGGACTTTTGGGGGGATTTTTTTTGCCGTGCTTACCATTACATAATTAATAATATAGAAGTGATGTTTTCCGGGAAAG
>WNGS01169498.1:33723871-33737824 GCA_020271785.1 Procambarus virginalis
GGGAAAGCTTCAGGAGTCAACTCGAGGAAAAATCCGGAGTTGGAGCCCCTAAGGCAGTTCGTTGTTGACGTCGACCTCGTTCTGGCAGCTCCTGCGACGTTGCTGGAACCATGTGTATTGGCATTTGCCTTTCTATTGGATAATTTCAGCAACGTGGAGAGGGGGGATTTGCTGCATGGGTAACAGCTCCTCCTCCATATCTACCTACCCAGGCTTTGCGCCCTGGAGAGGACACTCCAGCTTCGCCTCACAGCGTCGAACCAACACGGGAAGCGACAGTCTACCGGTTTTAAGTCTTCTGCTCGATTGGCGAAGAGTGTGACGCCAGGGGTTGCTTCTGACGGTGGGAGGGGTCATCGTGCCCCACTGGGCAGCTACCGCCCGCCTCAAGCTGGGCAAACCCCAGCCAATAAGGTGTTGCCTCGCCACGGTCCGTTAACCTCACTGGGTGCGTGGGGTTTAGGGTGAAAACCGACAAGCGGCCCGACAACTTTGCACCAAGCAATATCATACCCAAAAAGAAAATATCAACTGCCCTAAAGCTGGGCACATGGAACGTCAGGACACTGACACCAGGTTTCTCTGACGACCTGCAAGAAATCAATGACGCCCGAAAAACAGCAATCATTGATAGGGAGCTGAGCAAACTGCAGATGGATATTGTTGCTCTCCAAGAGACCAGGCTCCCTGGATCAGGATCTGTGAGAGAGAGGACCTTCTCTTTCTTCTGGCAAGGAAAACCACCTGATGAGACCAGAGAACATGGTGTGGGATTTGCCGTCAGGAATACACTGTTGGGATACATTATGCCACCGATGGGGGAAACCGAACGAATTCTGTCTCTGCAACTGCACTCCCAAACAGGACCAGTCAATGTAATTAGTGCATATGCACCAACCCTGACTTCTCCAGCAGAGGCAAAGGAAAAATTCTACGATGACCTCAACAGAGTCATAGCAAGAATCCCTGTAAAGGAGCCACTGTTTATCCTCGGCGACTTCAACGCCAGAGTGGGTGCCGAGCACAACATTTGGCCCACTTGTCTGGGTAAATTCGGCATAGGGAGGATGAATGAGAACGGGCAACGTTTGCTAGAACTCTGCTGCCTTCATGGTCTCTGTGTCACCAACACGTTCTTTGGCACAAAGCCTCAACACCGAGTATCTTGGAGACACCCCAGATCCAAGCACTGGCACCAGCTTGACCTGATTCTTACCAGGCGTGCAAGTTTACCCAGTGTCAAGATTACGCGTAGCTACCAGAGTGCTGTCTGTGACACCGACCACTCCCTGGTCTGTAGCAGGGTCAAGATGCAACCAAAGAAGATTCATCACTCAAAAAAGACGGGCAGACCTCGCATCGACACCACTAAGACCCGAAACCAGGACAAGGTGAAAGATTTTGCACGAGTGCTCGAGGAAGCTCTCCCTGGCCCAGCCGGGGTCACTGCCTGTAAAAGATGGGAGCACTTCAGAGACGCTGTGTTCAACGCTGCCATTTCCACCTTTGGCAAGAAGACCAGCAGGTCGGCTGACTGGTTCGAGGCTCACTCGGAAGAGATGACACCTGTCATTGAAGAGAAGAGAAACGCCTTGGCAGCCTACAAAGCCTGCCCAAGTCAGCGCAACTTACAGATCCTTCGGGCCATCCGCTGCAAAGTACAGCAGAGCGCCAGGCGATGTGCCAACAACTATTGGCTCCAGCTCTGCTCCCAGATACAGACTGCAGCGGATACAGGCAATGTAAGGGGAATGTATGACGGCATCAAGCAGGCCCTCGGCCCAATCCAGAGGAAGACCGCTCCTCTGAAATCTGCCACTGGCGAGGTGATTCAGGACCAGACACTGCAGCTGAAGCGCTGGGTCGAGCACTACTCTGAGCTATACGCCAGGGACAATGTGGTCACCGAAGACGCCCTGAGCGCCATTGAGTGTCTGCCTGTGCTAATGGAGCTCGACAGCGAACCGACCCTCGAAGAACTCAGTGATGCCCTAGACTCCCTTGCTCCTGGTAAAGCTCCTGGCAAAGATGGCATTCCTGCTGAGACCTTGAAGTGCTGCAGAGGTAGCCTGCTCATGGAGCTGCATGAAATTCTCTGTCTCTGCTGGGAAGAAGGAGAGGTGCCACAGGACATGAGGGATGCCAACATCGTCACGCTGTATAAGAATAAAGGTGACAGGGGCGACTGCAACAACTACCGTGGAATCTCCCTCCTCAGTACTGTCGGAAAGCTGTTTGCTCGAGTCGCATTGAAGAGGCTCCAAGTACTTGCAGAGAGAGTCTATCCAGAATCACAATGCGGATTCAGAGCTGACAGGTCCACAATCGACATGGTCTTTTCCCTCAGACAACTGCAGGAGAAATGCAGGGAACAGAAGCAGCCACTCTTCATAGCCTTCATAGATCTGACGAAGGCCTTCGACCTCGTCAGCAGGGATGGCCTGTTCAAGATCCTCCCCAAGATCGGATGCCCACCCAGGCTCCTCAGCATCATCAGATCTTTCCATGAGAACATGAGGGGCACCGTGGTCTTTGATGGACTAACATCAGACGCCTTTGACATCCGAAGTGGAGTAAAGCAGGGCTGCGTACTGGCTCCAACCCTATTCGGGATTTTCTTCGCAGTTATGCTGCGGCACGCCTTCGGATCTGTCACGGAAGGCATTTACCTCCGGACCAGGTCGGATGGAAAGCTCTTTAACCTCGCCAGGCTGAGAGCCAAGACGAAGGTTCGGCTGAGGTGTCTGCGCGACTTCCTTTTCGCCGACGACGCAGCAGTCACTGCCCACTCAGCCGAAGACCTCCAACGGCTCATGACCCGCTTCAGCGAGGCCTCTCAGGCTTTCGGACTCACCATCAGCCTGAAGAAAACACAAGTCATGGGACAAGGAGTGGACTCCCCACCTGACATCGGCATCTCCGATTCCAAACTGGAAGTCGTTCACGACTTCGTGTACCTGGGCTCCACAATCTCTGACTCCCTCTCTCTTGATACGGAGCTAAACAAACGCATCGGTAAGGCATCTACTACCATGTCGAGACTGACAAAGAGAGTGTGGGCCAACAATAGGCTGACTGAGTATACTAAGATTCAGGTTTACAGAGCCTGTGTCCTGAGCACTCTCCTTTATGGCAGTGAGTCTTGGACACTCCGCGCCCGTCAGGAAAGACAGCTGAATGCCTTCCACATGCGCTGCCTTCGACACATCTTGGACATCACCTGGCAGGACAAGGTGACAAACAACAACGTCTTGGGGAGAGCAAGAATCACCAGCATGTACACAATGCTGAAACAGAGACGAATGCGCTGGCTCGGGCACGTTGTGCGAATGGGCGACGGCAGGATCCCCAAGGATCTCCTGTATGGAGAGTTGATGCAGGGAAAGCGTCCAACAGGCAAGCCCCAGCTACGGTACAAAGACGTATGCAAGAGGGACCTGAAAGCCATGGACGTCGATCTTGCTATATGGGAGACACTGGCTGCAAACCGTTCAGCCTGGAGGCAGTCTGTTCAAAGAGGTCTCTCCAAGTTCGAGGAGTCACTTGCCAAGGAATCGGAGGCAAAGAGACTGAGAAGGAAAGCCAGTAGCCAGGAAGACAGACCAGAATCGGACTTCATTTGTGATCGGTGTGGGATGGACTGCCACTCTCGGATTGGCCTCATCAGTCACACCAGACGCTGCACCAGGATTGACAACCAGAGCGCAACTCCATAGTCTCCCGAGACTGAAGGATGCCTACTACTAGAAGTGATATTTCCCGTGCTAAATTATAGATTCAAAAGAAAGTTATCGTGTAAGTTAACCTAATACAAGACCTCGCAAGATGAGGAACTAGTTGAAGTTGGGGAAGGAACTAGTAGAAGGACCCACTGAGGATCTACAGGATCACTCACTGTGTTCCTCTGGGTAGGAAATGTCTCAATTCCATGAAAATAATTACGTTGACCAGACAACGTTGGTCAACGTTGACCGTTGACCATTCTCAAGTCGATTGTGACAATCGACTTGGGAATGGTCCAGGACGGACCGAAACGTCGTCGTCCCTTCACCTTCTAGTGTGTGGTCTAGTCAACATACTTTAGCCACGTTATTGTGACTCATCGTCTGCAAAACAATTACTTTTTTTTACACTGCTTAAGTTACTAAAGGTCCGAAACCATTCTTTCTTCCAAATCAGAATTGCCTTCCATCAAACCAAACCAGAATGTCCTAACATCTAGAACACAAACTATTTTCGAAGCATAATAGATATAATTGCAAGTAGAGCCAGTATCACTGATATGATCAGAGGGAATACCCAAGCCAGCCTATAGGATGGCCTGTACGCCTCTTTGCCAATAAGATTATTTAATAAAAGTAAGTTTCGGTCCAACGAGACCACTGAGGATTTAGACATTACCAGACCAATACAGTCGGCGGTTCAGGATCACTTGTTGTATCACTTGTCCCTGAACGGATACAAGTACACTACAGTACTGTAGTGAACACCATGCTCCAACTCTCCCTCAAGTCATAAACTGTAAACACGCTCTGTTGCTGGGCTGAAATGTCAACAAATGTGAGATTTCAAAACAGCTGTGCACTCAGACACACGTCATTTTTGACTCAGAACGTAAACACCTGCAAGGGTGGGAGTCGCTGGAATTTGTTTCCCGTTATGATGAAAGTATAGGTGGAGGCCTGCGTGTGCGTGAGTGACTGGAGGCGTGCGTGTGCGTGCGTGTCCGGAGGCGTGGCAATAAGCTCTTCTCACGACAAATGATAAACAATGCCCACTTGCTTATAATGATAGGGATGATCTAAGATGATCGATTTACCTGTATGTCTGTCTGTCTGTCTGTCTGTCTATCTGTCTGTCTGTCTGTCTGTCTGTCTATCTGTCTGTCTGTCTGTCTGTGTTAGGAGGCTGTCAGTTACTGTAGGAGGGTTGTATGGCGGCCATAGGGGACACTGAGTGTAAGTCCAGATATACATGGAGGAAGCTTTCAATATGTGGAGTGCGTATAGTTGAATGAGTCACTCACCTTACTGTACTTGCAGAGATTGGCTATAGCTCTTTGGTCCCGTCCCGACTCTCTCTCTCTCACTCTTAGTCAGCATTTGTACAGATCATCGACCCTACTGAACTCTGTGTTCTATTGACATTTGAAGGCCATATTGAGATATGACTTTCCTACACCACTTCCCTTCATAGTATTTTATGTCTGTTATTGACACTGACACGAACATTTCTTATGAATCCGTAGTTTATTTGAATACCTAATTGCCCTCTCTCTCTCTCTCTCTCTCTCTCTCTCTCTCTCTCTCTCTCTCTCTCTCTCTCTCTCTCTCTCTCTCTCTCTCTCTCTCTCTCTCTCTCTCTCTCTCTTTCTCTCTCTTGTTAATTCATCTATATTTTTTATGAGGTTATTCTGTCTCCTCTGTTATTTCCTCCCTTTCAATGACAATATGTTCAATATTCATTTAGACTTTCCTCGTAACTCGATTCTCTAAGCTCTGGAATTAGTCTAATGAAATACCTCTGAACTCTGCTAAACTTAACTTTGTGTTTATGAAGATAAAAACAAGGTGATGCCACATATTTCAGAATTGCTCTGACATACGTGGAATACAACGTCCTGAAGAACATATTTGTGTATTAATATAGGTGGTTCTTTTCTTGGCCACCTTTACACATGTCGCTGATGATATTTCTTTGATGGGGGGTTTGGGTGTTGACTGGAGGAAGCTGTCACTCAGTGTAATGGATGACTACATCATCAGGGGCCTGACGGCTGAGTGGACAGCGCTCGGATTTCGTAGTCCTAAGATTCCGGGTTCGATCCCCGGTGGTGGCGGAAACAAATCTGCAGAGTTTCTTTCACCCTGATGCCCCCCCTGTTCACCTAGCAGTAAATAGGTACCTGGGAGTTAGACAGCTGCTACGAGCTGCTTCCTGGGGTGGGGGGGTGTAACAAAAAGGAGGCCTGGTTGAGGACCGGGGCGCTAAGCCCCCCCGAGTACTCACAATACACGACACCCAGCATACGACCCCTAGCACATAAGTGCACATACGCGACACCATCAGTCGCCTCCCAGGAGATCAACCTCCCATAATGCACCTCCCCCAATAACTCCCCCCTTACATGAGGGGAACGGGGCAGTTAATGGGAGGTGTCGTCCGACCACGACAGCGTCACTACCAACCTCTCGACGACACACATGTAACAAGAAACTCCGCGCGCGTCGCTCGGCACCCAACGCCTCCAAACACTGAGGTCTCGGAACGACTTAGGTATTCAGGGAACTGAAAAATCGGTTGTAAACAAAGATAATCCCACTGCTCACTTTGTGCATATATGAATACTTTGCGTTATCTGCGTCGGGGGAGGGGTCTTTTTTTGGGTGCTGGAGAGTTGTTTGTTGGTGTGGGTGTGTTTGCGTGAGTGTATTTGCGTGAGTAGTTGCTTGTGTGTGTGTGTGTGTGTGTGTGTGTGTGTGTGTGTGTGTGTGTGTGTGTGTGTGTGTGTGTGTGTGTGTGTGTGTGTGTGTGTGTGTGTGTGTGTGTGCCTTCTTGTGTTTATATGGTAGGGTTTGTAGGGTTGAACTTTAGCTCTTGGGTTGCGCCTATTTGACGTCGATTGAAATGACCCCATGCATTTTTTTTTTTCAAACTGTCTTGTTTGTTTTGATGAGTCAACCAAAAGTGAAAACAATGTATATTAAAATAGGTGCAGGCGATGAGTCACAATAACGTGGCTGAAATATGTTGACCAGACCACACACTAGAAGTTGAAGGGACGACGACGTTTCGGTCCGTCCTGGACCATTCTCAAGTCGCTTGTGATGAGGAGGTAGAGAACGGGTATTACCCGTGGTCTGGTCAACATTAAAATAGGTAATTTACTGCATAAAGTTGCGCAGCAAAAATATATATTCAGAGCTTTTAAAATAAATCGCATTAGTTATCCTGCTGTTAGAAAAATCCCGAACAAATTATTAATAAAACTAAATTGAAGCATAACGACGATCACTCATCCTAGCTATGCACTTACAGACAATATCTCAAGCCCCAAAATAGTCATGATAAACCTAAGGTTTACCAAGGTAAACCTTACTGAGTTCTCTGGTGGTAGTCTACACGCAGCTTGCGCATTTCTCTCAGTTCACAGCACACACAAAAATGCTTCCCCAAGACCAGGAACGTATCGAGTGTGGCAAAAAGTTATCAAATCTCATTTGTGATGTGTTAGTACCGTGAGCGATTCAGGAGGAGGTATATAGAAATTGGTATTTGTACCGGGAACATGGATGGAAGGATGTGGTCTCTCTGGGACTTGTACCAGAAGTGAGAGAGGTCGAGTAGGGATGCTGGTGCTTGTATCAAGAGCGAGAGAGGAAGTGTAGTTTCATGGTGACTAAGAGCTCTGAGCTGTAATCTCCTGAATGACACTATTTTCCTCCAGCTTGTTTTCAGATGCCATTCACTAATTGGCTTTCCAGTCTCTGATTGTCTGTCTATCAGACAGACAGACAGGCAGACAGACAGACAGACAGACAGACAGACAGACAGACAGACAGACAGACAGACAGACAGACAGACAGACAGACAGACAGGCCGGCAGACAAACAGACAGTTTAGCAGACAGACACACTGAGTGTCTGACAAAGAGTTAGTCAGTGTGACAGACAGACAGAAAGACACAAGGAATGAGCTGACATACAATGGAACGCCGAATCCGATTCAATTTAGTATCGTTCTCTCATTAAATTTCTTTAATCTTTTTTCGTAACGATGCCTGGTCGACCGAGCACTGGGGCCCTCCAAAAAATAATTATATGACAAAATATCATTTTCTTTCAAAATAAACAGTATTAATCATATTTAAATTGCCTCCTACTTGTTGGGAAATATGAAAACTGTTGCATGAAACGCGTACCGATCACGTATAAAAATGGTCTTAGTATAATTAACATTTAAAGGGCATAAAATATGGAAGCATTTGGACTAACATACCTGTTAATTCAACAACCTCCCCCCCTTACCCATTACGTCCATCTCCCTCCCCCTGCCTATTGCTTCCCTTTCACTACCCCCAACACCTCCCTTCCCCAAGCCTACATTCTCTAGGATTTTCGGATCATCAACTTCAAATAGTGTTTTTTGAATGGCTGGACATTGTAGTTTGAACTCGCTTGTTTTTACCCAAACTAACTATATATATATATATATATATATATATATATATATATATATATATATATATATATATATATATATATATATATATAGAAGGGAGTACCACCTCTGGCTGGAAGAAGGGGGACCCATAGCCTCGGAGGAAATATATATATATATATATATATTATATATATATATATATATATATATATATATATATATATATATATATATATATTCTTGGAATGCACGGCAGCACATACACTTGTTCTTTACATAATCGTATAGTTATCACAAATCTTACCGTTAATAAAGCTATCTAACTGATATAATCCTGGACTTACATTAACATTATTTAATTCAGTATTTTTTTATAATGAAGATTTCATACTATTTTTTCAGTAAACTCATTTACACTCCACAGTTTTCTATAAATTAATTCAGTCAGTTGAATGATTACAATCTCTAATTACAATCTCTAATTCAGCTATCGAAAGAGAGGTATATATTCGGAAGGGTTGATAATAAAATAAGGTCCAGATAGACAATAACAAGAAGAACAATCAATATTGTTTTTTATAGAACAATATTTTTATATAACAACGAAGGAAAGGGAAGGGAACTATCAGGAAAGAGCGCCAAACCATTACGACTATATGGCACTGTAAAGAGGTCAGGATAAGGATTTTAGGATGGGACGGGGGAAAGACATGGTGTCCAACCACTTATGGACGGTCGGGGACTGAACACCGACCTGCATGAAGCTGTACCTTTGCTCTACCGTCCAGCCCAAGTGAGGAATACGTAACAACGAAGCCAAAATTGTCTCAAGGACAACATATACATTAAAGAAGACCAATAGAGTTGAAAAAGAACCCGTAACGCCAAACACGGGTAAAGAAAAACGCAAGATGGCGCCGCACAGACGAGAGAGGAGAGGCAGAGGAAAATCCAGTGAATGTAAGAGCTGCACTGAGATGCAATGGCTCCGGTGCTAAAGTACCATTTATAGCCACAATGGGGAGGGGGGGGGGGTCGGTGACTCGTAAACCTGCTCTCTGTCCGGTTGTATTTCTCCTACTTAATTCAGCATTACTTTCTCTTCACTCACCTTTATTAGGCCGTCTGAGTTGCTGTGGGGCGTGGGTGTGGTATTGGTGTGGTGGGCGCCCGTCTGTGTGTCTGTGGGCGTGAGGTGGGCGCCTGTCTGTGTGTGTCTGTGGGGCGTGAGGTGGCGCCTGTCTGTGTGTGTGGTCTGTGGGCGTGAGGTTGGTGCCCGTCTGTGTGTCTGGTGAGCGTGAGGTGGGCGCCCGTCTGTGTGTCTGTGGGTGTGAGGTGGGCGCCCGTCTGTGTGTGTGTGGGCTTGAGGTGGGCGCCCGTCTGTGTGTCTGTGGGCGTGAGGTGGGCGCCCGTCTGTGTGTCTGTGGGCGTGAGGTGGGCGCCCGTCTGTGTGTCTGTGGGCGTGAGGTGGGCGCCCGTCTGTGTGTGTGTTGGCTTGAGGTGGGCGCCCGTCTGTGTGTCTGTGGGCGTGAGATTGCTAAAGGATTTACAATTATCTGTCTAGTGGCTTATTTTCATTGTCAATAACGTTACATCTCTGATGAAAATGTGATGTAACATTGCCCATATTGTTGCCATGCACTTTACATGCATTAATTTAGTCAGTTGAATGATTACAATCTCTAATTACAGTCTCTAATTCAGCTATCGAAAGAGAGGTATATATTCGAAGGTGTTCAAGTGTTCAAGATCGATGGTTCAAGTGGTAGCGGCAGCGTTCAATCTGTTCTCATATTCCAGTTCCTCGTTCTCATATTCCAGTTCCTCGTCCTCATATTCCAGTTCCTCGTTCTCATATTCCAGTTCCTCGTTCTCATATTCCAGTTCCTCGTTCTCATATTCCAGTTCCTCGTTCTCATATTCCAGTTCCTCGTCCTCATATTCCAGTTCCTCGTTCTCATATTCCAGTTCCTCGTTCTCATATTCCAGTTCCTCGTTCTCATATTCCAGTTCCTCGTTCTCATATTCCAGTTCCTCGTCCTCATATTCCAGTTCCTCGTCCTCATATTCCAGTTCCTCGTCCTCATATTCCAGCTCCTCGTCCTCATATTCCAGCTCCTCGTCCTCATATTCCAGCTCCTCGTCCTCATATTCCAGCTCCTCGTCCTCATATTCCAGCTCCTCGTCCTCATATTCCAGCTCCTCGTCCTCATATTCCAGCTCCACGTCCTCATATTCCAGTTCCTCGTTCTCATATTCCAGTTCCTCGTTCTCATATTCCAGTTCCTCGTCCTCATATTCCAGCTCCTCGTCCTCATATTCCAGTTCCTCGTCCTCATATTCCAGCTCCTCGTCCTCATATTCCAGTTCCTCGTCCTCATATTCCAGCTCCTCGTCCTCATATTCCAGCTCCACATCCTCATATTCCAGTTCCTCGTCCTCATATTCCAGCTCCACGTCCTCATATTCCAGTTCCTCGTCCTCATATTCCAGCTCCTAGTCCTCATATTCCTTGAAATTGTTGTATAGCTCACTGGCTTATCACTTTCTATTGATAACTGCCTTGGCTGGGATCTTGAATATGATACCGGAATTCAGCTCCAATGAGAGTGTAAATATCAGTGAAAGTAGTTTTTTATGCTCCTGAAGCACGAACTTGAATGCACAGCCACTTCAGCCATTAAGACAGTGGATTGTTTGATTGTTAAATCACCGCCACACCACCACCACAACACTTCCAAACTCATCACAACAATTACTTCACCATCACAATACATGCTCCTCCTCACAATTATCAATTGCTCCAGTAACATGTCTCGAAGGTTGTGCAAAGTATTTTTTATTTCTAAGATAATTAAATTTAATTTATAATTAACTTGTTACTTTTTTTATCGAATATTACGCAGATATTAACAGCTCTTATTAGATATATTTTGACATATGAATAATAGGCACACCTTCCTAATAAAATATTTTAGTAAATTAACGTTATTTGACCTCAGTTATATACAGTCTTGTCGCACACAAAACTGGGAATATTTATTGAGCCATTGTGATCAACTTACAGGGAAACCTTTCATCTCGACACAACATAAGATACCACCGGATTTAAGGGAATTTGCGAAGTTCGCTGTAATGTTGACCAAACCACACACAAGAAAGTGAAGGGACGACGACGTTTCGGTCCGTCCTGGACCATTCCTAAGTCATTCTTACAATCGACTTGAGAATAGTCCAGGACGGACCGAAACGTCGTCGTCCCTTCACTTTCTAGTGTGTGGTTTGGTCAATATATTTCAGCCACGTTATTGTGACTCCTCGTCTGAATCACTGTTATGCTCTACTCAGATTTATCGCGACTAGAAAGTCGCGATAAATAAATTCACTTGAACGTGTCCAGCGTAGGATGACTAAGTTATTTCCCTTCACAAAGCTGTCATACATGCGTTTCTTACATGTTCTCCTTTTTCCACGATTCGTATAACTGGAAATATTGTTTGACCACTTTCGAAAACGGTCGTCTTTCTTGCTGTCCCTTTCTAAAGACGGACGAGCATCCTGAAGTTAAGAAGACATCTCGCCCGGAGATATATCAGCCTCCCTCCCTCTCCCTCTTAGTGTCCTTCACAACGGGTCTTGTCTGAAACATTACATGGAGCTATCTAGACAGCGAATAAGACGGAGTGTAATTTATTTTTCCCTTCTCGGCCTTCTCGTTCGTCTGAAGGAATGTCCTTGGAGTCTCACGCAGGAAATGACTTACTACTTTTCCGGACAGAACGTGTGTAAGCTTCCAGCGAGGTGAAGAGGAGAATTAATTACACTGTTGGGGGGAAAAACCCCGTAAGCCGAAAATACTGAGCTTCAAAGAATATCTCTCTGGAATCTGACGTATCTTCAGGGTTGAAATTGCTTCGTGACGTAGTAACTCGTCCGTTGTAGAAACACCCAACACATCCATCTTCTCAGTCATCCATAAACTTCCTTACTCAGCTTATCATCCAAATAACACCTCCACCAGTCTCCCTTTCCACTCACCTCCACATACCAGCTCCTCCATTTAGCTTCTCCACCCACCTCCTCCTCCTCCTCCATCCAATACCTTGTTGTTTTCTTTCGAAGTTAAGTTGCTCATGACTTCAAAACGCTAAATTGTAATGATCACGTATACATTTGTATATATTAGAAATAATAATAATAATAATAATAATAATAATAATAATAATAATAATAATAATAACAATAATAGTAATAATAATAATAATTATTATCATTATTATTATTATTACACTAAATAATTAATTGTCGTAATTGTCATTTTAAGTCAGACACTTAAAATGACGGAATCTGGTTGTATATTTATAAATGACAGCAAAAATTATAAACAGAAGTGTAAGGCATTTACAAAAAAATATATAATAATAATAATGACAACTTCCTATGTAGACAAACAAAAATTATATAACCCACTTATACAATCAATGCAATTAAACAAGAACCACACAATCAAATTACAATCATAAAAATCACGGAAGACCTAATTCGAAAGTCGATTTTTAAGTATTTAGGGTTTCAACGGATTATTCTAAATATTTGAGCCTATTTCAGCACTGTGGTAGTGAAAAATATTAAAGAGGATTTATGAATCAATTTAGAGATATGGAAAAATATTGCGATTTGCGATCAATATAACACAACGAACAAAGTTTTAGGATTTGTGTCATATCACATTTATATATATATATATATATATATATATATATATATATATATATATATATATATATTATATATATATCTATATATATATATATATATTTATTGATCATTATAAATACAATTTTCTGTTGCATTTTAGTGGTATTCACTGTGGGGAAAACGTGCCAACATCACGTCGCTGCCAGAAATGTATTTAAGTGGATTTATATCCGTATAAAAAGTGTAATGAAGCATTGCTTGCTAATAGATATAGATACTTCTCACAGGAGTTCAATTATGTGTTTGAATGCATGGTATTTCGTGAAATATAGTTTTTTAAGAGTATTTATAGGATAAATATGTGGATCTTTTCGATGACACAAAATTTCTGTCATGAATTTCATGACATGAAAATATTTAATTTTCATGGCAAAATGAAAATACCAACGGTTCAATTATATATTTAACAGAGTAATATATTTGGGGAATATATATAAATTCTCCATATTTTCATTGAAAAGAAACCTGGACTTGACGAAAGGATGACCATGCAACCCAAAAGCATTAGGAAAGAAGTTCAATTAATTGATAAAATACTGTCCCTTATTTTTGTTGTGTGGTGGTGTTTTTGCAACACCAGAGTGGAGGCTCCACTCCCAGCCACTGTGCTAGGAAATTGTCGCTTCTTGTGCCATTCAATTGTCAGAAAAAAAAGACCAAGTAGCATAATTTTAAATTACTAATAACCCCTTCCTTTTCGTTTTTAGTCAAAAATGCTTTTATTTTGGTCTGAAATGTTTTCAAACCGGCATACGAAGTTCACACACCTTTAGGAAATGGTTGTATTGATCCCAGGTGTGGGAAGTTTGGTGTTCGTGGAAGGGTTGGTGAAGGTTTTGCTCAGTACGTCATTAAGCTGATACGAGTCTTGCGATAGCATTAGTTTTCAAGTTTTTCGCAATGAAGATCAACGCAGTTAATTTTGGACTCACCATGCACGAAGGGATTCTTTCAAAGGATTTATAGGGGATTAGGAAAAAGATTATTAGAAATTATTGTACGAAGGATTTTATTATAATTTTATAATATAAA
>WNGS01169498.1:33750179-33760662 GCA_020271785.1 Procambarus virginalis
CTTGGTTGTAGAGCTGACAAGCCTCGAACCCTGTCTTCCTACTCCCATGTGACCCCTTCATTGATCAGGAAATAATTGATGTTTGAAATTCACTTCTGTTCGCTGGGTCATTGTTAAAGGCTGTCTGCATTACGAGTCATTTCACAACACGCGATCTATAACAAAATTATTTACTAATTATAGCCTGGTAAAACGCGTGCGTTTTGAGAGCGCTTTGTGTAGGATTTCTGAGTTACCTGGAGTGGATTAATTTGAATTAGCAAATTATGACACCAATTAAATAATTTATCGATATTCATCATTTGGGATTAACCGAGTTAATATATTAACATTCTGTGAATTATTTATATCCATCCTGTGAATGACTAAGAAGGATATTCTTAGCTATTAATCTAGTATTTATACGTATACTAGATAGGGGTACCCGGCGGTGCCCGGGGTCATATGGGGTCGTGGTTTTTCTCCACTCACGGACCACACTGTTCCCCACGTCGTCCTATAAACACAGCTTCCTTTTCTCTCTCTCTTTTTACGCACCCCGCTCCTGTCTCTCCCTATGGCTGTAACAATCTTCACTACACACCGTCCTTATCATTGTAAACATGTTCATACTATCTATATTTACTTCCCACATATCCATGCAATATCTCCCCCACATTCCCTCCCCGTCTCCCACAAACATACCTCCTCCCCATCTCCCCACACACACCTTTCCCCATCTCCCCAACACACACCTTCCCTATCTCCTCAACACACACACCTTCCCTATCTCCTCCAAAACACACACCTTCCCTATCTCCTCCAACACACACACACCTTCCCTATCTCCTCCAACCCACACACCTTCCCTATCTCCTCCAACACACACACCTTCCCTATCTCCTCCAACACACACACACCTTCCCTATCTCCTCCAACACACACACCTTCCCCATCTCCTCCAACACACACACCTTCCCTATCTCCTCCAACACACACACTTCCCTATCTCCTCCAACACACACACCTTCCCTATCTCCTCCAGGTCGTCTCCTCATCTTCTGGTTTATTATTTGTTATCATATCTTCATCAATGTTATTGTGACTCATCGCCTGCATATTTCAAGTATATATACTTGAAAATTCCAAATGCCTTTGCTGGGGCGTGAGCCTCCCCACCCGCAAGCAGTTAACATAACAGACCTGGAATTGCTGAGTTGAATCAACCTGAGTTGATTCAACCTCAGATTTCCTCTGTTCTTATGGTATTAATCACTACCTTCAATGTTCCTTCTATACCACCTTTTCCTCCACATGCAGAGTGTCCACCTGATAAGGATCGCTCCATAATGCTCAACTGGATCATGCAGCATGATGTCTGCATTATGCAATTCAGGATCAGAGAAATATATATTCCGAGTAGGTTTACTAATTCTGTTTATGAAGTTAAATGACAAGGTGGTGTATCTTTCTGGAATCGATTGTTAATCGATAATCACCTCTCGTGTCTCGACGACCGACTTATGGCAAACATTTTACGTTGGTTGTGGTTAATTGATCATCTTTTGAGTTGAGTTCATCTTAGAGACTTTATGTCAATTTGAATTTCCCACTGTGGGTGCAGGATTCTTGGCGTCGAAGAGGTCAACAACAGATCATATGTTTCACATATGTAAGATCATATGTTACACATATGTAAGATCATATTATACACATCCCAGACACGCAAATACAGATTCAACATATATAAATAAATTCACTCGACAAGTGGAAAGGATTCTACAAAAAATTAACAATTTCGTGTTTACGACATTGAATGATAAGTTAGAGAGCTTGTAGCAGTCTTATACTTTGTTAAATATAAAATTCCCGTAAGACCACTTATTTATTGCATGTAAATGTGTCTGTGGATTATAGATATTGATGACTACTCTGAGTGTCGCGTCTCCCAACATCACTCGTATAGTTATCGGGGGGAGAAAACCGTCATGCAATCTGTGCATGACATAAGGAAGAAGAATGTAAAGAAAATCAGTTATTTGCGCTCTTTCTCTCTCTCTCTCTCTCTCTCTCTCTCTCTCTCTCTCTCTCTCTCTCTCTCTCTCTCTCTCTCTCTCTCTCTCTCTCTCTCTCTCTCTCTCTCTCTCTCTCTCTCTCTCTCTCTGGTTCTTTTCCTTAAAACTTTTCTTATTTTTGTTCTTTCCCAATGTTCTGTGAAATCTCTTACTATCACTCTTTAAACTAACCTGTTATATCTCGTTATCTACTACTCTATTTTTTAAGTATCTCATGTTCTCGCACTTTACCCTTTTCATCTAATCTGCCGTTCTTTCTTCTTCCTTCTTCGTTATTTCTCTCTCGCGATGTTCCCCTCTCACACGTTATCTCATTATCGCTCCTCATAAAGCACTAGTTACATCTCTCATTCCCCCATTATATTTGTATATTTTATTTATCATATTTTTTCTATTTTTAAACTATAGCCAAGATTATAATTTAATCCTGTTTAAATTAGGATTAAACTATATTTAATAAAGTACAACTAAGTTACGTACAGGTTAAATCTTGAAGCAGCTGTGTTCTGGAGCTCGGTGGGTTGAAGTCTCGCATCATCCGCATCAATGAGTTGAGCCAATTTTGAGTTGAGCCGCATCAATTTGAGCAGAATTTTCCAATTCGAGTGTGTACAGGAATAAATGGTTGCTGAAGGTGAGATGTTGAAGGGCCTGACAAGCCAGCATCAGACTGCCTAGTGTACCACACTTCAATTCTTGAGATGTAATCTGGTAATGTAATCTGAGTCGATCTATGTGTAAATAATTGCTTTGAAAATATGAAGATAGTGTTGATGCGGAAGACTAATTGATAGTGAAATACAGTCGACTTGAGAATGGTCCAGGATGGACCGAAACGTTGTCGTCCCTTCACTTTTTAGTGTGTGGTTTGGTCAACATATTTCAGCCACGTTATTGTGACTCCTCGTCTGCTTAGTGAAATAGATAGAAAGCAGATATAATTAAAAATAAAAGTGCAAAGTTAAAAATAAAATTATCTAAAAACTATATTGTAAACAAAAACTTTGACAGCTACCTCCCCCCCCCCCACCCTCTTTCTCAAAAAAGGACAATAAGAAATATAAGGAATTACTGGCCAATAATGTTTGGATCGTAATAAATATGGACTTTTTCTCTCCCGGAGTCTGGAATATATTGGGTTGGCTGAGAATGGCTCCGACTTCCTGTAAGTTTCGCTAATTACCTCTAAACCGAAGCAAAAAAATTGCTTCTGAAGTTACCAGTTGTTTAATTTCGACGGAAACTCTGTCTATAATTAGTTCCCGAATCATTTTCGGTTTAGCAATAATGTCTGAATATAAAAAAACATTATTTGCTTCGCAGTTATTAATAAAATTATCTGAAACGAGACGTATCTATCTCGCTTTTAAAATTGAAATTACAAATCCACACAATATTTTGTTAATATGTGATTATTTTGCCTTAATTTTATGGACAACGTGTTATACTTAATAGTGAAATTATAATTGAATTACCTATAAATTCTGGGTGACCAGAATCTGTTACTATAGAATTTTTTGCAAAAATTTTTTTAGATGTGATAAAAATTTTGTTCAGTTCGATCACAGATTTTATTACCAGAAACTACATATTATAAAAAAATCAGATTGTGTACAAATATGCGATTCAAATATTCGTACAATCAGATTGAAAAATGAATAACATTTCAACATACTACATGACTGTAAATGAAATGTATAATATTTACACCACAGGGAATAAATAGTAAGTAAAAAAGTTTCTGAATTATAAAACGTCCAAGTAAACTTTGAAATCAAACCTGCTTTAATCAGTGTTAAACCCCCCTTCCTGCCAGGGTTAGAGACCGGGCAGCGGGAACGTTGAGCCCCGAAATCATCGCAAGGTAGGTAACTGCCAAAATACACTCGACGATAGGACATACATCAGTAAATACACTCGACGATAGGACATACATCAGTAAATACAACAACAGTACATACATAAACGAACTTCACAAACAGGACATGCATTAATAAACGTAGCAACAGGACATATATATTTTTGAACTTGACAACAGGACATATATTACTGAACTTGACAAATGACAGGCATTATGACAAATTGACAGGCATTAAAGAACTCCACAAGATTTGCATCAGTAGACGTTCCCTATTATAGTAAATTCCGATGAATGAGGAATTTCTTTTTTAAATTGTCAATTATACCTTTGCTCGTCATTACATTAAAAAAACTGAGGATCCGTTAACTTCCTCCGTCAATGGTGGTGTCATTTGACTATCTAAGTCAATCAGGGACGAGCAACCACACGATCAGATCTTATTGGCTGAGATATCAGGTAATCAGAACCAGAACCAATCAGAGGAAGCAGTGTTTCTCTTGGGAATGTACGAAATTGGCTCCTATGAAAATAGAAATGTTATTTCACTCTACCCATGGGGAAGTGGATGAATTTTGTTCAATGAATGATGTACAGAGAATGTGTTGCATGCAAGATATTGCTTGCTGGCACTTGTAAAAGACACCTGCAGTGGTTTTGTCACTCATTTAATTATGTTCCTCTGACAGAGGAAGGTAGGAAGATTAGCTGTGTACATGTGCCCATGTGTAAATGTGTACGTGTCCCCATGTACACATTGCCCTTCAAGGGAATATACCATTAGATTTTATTCCATTTTTAAGCTGTTATCATGAAGGTAATTCTGAAAACGTTTATAGTCACATCGATGGTAAATCTAAAATTGATTTTTTTATATATCAAATTTAAGAATCGGTATTTATTGATTGTGAAAAATAATATTTAGATTAAGCGTGTTAGAGAGGAGGGAGACGTTTGTTGCTGTGTGTCAGCTTTAAGAAGTAAAGCAGAAGTTTATGTTGTCATGCTGGAGCGCCCCGCTAGAATTTCAAGGCAAAATCAAGTTTTTATTTTTTATTTTTTATTGTCAATTAACCCTCACAAATAGTCTCCTAAATAGACAAATCGTGTATATGCATTAAATTAACCAGACCACACACTAGAAGGTGAAGGGACGACGACGTTTCGGTCCGTCCTAGACCATTCTCAAGTCGATTGTGAGAATCATCACAATCGACTTGAGAATGGTCCAGGACGGACCGAAACGTCGTCGTCCCTTCACCTACTAGTGTGTGGTCTGGTCAACATACTTCAGCCACGTTATTGTGACTCATCGCCTGCATTAAATTACTTTTAGGTTTTTCTTAAACTCATGTTTCATGTTTTTCGATTCACAAATCAAGCGAATTTTCAATTCTGACAGTGTGGGCTTTCCTGTTGAGTTATGCTGCTGGCCTGTTAGCGTCTATGGTCAAGTGGGAGGCTAGTTTCAAGCCCCGCTATTGGCTTTTGAGTCTGTTGGCCTATTGACCTGTTGTGTCCTAATTTAACCATCTTGCTGTTATAATTTTTTGTCGAATTTGGTCTTATAGTTGAGGCAAGAAATAGCTTTAAGTACTCTTTCATTCAGTGCATTCCTCATTTTGATCGGCCATAAAGGATATGAATATTATCACTGTTTCTTCTACCAATGTTCTCTCGTACTACATTCTCTCGACTTAATGAGTTATTCTTTCAAACTTTGTTCCCCGTATTATCGTGTATGTTCTTATCATATCTCCTTGGGTTCTTCTCCGCTTTGGGTTTTAAAAGACTTGCTCTCTCATGCTCTTCTCTTAGATTAATTCTCTTAGCTATCTAGTTGTAAATATCTGCGCTTTTGCGCTTAACATGGTGGGACTCAAGACTGGAAATGAATGTTCCAGTCTTGGTGTAGCTTGCCTGGAGACAGTCATTATGTACAAACGAGAAGTCACAATAACGTGGCTGAAGTATGTTGACCAAACCACACACTAGAAAGTGAAGTGACGACGACGTTTCGGTCCCGTCCTGGACCATTCTCAAGTCTATTGTGATTTGAGAATGGTCCAGGATGGACCGAAACGTCGACGTCTCTTCACTTTCTAGTGTGTGGTTTGGTCAACACAATCATTTTGTAACTCTTAATGTACTATAATGCTTGTCAGCATCTCAAATGTTACCAGTTTTACCCTGTTTAGTGTGCCTCTGGTGGTCGCTTTGGAATTATATCTACTCACAAATATTTGTCCACTTTCTGGATCGTTTAGTTGTCTTCCTCTAATGGTGTAGTTTCAGTTGAACTCCAGGGGCACATTGCACTTAGTATATTGTGGTTCAGTGGTTTTAGGCGTGTGCTTGGGAGTACCCGGTGTGCAGGTTCGAATCCTCTTCATGGCTCCTACTTGTTTATATATTTTCTCGCTGATACATCACGTTCACATGATTTCTTGGTGCACAGTAATGGATATGATAGGAGGATTTTGGGACGGGAGACAAGGCAATAAACAGAAATACAGGAATAGAATAAACTCCTGTATACAGAAGTATACAGGACATACAGAATAGACGGGGTACAGGAATGGTGGGGTCCTATACCGGAGACCCGTCCCTATAGGAGGAAGGGAGGGAATTATCAGGATAAAGCGCCAAGTCATTACGATTATATAACACTTGGAAGGGATCAGGCTAAGGATTTGGGATGGGACGAGGGGGAGGCGAAGGAATGGTGCCCATCCACTTGTGGACGGTCGGGGATTGAACGCCGACCCGCATGAAGCGAGACCGTCGCTCTACCGTCTCCGCGATAACAAATGTTTGATGTAAGATAAGCCTAAAGGTTAGGAAAGCTTCGTGCATGTGCTGTCCCCTGACACACAGAGGATTGGGATTCAGAGGATTGGGATTCAGAGGATTGGGATTCAGAGGATTGGGATTCAGAGGATTGGGATTGTAAGGCCTGAGGTACTAGAGGCTGAGGATTTCACAATCCTTGGGTAAAGATTTCCAATACTTTGCGATGCTCTCGCTATCTCGCCTCTGGTTTTCTCCTCCGCACTCTTTTATTCATGAGTGTTTAATGAGTATGCATGAGTATCTCCTCACTTTCTCCACTGACAATGTCTAATAGGACTCATACCTTCAGCTCACTCATCTTCGCCAGACGTGTGTATGTCTATCAGTCCTATTCACCTGCTTCATCCTGAAATAATGAGTCGATCAGGACTCATTATTTACCCATGCTTTAGCCCCTTCGCCAGCCTTGAGTGTTTAACACTACCACTTAACATTAACATGAGAGAGAGAGTTTAACATTAACCTCCTTCACCCAGAATATAGGTTCTTAATGCTTGTCTTTAGATGGAACAAACATCTCAGTGTGCAGGCAGCAAGAAGCAAGAATTAACGTCTTGCAATGTAATAGTTACACTATAATAAAATAATGTAAGACACTGTAGAAATATAATTTTTCTCTTATATCAGGCACACTATATGAGGTTTGCTCTTATAACGACTATTTATGAGTTTGTCTAAATAATTGTACAGTTAAAAGTGAAATTGTAAGTAATGCTAAAAATAGACCTTTTTTTTAATTACCAGGGAAAAGTGCCATGCTCAAAAATAGTTGTTTTGTGAAAAAAAGGCAAAAGTTTAGGAAGGAAAAGAGCAATGGTGTCATCTCCAGGTCAACCCAACCAGTCCAATCACTTGGGCTGGACGGTAGAGCGACGATCTCGCTTCATGCAAGACGGCGTTCAATTCCCGACCGTCCAAGTGGTTTGACACCATTCCTTTCCCCCCGTCCCATCCCAAATCCTTATCCTGATCCCTTCCCAGTGCTATATAGTCGCAATGGTTTGGCGTTTTCTCCTGATAATTCTCTTCCCCTTCGAGGTCGATGTGAAACTTTAACACACCTAAAAACTCTTAGGAATAGTACTTGGATTGCCGTGCTTACCATTACATAATTAATAATATAGAAGTGATGTTTTCCGGGAAAGGCTTCAGGAGTCAACCTCGAGGAAAAATCCGGAGTTGGAGCCCCTAAGGCAGTTCGTTGTTGACGTCGACCTCTTTCTGGCAGCTCCTGCGACGTTGCTGGAACCATGTGTATTGGCATTTGCCTTTCTATTGGATAATTTCAGCAACGTGGAGAGGGGGGATTTGCTGCATGGGTAACAGCTCCTCCTCCATATCTACCTACCCAGGCTTTGCACCCTGGAGAGGACACTCCAGCTTCGCCTCACAGCGTCGAACCAACACGGGAAGCGACAGTCTACCGGTTTTAAGTCTTCTGCTCGATTGGCGAAGAGTGTGACGCCAGGGGTTGCTTCTGACGGTGGGAGGGGTCATCGTGCCCCACTGGGCAGCTACCGCCCGTCTCAAGCTGGGCAAACCCCAGCCAATAAGGTGTTGCCTCGCCACGGTCCGTTAACCTCACTGGGTGCGTGGGGTTTAGGGTGAAAACCGACAAGCGGCCCGACAACTTTGCACCAAGCAATACAATACCTAAGAAGAAAATATCAACTGCCCTAAAGCTGGGCACATGGAACGTCAGGACACTGACACCAGGTTTCTCTGACGACCTGCAAGAAATCAATGACGCCCGAAAAACAGCAATCATTGATAGGGAGCTGAGCAAACTGCAGATGGATATTGTTGCTCTCCAAGAGACCAGGCTCCCTGGATCAGGATCTGTGAGAGAGAGGACCTTCTCTTTCTTCTGGCAAGGAAAACCACCTGATGAGACCAGAGAACATGGTGTGGGATTTGCCGTCAGGAATACACTGTTGGGATACATTATGCCACCGATGGGGGAAACCGAACGAATTCTGTCTCTGCAACTGCACTCCCAAACAGGACCAGTCAATGTAATTAGTGCATATGCACCAACCCTGACTTCTCCAGCAGAGGAAAAGGAAAAATTCTACGATGACCTCAACAGAGTCATAGCAAGAATCCCTGTAAAGGAGCCACTGTTTATCCTCGGCGACTTCAACGCCAGCGTGGGTGCCGAGCACAACATTTGGCCCACTTGTCTGGGTAAATTCGGCATAGGGAGGATGAATGAGAAAGGGCAACGTTTGCTAGAACTCTGCTGCCTTCATGGTCTCTGTGTCACCAACACGTTCTTTGGCACAAAGCCTCAACACCGAGTATCTTGGAGACACCCCAGATCCAAGCACTGGCACCAGCTTGACCTGATTCTTACCAGGCGTGCAAGTTTACCCAGTGTCAAGATTACGCGTAGCTACCAGAGTGCTGTCTGTGACACCGACCACTCCCTGGTCTGTAGCAGGGTCAAGATGCAACCAAAGAAGATTCATCACTCAAAAAAGACGGGCAGACCTCGCATCGACACCACTAAAACCCGAAACCAGGACAAGGTGAAAGATTTTGCACGAGTGCTCGAGGAAGCTCTCCCTGGCCCAGCCGGGGTCACTGCCTGTAAAAGATGGGAGCACTTCAGAGACGCTGTGTTCATCGCTGCCATTTCCACCTTTGGCAAGAAGACCAGCAGGTCGGCTGACTGGTTCGAGGCTCACTCGGAAGAGATGACACCTGTCATTGAAGAGAAGAGAAACGCCTTGGCAGCCTACAAAGCCTGCCCAAGTCAGCGCAACTTACAGATCCTTCGGGCCATCCGCTGCAAAGTACAGCAGAGCGCCAGGCGATGTGCCAACAACTATTGGCTCCAGCTCTGCTCCCAGATACAGACTGCAGCGGATACAGGCAATGTAAGGGGAATGTATGACGGCATCAAGCAGGCCCTCGGCCCAATCCAGAGGAAGACCGCTCCTCTGAAATCTGCCACTGGCGAGGTGATTCAGGACCAGACACTGCAGCTGAAGCGCTGGGTCGAGCACTACTCTGAGCTATACGCCAGGGACAATGTGGTCACCGAAGACGCCCTGAGCGCCATTGAGTGTCTGCCTGTGCTAATGGAGCTCGACAGCGAACCGACCCTCGAAGAACTCAGTGATGCCCTAGACTCCCTTGCTCCTGGTAAAGCTCCTGGCAAAGATGGCATTCCTGCTAAGGCCTTGAAGTGCTGCAGAGGTAGCCTGCTCATGGAGCTGCATGAAATTCTCTGTCTCTGCTGGGAAGAAGGAGAGGTGCCACAGGACATGAGGGATGCCAACATCGTCACGCTGTATAAGAATAAAGGTGACAGGGGCGACTGCAACAACTACCATGAAATCTCCCTCCTCAGTACTGTCGGAAAGCTGTTTGCTCGAGTCGCATTGAAGAGGCTCCAAGTACTTGCAGAGAGAGTCTATCCAGAATCACAATGCGGATTCAGAGCTGACAGGTCCACAATCGACATGGTCTTTTCCATCAGACAACTGCAGGAGAAATGCAGGGAACAGAAGCAGCCACTCTTCATAGCCTTCATAGATCTGACGAAGGCCTTCGACCTCGTCAGCAGGGATGGCCTGTTCAAGATCCTCCCCAAGATCGGATGCCCACCCAGGCTCCTCAGCATCATCAGATCTTTCCATGAGAACATGAGGGGCACCGTGGTCTTTGATGGACTAACATCAGACGCCTTTGACATCCGAACTGGAGTAAA
>WNGS01169498.1:33772665-33793128 GCA_020271785.1 Procambarus virginalis
TCAAGTGTGTGGTCTGGCCAACAATTTATCAGTGATAAAGCGTTTTCACTCCACGACGTCAACAACCCATTGACCACTGTGGGAGTGATTGACCACTCCAGCCTACCAGACACAATTGGGGTCGCTCTTGTTACGTCACAGGTCGCCTCTCATTAACTATACACGGTCACGTAACCTTAAATGGTCTACGAACGACTAGACCTTAAAGCTCTATCGAGCACCTTTTTGTTCGGTCCAAATCATGCTTCATTTCAGATAGACCCTTCAATCAACTTCATTATATACATTATAGCATCCTTATATAATTGATATATTATTTGTTAGTATCTTATGTTGTGTGTGTTTCCCAAATGTATTCAAGTAACGTGGATAATGGACTGTTGACTGATAATGCTGTGAACGTGAATGGCCTTACGTGATTGGCCTGTGAAACGTGATATGGCTAACTGAAGGCTGTGAACTGTATGCTGTGAAACGTGAAGCTGAAATGAATGCTGGAAACTGATGGTGTGAAACGTGACTGACTGAAACTGTCTGTTACGTGCTGTGTAAACGTGACAATGGTAACTGACATGCTGTTGAGTAAATGGCGTTGTACGTGACAATGGAACTGTAGTAACGTGACAATGGACTCTTGTAACGGTGACAATGGACTGTTGAAACGTGACAATGATTACTAAGAGTAAACGTAATGACTGTTGAAACGTAACAATGGACTGTTGAAACGTGATAATGGGACTGTTGAAACGTGATAATGGACTGTTGAAACGTAACAATGGACTGTTGAAACGTGATAATGGACTGTTGAAACGTAACAATGGACTGTTGAAACGTAACAATGGACTGTTGAAACGTAACAATGGACTGTTGAAACGTAACAATGGGACTGTTGAAAACGTAACAAGGACTGTTGAAACGTAACAATGGACTGTGTAAACGTGACAATGGGCTGTTGAAACGTGACAATGGACTCTTGTAACGTGACAATGGACTGTTGTAACGTGACAATGGACTCTTGTAACGTGACAATGGACTCTTGTAACGTGACAATGGACTGTTGTAACGTGACAATGGACTCTTGTAACGTGACAATGGACTCTTGTAACGTGACAATGGACTGTTGTAACGTGACAATGGACTGGGGTTGGTATTACAACCCGTCTTCCTAATAACACGATGTATTTTGACGTATACTCTACCTAAGACCAAAATTGTCGTTCTGGAAAATGGAAGAGGCTAGCGAGATTGACCTATTGTCCCGTTTTCTGTTTTGGGTCCTCTGGTAAGTTAGAATAACGGCACTTAATACGACAGTTTCGTAACGTTGGGGAACCTAAGGAGACTATGGCTGGAATTATGACTAACAGTTCATCTATTAGTATCATGTAAATTCTAAGCACCGAGAATGAAATTTTATATTATGAGTCACTTATTAAACTGAGCTTTTTTTCAAGTAAACAATTATATGTGAATTTTAAAACAACGGTTTGAACACACGACGGAAGTTCGTCGTTTTAAAAACGACTGAGTACAATTATTTTCACTTTCCACCTACATCATTAAATGACTTTTTAAAAGCAATATCAAAGAAAAATATCCTAATAATAACAAATATAATTTTCTTTAATGAGAGACTTAATATATTCCCACTTAAAATACAACATATGCAGACCACATATTATTGTGGTCATTAGAAGTAAATTAACTGAGAGATGCCTCAGTTAATTTCTTCAAAAGAGGCCTATATCAACGAAGTAATCACAGATACTTATCAGTGATATTTCCAGCTGTTGTTTGCCGATGATACCAACCACTTGGGCTAGACGTTAGAGCGACGGTTCTCGCTTCATGCAGATCGGCGTTCAATCCCCGACCGTCCAAGTGGTTGGGGCACCATTCCTTTCCCCCGTCCCTCCCAAATCTTATCCTGACCCCTTCCCAGTGCTATATAGTCGTAATGGCTTGGCGCTTTCCATTGATAATATTGTGTATTATTGCCGATGATATTTTTCCCTTCATTAACTCCTACATCTTTTTTCCCCCCCCCGTGTTCACTTTCAATGTATCAAGGTCTTATTATCAGATTTTCAACACCACCGAGAGCCGATGCAACATCCTATTGCAATTCTATTATGCAAATTTATCGAATTCACGCGTATGGCGCGGTTAGATTTATGCAAATATCATGATAACGGAGGAAGAAAAACGGGCTATCGTGTTCATCGAGGGGTGACGATTTTATGCTATCGTATATATATTATATAATAATTATATATATTATATATATATATATATATATATATTATATATATATATATATATATATATACACACAAGAACGTTAGGTGGTGAAATACTTACATAGCATGACGCAACACAACAGTATAATGACGAATATTTCGAACACTTCATAATATTTGTTAGAGTAATAAAACTGCCTTAAAAATAATTTCATTCATTTATATATCATTTAATCTA
Source organism: Procambarus virginalis (assembly GCA_020271785.1). NCBI lineage: Eukaryota > Metazoa > Arthropoda > Malacostraca > Decapoda > Cambaridae > Procambarus > Procambarus virginalis. Next base: position 33,775,144 of record WNGS01169498.1, read on the forward strand.
TATATCCGTATCTATCTTCCATCCATCTATCGAACAATCAGTCTATCGTCTATCTATCATCCATGTATCTATTTAGCTTTCCTTCTATTTTCCCATGTATCAATCTACCCATCCTTCTATCTATTCATCAATCTATCTATCTAGCCCTTTATCTGTACGTATATCTCTCCATCTATCTGTGTTCCCATCCATCAATCTATTCATCTATCCATACATCTTTCCATTTAGCCATCGATTCACTTATTCCTCCATTATCCATTCATCTATCTTCCCATCTATTTTTCCATCCATCCACCTTTATATCCATCTATTAATCCGTCAATCAATCCATCTATCTATATCTGTGTGCTTTTCTCTTTACTCTTTCTTTCTCTGTTTGTCTCTTTTTTCTATCTCTGTCTCAGTCTCTGTTTCCTATACAAAAAAATCTAATTTTCTACCTGAATTCAAGCCAATCAAAAACAAACTGTTACAATAAAATAGAAAATACAAACATTCTGACGAAGAATATTGATTAAATTGTAATAAATCCATTTTTTATGATAAATCAGATTTTGCAAAGATTGTTAATCTACGATTGGCTTCAGATATACTAATAAAATATATAATAATTTTCATTTACCACATGCAAACAGGATAAAGTTAAAGTTCTCAGTTAAATTGCGCCAAATAACACACATGTTCTCATAAATTAAATATATAGGAAAGAAAATTATATTGCGAAGAAATTATATATTTATATATATAAATTTGTAATTAGTTCCTCGAGAGAGAGAGAGAAAAAAAGTTCCACAACAGTTGAAAATGACGTTTTAACTCTTCATTCCATCAAAATGTAAATATGGTATTTCATTGTAATTATTAATCAATCAACTTAGTTTCGATAGTTTGCAAACTCCTGAAAACTATTTTTTAGAGTACATGAAGTAAAACAATTTGAGTTACAAATTTTAATTTAGAATTTCCGGCATGGAAATAACAAACAAATTTGATATATGTCATCATTTTAATGTTTAGGACACAGACAAGGAGATCGAAACACTATAATTTTTTTTCAATTACCATTTGATAACGTTAATTAAAAATACCTCATTTACTTCTCAAAGCTGAAATGTAGAGGTTGGAAAATTGGTTATCTAGACTCCAAGTGTGTTGCTATCAAGATATCATCAGGTGGATAGCCATGTATCTCAAGACTCAGTCTTCTGACATAATTTGTGCTGATTTTACATATTTGATGTATATCATGTGTAATATGCTGTACACTATCAATGTTTACCGATAACACTAAACTAATTAGCAGGAATGCAATGTATACTTATAAAAATACATATGGTGAAGGCATTGCTTCATTAAGCAATGCGTCACGCATTGCATCACCATAAGTGTTCTATAAGCAATCAATCAGAATTGAATCATATGGTATATATTTACTATTGGAATTATGTTTACTGCAGAAACATTTAGTCTTCAAAATAGTTCAGGAATAACGTAAAATTTAGTATGGGTTAAAGGCCGAAAATATGTATATTTTTCATATGTTTGTAAACATTGATGCTCTTGCCCAGACGTCGAATTGTTCAAGGTTTTATTGAAATGCATAAAATAAATTTAGAAATTTATTCTTCTCGGGTACACTCATTAATATTCGCCACTTTACATGAATTTTAAATGATAATGAAGGTAGTATGAATTTAAGAATAGGGTGATGGATTGCTTGAATCAAACTATTGTCCAATTAATATGATATATGAGACAGTTATTTGTCTTGAAAAAAATCACCATTTTTCGACAATTGTCTTTATGTAAAGGAAGATAATTTAGTTTTAAATTTACTCTCGTTTTTAAAAAAAAAATAAACCATTAGTGATAAAATTTACGATGTTATTTAACAATAATTTAGATTAGGGTTGTTGTTATATTCCGCTCAACAGATTGATAAGGAAGGCAGAGGAATATATTCTCAAAAGAGACTTATTAAAATGATTAAGTCATATACTTATCACTCAGTAAGCTTAACGACTGCGTAAGTAGTGCAAAATCACACTCGGAACGTCATGAGCAAGTAAATGTCAATATACACAAATTTATGTTGACCAGACCACACACTAGAAAGTGAAGGGACGACGACGTTTCGGTCCGTCCTGGACCATTCTCAAGTCGATTGAAAATGGTCCAGGACGGACCGAAACGTTGTCGTCCCTTCACCTTCTAGTGTGTGGTCTGGTCAACATATTTTATGGTGTACAAACAATGAGAGTTTACTTTAGTTATGACCAATGTTGAGGACTAAAGTATACTTTATGATTGGTAAGTACACTAGAGTCGTGTTCTTTATAACTCTTCAGGGCTTGATAATCTTTTAGTTAGTCAGCCCAACTAAACCCTAAACCCTAAATATTTAGCTTTTCGGTATATATAACCATGAAAGTTTTTTTTTATTCCTGAACTATTTGAAGATAAAATATTCCTGAAGGAACAAAAAGAAAGGATAACTGTGTTAAACATGAATATATTGAGCCTGTAGAGCAAGTGTTAATTTGCGAGGATTTCGGGGCCCAATTTCCCCTCGGCCCTGTCCTCGACCAGGCCTCCTACATAGGTGACCTGAACCTATTGCTGAGAGAGATTTGAACATGCAAGAAATAAAAGATGAGCTGAAAATAGCAAAACAAATTTAAACCATAAATTATCATTTCATGTTGGATATGATTAATTTTACAATGATGATAATAGGCAAAAGCCGTTCCGGAAATTGAGTTGCAGATCTTTGAAACAAGTGAATGTGTCACATTCACTTGTTTTAGAGAAGGCGGGAGTCTCGCGTCTTCAACATGGCTCCTCCACCTTTTTCCTCCTCCGGTCAATGGGATTTAAATAGGCTGGTTACCGACGGAGAGGGTCTTACCGGCTCGACCCCCTTTTACGGGCTCGCCATAGCCCGTGCTACTTGGAACTTTGTTCCAGGTAGCGAATCTTTAACAACAACAAACGGCTCGACCCGGGTCTGCTTTTAATACAAAAAATAGTTGAGAAGCGATGCAATTCATGCATACAGTAAAGACTATTGAGAATAGATGCATTGCTAGCAATACATAATTTATCAATTATCTCATATTGATATAATTTGTATTTGTATAATTAACGTAAAGTTGAAAATATTATTCAATTTTTTAAATAATGGTGATGATGATAACATGAGAAAAGCACTAAGAAGAGGAAGGGTTTTATCAGGGGGAAAGCGCCAAGCCATTACGACGATATCGAAAATTTGTAGGAGATATTAGGAGAATTCGAACCTTTGGTCTGAAAACTTCCAAATAAACACCTTAGAACACTTAGCCACGACATATATATATATATGATGAACTCGATTCTTGAGAATGGTCCAGGACGGACCGAAACGTCGTCGTCCTTTCACCTTCTAGTGTGTGGTCAGGTCTGTAACCTGTAACCCAGCCGTGCCAGAAACCAGTCAGGTGTATAACCCATCCACGTGTATAACCCAGCCAACACATACGGTGTATTATGGATAAGCACACTTGTATTGCGATAAGAAATTCGAGGTAGTTAATTCTACTTTTTTCATAAGCTGCGAGGAATTACAGTAATTTGGGTTAATTAATCTCTGGGATAATTGTAATTGGAATAATGAAAGTAGGGATGAAATAGTGAGAGAGAGAGAGAGAGACAGAGAGAGAGAGAGAGAGAGAGAGAGAGAGAGAGAGAGAGAGAGAGAGAGAGAGAGAGAGAGAGAGAGAGAGAGAGAGATGGGAAAATAGTTAGAGGAAGAGGTAAGTATAGTGAGAGGTAGAGATATTGAGGAGATAGAGCAAGAGATAAAGATGATGAAATAAAAAGATTGTGAGAGAGAGAAACTAACAGTAAAAGTGAAATCTAGTGAAGAGATAATAAGATGAAAGATAATATGAGAAAGAGATAACTATAGATATATATATATAGAGAGAGAGAGAGACAGTGAAACAGAGGTGAGTAAGACAGGTGGAAGTGATCTTACACTAACACAATAACGATGCCTTACCCAATAAGACCGAACAGTGGGGTCCCACTGTAGCTCAGATACAGTAAATATTGAGCCACGACAACAGAGAGGAAGCGGTAGAAATGTATTGAATATCCAGGAAAATGAACGCTGCCCTGTTGAGTGCTTTTGTGATTTAGATTTGAGGTTTCAGTCCGGATGGTCCTATTCGTCCTGGGAGGTTAACCATGACTGCTTCTCTCACGCGTTGGGATTCACGTATGATTGTAGTGAATATATGCTGAGATTTAAATACTTTATTTTACAGTCAATGGCTTTTGATAGTTTTCAATTATAAATTAAAAATAAGTACGTTTTTTCCAATATATATATATATATATTATATAATATAATATATATATAATATATATAATTATATATATAATATATATATTATATATATGTATATGTAATATATATATATATAATATATATATATATATCTATATATATATAAATATATATATTAATATATATAAATATATATATATATATTTATCTTTCTTTATGTATATATAAAATGTATGCGGAAAATCCCGCATACCAAATGATCAGTGTTTCGTGATCGTCAATTGCATATAAATGTAAATATATAAATAGACAAATAGATAGATAGACGTGTGCTTCCATGACAAAGCCTTAATCCATCTCAACTATGGATCAAATAGATTGCGCAAGGATATTTCCACGTCATGTACTTCTCTCTGGTTGTGGAAACCTTCCTTACAAATACAAAGAAACTCAATTAATGTCACGCTATGAGAAGGGAATAAGTGGATTAAAAACGTAGTAAAAATAAGTTTCTTCTGTGTGATATTTGTGAAAAGTCTCACCCAGCATCATTCAGTCGGCCAGAAAAGCCATCTCAACTGTTGACGAGATGCAATATTACATTATCAGAGGTTTATCGATTATGCAAAGGCTTTCGACTGAGTAAATAGGTTCCCTAATAGGAGGGCATTAAAGGGCTGGTAAGTCAAGAAGCCAGCACTAAGATTTCTTGTGATATTCATAGATTGCCCAATTTGTATTGATAAACTACCTAAAAATTGGGAATAATTAAAAAAAAATTACTAAAGATAACTTAATGTTAGTAAAGATATTTACAGTTCTCTTTGAATTATTTTTTTTAAATCATTCTTGAAAATAGAAATATCACTCGTTTAAGCTACCAGAATGTAAATGACCACAAATCCTAAAAACTCAGCTAGTGGTTTCACCAAGTAACTCTACACTAGTGGCTTTAATACTCCCCTTCTCTCCCACCTATTTCTGAGAGGAAACACGTACATCTAACTGGGTAATTTTCGTGTTTTATGTCGCGTATTTGCCAGAAGATTTTCACAATCCCCCCAATCGTCTTATTCTTTTTTCCGTCTCTCTCTCTCTCTCTCTCTCTCTCTCTCTCTCTCTCTCTCTCTCTCTCTCTCTCTCTCTCTCTCTCCTCTCTCTCTTACGCTCCCTCTGTCCCTGCTTTTTTTCGTCTCTCTCCATTTTACATCATGTGTTCATATGTATCACATATCTGTATAATGTATCAGCATGGCTCTGTCTAACAAAGTCATGGTAATCACCTATTTGTGCTTGCAGGGGTTGAGCTCTGGCTCTTTGGTCCCGCCTCTCACTGTGTTTATCAATATCAGTGTGTAGACTGCATTAACGTGGTCAGGACCAGTGACAGCAATTAACATGGGAGGGTGAGCATGGAGGGAGGTGACCTTTCAGTGACCTGCCGTTGATGACATCATAAAACATCTTGCTCCGTTTCGACTAGAGTCCGATGGCCGAATTTTTTGACAGTTTTGTTGACAATGGTGAATATTGTTCCACCAAATAGCAAAACGCTAATTATAATTTTGTTGTTTATTTATAACATTTAATGTGTTTCAAACTCGACAGGAGGTTCATAATGGCCCTCCTCAGGCACAGTACCATGCTGTATTCGTTTGGTTAGTGCTGACCCTGAGCAGACCATGTTGGACATGTACCCGAATGCAATTACCGTGAATAATTAGGCATGACTAGCCCATGTATGGCCTCCATTATCGAAATAGAGACATAGTGCCAGCATAAAGACAAATTAAAAAAGTTTATGGACTCGGCTAGTTACTTTTTTCATATCCATTAATGTCACCGATGATTTCACGGGGTTCGCCTTTGAAGCCGACCCCCAGTTTAATTTAACAAGAGGAATGGGGGAACGCCCCCATGCCTGTGACAGTTCCCTTCCTGCCACCAGTCTCCTTGCAAAGTTTTGTTTAGCTATCTGCAAGCATCAGGCCTGACCTACCTAGGGAAGACAATACATGTTGAAACGCTATATAAATATACACAAAACATACCAAATGCCTGGAAAGCATTTGTTGTGTAATATAATTGGAATAATGTTCATTCCAGAAATAAATAAATTAAAAATATTAATAGTCGTGAGTGCATGATATTGTAATCATTTGATGCATTATGATTGTGTTACATATTTAGAGCCCTCGGTTATACAACATACAGCAGGTGTATATATTATTCACATTAAATTGTTAATTCTCCGGACGCTCGACCCCCACACACGAACCTCTCCTCCGGACGCTCGACCTCCACACACGAACCTCTCCTCCGGACGCTCGACCTCCACACACGAACCTCTCCTCCGGACGCTTGACCTCCACACACGAACCTCTCCTCTGGACGCTTGACCTCCACACATGAACCTCTCCTCCGGACGCTCGACCTCCACACACGAACCTCTCCTCCGGACGCACGACCTCCACACACGAACCTCTCCTCCGGACGCTCGACCTCCACACACGAACCTCTCCTCCGGACGCTCGACCTCCACACACGAACCTCTCCTCCGGACGCACGACCTCCACACACGAACCTCTCCTCCGGACGCTCGACCTCCACACACGAACTCTCCTCCGGACGCTCGACCTCCACACACGAACCTCTCCTCCGGACGCACGACCTCCATACACGAACCTCTCCTCCGGACGCACGACCTCCACACACGAACCTCTCCTCCGGACGCACGACCTCCACACACGAACCTCTCCTCCGGACGCACGACCTCCACACACGAACCTCTCCTCCGGACGCACGACCTCCACACACGAACCTCTCCTCCGGACGCACGACCTCCACACACGAACCTCTCCTCCGGACGCTCGACCTCCACACACGAAACCTCTCCTCCGGACGCACGACCTCCACACACGAACCTCTCCTCCGGACGCACGACCTCCACACACGAACCTCTCCTCCGGACGCTCGACCTCCACACACGAACCTCTCCTCCGGACGCTCGACCTCCACACACGAACCTCTCTCCGGACGCTCGACCTCCACACACGAACCTCTCCTCCGGACGCTCGACCTCCACACACGAACCTCCCTCGCTTGCACGCTGGCCAAAATCATAATACTCACACGCGTTGTAAGATAGGGACCATAGACGTCAAATAAGGATGTGAGTCTATTAACAAACGAGAAGTTGGTCAAACAGGCGAACGATTGGTTGGGACTAACCTTTTACTTTGATATTATTGTTATTGAGAAGATCAACTGGAGCAATGAGGGGGATCCGAACCCCTCTTCCTTCGTGCTCCCAACCCACGCACCGTACCACTAGATCACGATAACGTAGGATTCCACCGAATTCATCTACTTCTCATCTCTCGACGAGAAATTGAAGCAATACATAACATAGGAAATCAGGTAAAGTGAGCCCCAGAATCTGGTGGTCGCTAGTTGAAGATTTACAGTGGTCAAATCCACCAGGGCCGTGACGAAGGTTTCGAACCTACGTCCGAAAGGATCCCAGAGGCTGCCTGCCTGACTGAGCTACGACATGGTAAAAGAATCGGATCCTGCAAACTGCAGGATCCGAGTTAGGTCAGTAGAACTTCCGGTTGCAATTCTTTTACCATGTCGTAGCTCAGTCGATTAAGGCAGCGTCTGGGATGCTCTCGGACGTAGGTTCGAACGCTCGTCACGGCCCTTGTGGATTTCTTCATTTGATCCATCACGCTGTTGTGATTTCTGTGTGTAATTTAGTAGTAGTAATTATTCATGGACACAGCGGCTTAAATAGTACACAAAAAATAAATGACACGACAATATAACAAGAAACGACTGACCTATTTGCGGCTCACTTGGGTGTTAAGGTCTGTGATCTTACAAGGTAATCCTGTATTACATGCTAAGACGGTTTCAGCATAATCTATGGCGCTATGAAAGAAAAACATAACGATAATATAAAATATTTCGTGAATAAAAAGATGTTATTCATGACGACAAAGCGTAGAGACGGTGCACGAATAAGTGCAGTCACCGTTCTCTTTTTTCTCATCAAGCAGAGTGCAATCACGAGTCTCTGGTCCGTCGACGTTTTCTGCCTACATTACAGACTCCATTACCAACCTTGGTGGGCCTCTCTTACGGTTTAGTGACCATAATCTTCCTGACATGGTCTTCGTATTGGAAGCATTTCCTGGGAAAGAGAGTTCGAAAAGTTTGCTAATCTTCTCTTTAAATTCCAGTGCCAAAGAGGTGTTTCAGTATGCTGCATTATAAGGTTTTACAATTGCTGCTAGTTGCTAGAAGTGAGGTTTTATAGACTGGGTAAACTTGTATGGTGATGTACCCAGTTTATAGCCAGTCAGAAAGGGGTGTTGACCCATTCAGCAGCCTGATTGATGGACTCTTGCAATATCACCATAGTATAGATATGTCACATAGACTCACATGTGAGTCTATGTGACTCACAGGAAGAATTGGTTCCGAAATCTGGTAGAAAAAGTCAAGCATTTTCGGGCTTTTTTAACTCGATGACCTTTTTTAAACCATACATTTGACTCTTGCCCTCTAACCGATCTTGGTTAGAATGGTTACCAATTGACCTTAAGAAAGTTAATTACAAAACTACTGGAGTATTTCAGCTTATACATAAGTAGGAATCTATGAATTAAGGAAACTGCAGAAGGCCTGTTGGCCCATAGCTCAAAATAATCAAGTGATCTCACGTCTATTTCATCATCCGAAAATTGATATTCCAAAATATATATAAGAAAAGTAATCATCTCCCACAATTAGGGTATAAAACCAAGGGAAATGGATCGACTTCACCTCTGAGTTCATCACTAATGAGCCTTCCTCCGTAAGTTCGTAAACAGTTACGACCACGAATTCACCGTAACATTCTGCATCTACAGCAATGTGTGATTAAAACTAAAGGCCATGGATAGTTTGGCTATTCCTTCCAAGAGGCAGCTGAACCCACTTACAAGATTTTAGAAAGAATAGAACACATCCCTCAACTTGTCAGCGACTACGAGAACAAGCCAGGCCATCTGTAAGTTGGAGGCTTAACCATCAGAAAGAATTGGTTACGAAATCTGGTAGTTCCCGAGCCGAAGAGACAGCTTGGCTGTTCATCTGAAAATAACTTCCATCTCCAAATCAGCTGAAGTGGACTGCTGCAAGCTGAAAAACAAACTGATTCACTGTAGAGACGTTAGAGACAACGTATAAACAAAACCAGAGTTCTCATAGTTACCAACAACGCCAACGTTGTTATAGTTATCTAGCCTCAACTTAATTAGGAAATCCAGTCCGTTACCCATCATCTGTCACTTATTCCTCACCTGTCATACGCTTGGAACATGCTTTCAGGAGGAAGCAAATTAGTCATATCAAATGAACTAATTTTAAGAGTTTGTTGGTCACGTGGCACCACGTTTAATGTCTCAATTATAATTATTAGTGAAACAAAACTAAGCCAATAGAGTATGTTGACCAGACCACACATTAGAAGGTGAAGGGACGACGACATTTCGGTCCGTCCTGGACCATTCTCAAGTCGACTGTGTCCATTCACAATCGACTTCAGAATGGTCCAGGATGGACCGAAACGTCGTCGTCCCTTCACCTTCTAGTGTGTGGTCTGGTCAACATACTTCAGCCACGTTATTGTGACTCATCGTCTGCATAAGCCAATAAATATATTTCATACAAAGTTAGTTTAGGATTAAACTTTGAAATTAGCTGATTTACAGTTCTTAACTCTCAAAATGTATGTTGCAACTTTAATGCTAATACTTTGATGCAAATTAATGAGGACAGAGGGAGAGAAAGAGAGAAAGAGGTTGCCGAATAAAAATGCAGGTTTTAAAGCTGTACTCACCGAGTTGTACTCACCTAATTGTACTTACCTAGTTGTACTCACGTAGTTGTGCTAGCGGGGGTTGAGCTCTGGCTCTTTTGTCCCGCCTCTCAACTGTCAATCAACTGGTGTACAGGTTCCTGAGCCTACTGGGCTCTTATCATATCTACATTTGATACTGTGTATGGAGTCAGCCTCCAGCACGTCGATACTTAATGCATTTCCAAAAAGCGACAGTAAATACAATCATCCACAATATAATACAATGTGGATGATACAATCAGTATCATCCACAACATCACGGCTAGAAAATGATCTGTTGTTAAAAAAAAGTAAATTTTTGTTACAAATATAAGCTGTCTGCTTTAGCTCTTAGCTGATCCGGGTATAAAATATTCACCGCGAGACTCACTCTACTACTGGGTTTTACTATGTCAAAAAGAAGAATCAATAGATTTTCTTTTCCACAAATTTTGGTTACATAATTGCTGTTGCAATCTTTGGCTGTCTGTGCATAGGGGTATTATACATGATATCGAAATAATTCATATTCTTTGCAATTCTGTCAGTTTCATACATTTCAAACATGAATTAGGCGTAAAAGAAGAAGAATGAAAACTGCAGAAGGTCAATTGACCCATACGAGATAGGTCATCCAATCAACTCAGTCCGTCCAATCAATCATACATTAAGCTTGTTCATTTATTCAACTTTGGCATTTTGAAATTATTTTTGCGTTGTGATGTGAGTGCTTTAATTCTTGACGAGGAAAATACTGCAGCTTATCCCAAGGCCGTGAGCTGAGCCGCCAGGACTTGTGATGTGGTGAGGAAGACAAACATGGGAGAAAAGAGAGAGAGAGAGAGAGAGAGAGAGAGAGAGAGAGAGAGAGAGAGAGAGAGAGAATGAGATAGGGGGGAGCTGGCCGAGTGACAGACTGCATGTATCGAAGCCTCTGTTCCACAGTTGTAAAGCACACGTTTAAATGCCATTCGAACGACTTTCGACAGAGCCTTGACAGGGAGGGTTCTCTGAACACCGAACCTTCGCTGCTCGCCCGTGTTGACCCCCACAGTGCAGACTTGCATCTAAACTAATCTGCGGTTCGTGATCCAGGAAAGACTGAAAGGAAAAGACTTCTGATGAACTGTGAAGAGGCAGCAGCTCAACGCCTACTAATGATATTGAAAATTCGCCTTGTTATCAACCTTCCTATGTTAAGAAAACGGAATAGACATAGATAGAAACATTGATATAAAACAGAATGGAAAATAAATGTCCGTTCTCGCGCCAAATCTAACGCGTTTGAGCTCTATTTTTCTGTACTCGCCATCTTGATATTTATTACATGTTCTCAAATTACAGGGGTGAAAGTCCAGGGGTACAGAACCCTTTAATGAAGCAGTTATGATAATAGGTTCCTTTGGTATGTAGCATTCGTCTGGCGGCATTTACTCAGATTTATACGAACTGTTTGGAACGATAAATAAGAAAATCGATCTTTTTTATTAGACACCGTGGGTTAGAAATCCATATTCTGAAAAAGTGGTAAAAGGGGAAAGAGAGAGAAAGTAATTACTTAATATACAGTTGGCAACGGAACGGCGGCCCAACGCAAACATTACACTCTAAGGGTTCCGCTCGTGTTTGTGAGTCCGGACGATGTAATTAACAAACTGCATGGCGATGTAATTAGCAAACTGCATTGTAATCAGCCGCGTAGCAAAATACAGGAAAATACACTGAACACAAAAGACTGCAAATGAAGGTACTTTCGTTTATTATCATTAGGCCTCACTGCTATTATTTTGGCTGCTGTTGCTTCTGTGCATCAATTTTTTTTTCTATATTTTGTCTTATTAAAACTGCACTTTCCGTCTGCTGAAAAGTAAATCAAATCTTACCACTTACACAATTTATTTTGATATGTGGTTAGTTTTTGCAATAATTTGTAAATAATATTTTTTCTCATTAACTATTCGTATACGGCACTAATTTCCAGTATTTGAAAAAGCTTTATTTTAAAATGAAATTGATTTAAAATTTAGAATAAACATTTAGAATAAAAATTTAAAATTCTCAACTTAGTGGTTCTGTACAATGTTTACAGCATGTCTGAGCAGCTGGAAGGGAAGGGATGGGAACTATCAGGGCGAAAGCGCCAAGCCATTATGACTATACAGCACTGTGAGGGGCTCAGGATAAGGATTTGGGATGGGACGGGGGGAGGGAAGGAAGCGACCGTATGCAATGGAAACAATCCAGCAGCTAAATAATAAGAGTTCCATAATTCTATTGGGAAGACAGCGTGTTTATGTGCAAACAACTGTTGTTGATATTAACCTGTTGTACTTTAAATCTGTCAAATCTGTTGGTTGACACGAGTCATATGACTGGAGTGAAGATAAAACTTTGGGTTCGTATTTTTGTTGAATTTTGTAAATTAGACACAGTCCAGATTGGTTCTCATTTCATGTCTGTCTCTGATTTTGTCTAATAGCATTAATGGAGATAATAGTAATAAATAAAAACTAATGGTTAAAATTCCATGATATAATATGCATGTTTTAAGCAGTCATTCACTTTAAACTAAGGTGTTTAACTTTAAGATCACGTAGGCGATCATAGGCTTAGAGAGGTTTGAACGATTCTCTTCAAATATATACACTTTCACGCACAATACCTGTCAAAAACCTTCACTGAAGTTGGAATGAAGATTAGATACTTCCTTAAGATAACGTCAATAAGAGTGTTTTCTAAAGATAGCAAATTAATTGATAGGTGTTGGCTTTCAAGAAAATAAAATATGTTATGAAATATTTAAATAATGGACTTAAAGCTTTAATTTAGTTTTTGGCTCTAATAAAGCCTAGAATGTGCATACGCAGATAAGCTAAAATTCATGATAGCGGGTCGAAGCAAATTTTACAGAATATTGATACTATTACGCTGCTCTGAGAGCACTGTAGCAAGATCACAACAGGAATAACTATCATATCAATGGTTCGATTACTTGTGACGTTTCTAAGACGACACGAGCTATATATATCCATCATCTTCAAATCGCTTTATCAAATGCAAATCCATTTTGCAGAACTGTATCAAGTGCAGAATCAATATCGAAATCAATGTCATATGTATCTTGTGAAGAGAGACCCTTGTTCGTCACTTTTGTAGTCCTCGTGATTAACAGATAATCTATTCTCGGTAATGGTTAATGGATTTCTAATAGAGAATTCCTGTCAAGGTTATTTTCTAACGAATCAACAATTTTTCCCAAAGGATCAGGCCAAGTATTAAAAACAAATGAATAGTGGTCCACAGTTTCCTTTTGATGCCATGATTTTTTTTTTTTTGAGGCTGTGGAATGGGATCGAACCCTAAGCAGATTTAGTGCTTTTGTTCTGAGAAATTAAAGATCAAAGAATGGTGTTCAATTTAATATTTTAATTGAACGCAAAGAGACTTAGAAAGTATACGACTTAATAATGGTCCAAGACGGAACGAAACGTTGTCGTCTTTTTACCTTCTAGTGTGTGGTCTGGTCAAGCTACTTCAGCCTCGTTATTGTGACTCCTCGCCTTCAATATTAGGGTTTCTGAGACGGTGCCCATCTCTACTGCTGTCACCAAAACTGTGTCCTTCTTGATTGCTCTCGGGAAGACAGACTTCTTTTTTGTTGTTGTCAGCAAAATAATTTCCAAATTCTATTGTTATCTTTCAAAACAGTATCATTTTTTTGTGGCTTTCATCAATAAAGTACCCGTCTTTGTTGCTTTCTCGAAGGCAGATATCTTTTTTATATAACAGTAAGAAAAGGGTCTGCGAGAAGGTATTTCATATATAACAACTCATACTGAAAAACTAAATATTGAAATACAAACCAAAACAACTCACTAACAAATCATCGTTTTGATTCTCATAAACAATAATGTGTTTGTATTAAATTAAATATTTAAAATTTTAAAGTTTTTTTGATTTATACATTAAAACTGACAATAAACATTGAAATATTTTTAATTATAACCATCATTATCTGTTATCTAATTGTTATTGTTATCGAATTGTTATATAAAAACGGAGAGCGTAGCAAAAACAAATTAGCTGAGTCAGATGGGCGATTTACTATATGTTTGGAAGCAGCCGATTTAATGTATTCCTCCTACATTGTTGCCTTGTTCTTCGGTCTCCTCCACGCTGTCCCAGACCCCAGACAAGCTCTCAAGGACAATCTGTCAAGTTGGGAAGTTATGAAGGAAACACAGAGACTTGAGACGCAAAACAAATTTCGTGCTTTTCGGAAAAAAATGCAAAGTCAGGGAACATAAATCTCTACTGTGTGCTTTTATTCCGGTGGATAGTTATTGTTTTGCATCTTATTGCTGGTTGTGTAGTGTCTGGGAGTACGGACGGATGCTGAGGGTATGGCAGATGATAGTATGGAGAGAGATGCTGCTGATATTCTATATGGGATTACGGAGAGTTTAGCTGAACTAGAGACAACACAGTTATTAAGCAAAGACAAATTAAATTGCTCAGTCACACTTACTTACAGGTGATGGAGGCAAGTGGGAAATAAGGCAGATCAAGGGATATTTATTGTGTTGAAGACGTGAATACATTGTAAAGGGATAGGAATCCTTCCCGGTTAATTCTAGTGATGTGAGTTCTGGCTTGTCATGAATATCTTATCTTCACCTTATTCCTGGCACAAGTAGAGGCCGGGGTAATGAAATATATGAAAATCGTGAGAAATATAGACATGAGAGACGTAAGAGGTGTGAAAGATCTAGGGAACGTTCACAAAGCATACCACCGCCTCACAAATCAATCAAGTGAATTACAACTCAGAACGTGGAATCCAAAAATCATTAACATTGCTAGAATGCAGATGATGTGTCACAATAACGTGCCTGAAGATATAATGAGCAATAACGTACCTGAAGATATAATGAGCATTAACGTGCCTGAAGATATAATGAGTCTTTCCTCCATCAGAAGATGGAGGAAAGACGACGTTTCGGTCCGTCCTGGACCATTCTCATGTCCTGTGTGTGGGAGAGAGGTGGTTTGTGGTTAAATGAACAAATCCACAAGGGCCGTGACGAGGATTCGAACCTGCGTCCGGGAGCATCCCAGACACTGCCTTAATCGACTGAGCTACGACAGGGTCACAATAACGTTTTGTTCATATGATGCATCACGTTAGTGTGATCTCTGTGTGTGATGTTTGTGGTTATTTTAGATTCAGCTACTCGGAACAAGAAGTTCCAATCAGCACGGGCTATGGTGATCCCGCCGTACTCAGTTTGCACAGGAGATGTGCCAACGGGGCTGAGGAGCAGGTAAGAGAAGAAGGTAAGTTCTAGAAGAAGGTAAGAGTAAGATGAAAGGTAAGATTAGGTTGAAAGATACGATTGGAATGGGATGAAGGAAGAATTGAATGAAGTAAGAATAAGAGGAAGGAAAGAAAATGAAAGGGGGGTATTCTTAGCTCAGGTCACGTTTGTTAAGAAGGGTTGGAGCATGTAGGTACAGTGAAAGGGAAGAGTCAACAGCAACAAAGCCAGGACTAAGGTTCATGTTGGGAAGGTTGTGTATCAGAGCTAACCAGACCACACACTAGAAGGTGAAGGGACGACGACGTTTCAGTCCGTCCTGGATCATTCTCAATCGACTTGAGAATGGTCCAGGACGGACCGAAACGTCGTCGTCCCTTCACCTTCTAGTGTGTGGTCTGGTCAACTTACTTTAGCCACGTTTTAGTGACTCCTCGCTGCATATCAGAGCTGCTTCGTCATGATATCATCTGTGAAGTGTAGAGGCAGGAAAGATTATTTTATAAGAAGACTAATCTACAGGATGATTAGAGTCAATAATGTGACAGAGGAGAGCACTGTTTGTGTCTGCAGACTTAACACTTCTTTTGTGTTCCTTAAGTGTATCATTTAGACTTAAGACAGTCTACATAGACATGCGGTCCGTTTTCACTTTGATGAAACTGGCCGTACACTAAATGACAGACTTTTTTTATTCAATTATTCTCTGACTAGAAATTAAAATGCTGTTAGATCAATACGAGAAGCCCATTTCTTTCTTTATTTACATATTATACCAAGATTACACACAGAAATCACAATAGCGTAATGTATCAAATCAACAAATCAACAAGGGCCGTGACGAGGATTCGAACCTATTAGCTCAGAACCTAGGATTAGCTCAGTCGATTAAGGCAGCGTCTGGGATGCTCTCGGACGTAGGTTCGAATCCTCGTCACGGCCCTAGTGGATTTGTTTATACCAAGATCAATCACTGAGCCTGTGATATCACCAGTCGTGGGCCCAGGATCACTGCATCGTGGACTGTGCTCCCTCTGTAGAACACGACTATTCTAGAAGTTAAAATTCCTGATTTCTTTACCGAATCCATCAAAGTGAACTTGACTGTAAAGAATATATTACGTGCATAAACGGTTATATCCAAAGGCCAGGCCATCGCACAGAACAACGCAGCAATGAAGGATAACAGAGAGGAATTGTGGGTCTGATTGAGAACACAGCAGTCCCCATAGTGGCGGGGACTGTTATCCTGACCCTTAGATAGCCATGGTAATAAAAGAGGTCAAAGCCTCAGTATGTAAGAGGGGGGGGGAGCAGACACATGTCAGCGGGAGAGCAGACACACCTCTGGGGAGAGCAGACACACCTCTGGGGAGAGCAGACACATGTCAGCGGGAGAGCAGACACACCTCTGGTGGAGAGCAGACACATGTCGGCGGGAGAGCAGACACACCTCTGGTGGAGAGCAGACACATGTCAGAGGGAGAGCAGACACACCTCTGGTGGAGAGCAGACACACCTCTGGGGGAGAGCAGACACATGTCAGTGGGAGAGCAGACACACCTCTGGGGGAGAGCAGACACACCTCTGGGGGAGAGCAGACACATGTCAGCGGGAGAGCAGACACACCTCAGGGGAGAGCAGACACATGTTAGTGGGAGAGCAGACACATGTCAGCGGGAGAGCAGACACATGTCAGCGGGAGAGCAGACACACCTCTGATGAGAGCAGACACATGTCAGCGGGAGAGCAGACACATGTCAGCGGGAGAGCAGACACATGTCAGCGGGAGAGCAGACACATGTCAGCGGGAGAGCAGACACATCAACCATCAGACACAGCTGCCTCGTGCATACAGTATTATGGTTGTTGTAAAATAGAGCTCCCGTTCAGTTACATTATACAATACATCACACACTTCTCCGACACACTTGACTTACACACTCGGGTTTTTCTTTATTGATCTAACCTTCTCTTCTTCGGTCTAAGTTAGACTCAGTGTTGTCTAAGTTAGGCTCAGTGTTGTCTAAGTTAGGCTCAGTGTTGTCTAAGTTAGACTCAGTGTTGTCTAAGGTAGGCTCAGTGTTGACTAAGTTAGGCTCAGTGTTGTCTAAGTTAGATTCAGTGTTGTCTAAGTTAGATTCAGTGTTGTCTAAGTTAGGCTCAGTGTTGTCTAAGTAAGACTCAGTGTTGTCTAAGTTAGGCTCAGTGTTGTCTAAGTTAGGCTCAGTGTTGTCTAAGTTAGACTCAGTGTTGTCTAAGGTAGGCTCAGTGTTGTTTAAGTTAGGCTCAGTGTTGTCTAAGTTAGGCTCAGTGTTGTCTAAGTTAGGCTCAGTGTTGTCTAAGTTAGACTCAGTGTTGTCTAAGGTAGGCTCAGTGTTGTTTAAGTTAGGCTCAGTGTTGTCTAAGTTAGGCTCAGTGTTGTCTAAGTTAGGCTCAGTGTTGTC
>WNGS01169498.1:33799546-33813783 GCA_020271785.1 Procambarus virginalis
TGACATGCATGTGTCATGACCTTCTCACCCACTTCTGTCATGTGTCATGACCTTCTCACCCACTACTGTCATGTGTCATGACCTTCTCACCCACTACTGTCATGTGTCATGACCTTCTTCTCACCCACTACTGTCATGTGTCATGACCTTTCCCACCCACTACTGTCATGTGTCATGACCTTCCCACCCACTACTGTCATGTGTCATGACCTTCTTCTCACCCACTACTGTCATGTGTCATGACCTTCTCACCCACTACTGTCATGTGTCATGACCTTCTCACCCACTACTGTCATGTGTCATGACCTTCTCACCCACTACTGTCATGTGTCATGACTTCTTCTCACCCACTTCTGTCATGTCATGTTAATTCTTCAGGAGGACTTATAGAGACGCTAAATGGATAGGAATGCAAATTTGTTTTAATTTTGTGGAATACACGAAGACAAACTACATCTTTTCTGTGTTGGAGATCTTTCATGCATGGTATTGGGTCCAGTACATTTTTCAGGAATCCTACATCGGTAGTGAGGGCGCCATTATAGATCTGATTTGAGAGTTATAGAATGTCATTCATCTCTTAACATCTAGGTAATGCACTAACCTTCGTAGACACGCATATAACCCATCCTTCATAAGTGAAATTATATAAGATCGCAACGTTTCGGTCCGTCCAGAACACTTATAAAGACTTGAATGCTCTCTGCATTCAGAGAAGCACATTTTCATTCGCATCTGAATGCATCAATTTTCAGACACTTGATTTTAATTAGATATTCATTTACTAAAATGATAATTGATTGGTTGTGCCTTCGTGTTTTCTGGTGTAATGACGGGGGGGATATACCCTGGAAACACAAGCCGTAACTATCTCTATTTTCTGCTTGTTACAACTTGTAATAAAGTTCTTACATCTCGCTTAACGTGTTTATGACGTATAGAACGTTGTTACAACGTGCTATATTGGTTGTTATAACTGGTTAGGAGCTGTTAAAACATGTTCGAACGTTGTAGCAACGTCGTAGTTTCGGTGTGTGTTTGGCGGGTATGAGGTTCCACTGGGAAATAGCCACAATTTGTGGCTCTATTTGGGAAGACAGTAACTTGCCCCCTCGTCTTGAAGACAATGATTTAACAGTTTATTTCATGTGATATACTTCTTGTTTCTGTCTCCTGGAATAACTCAATTTGCAGTCATCTGCTTAGACCTTTGGCATTGTTGTTAATTTAATTTTAATTAATGTATTTTTATTATTGTTATTAGTTTAATTTTAATAATGTATTATTATTATTATTATTATCATTAATATTATTATTACACACAAGAGCAAATTCTCAGGATAAGATTCCTCCTGTGGATTTGTTCTTTTATATATATTAATGTGATTTCTCTGTGTATTGAAGTAACCAATAGTTGTTGAAATGGCCAATGAGCTCATTATAATAACCAATAATAATATTTTAGGGGTTTTATTCTATATTATTATTATTATTATATCATTATTATTATTATTATTATTATTATTATATTATTATTATATTATTATTACTCAGAAAATAATAATAATTCTATAAGAAAATAATAATAAGGGCATGGGATGAATTGTGTGAAAACCCCCAGTTAGGCTGGGGATCCTGGTGAGTGCAATAGCACTCCAGGTTGCAATTCATTTGACCATGTCGTGGTACAGTTGACAAGAGCGTATTTGGGAACAATCAGCGCATAGGTTCGAACCCTTATCAATGCTCCGGTGGATGTGTTCATTATTATTATTATTATTATTATTATTATTATTATTATTATTATTATTATTATTGTTATTATTATTTGGAAAATAAATTGGAGCAATGCGAAGGATTCGAACCCTAGATCTGCGCTACTTGGGCGTACCCAGGTCGAGGGTACCCCAAAACAAGGTATTCTATCAACAAATATTCCCAGAAACGATTTATGAATTATTGTTGAAAAGATTCAATGTAAAACAGATTATTGGTGCTAATGAATTTAGCGACTAAGAAGCGTGCAAGGCAAGATGATTCGACTCCATATTCCAAGAATTGTAATTTAAATTTATAGCAAGTAATTATTTCTTATTGACTAACATGCAGTTACTATCACTCACAAAAACATGATAGTCTTCTATAACTGAGGAAACCCATGATATTTTGGAGGAGGAAATTAATAGTTTTATGAAGATGCTCTTCCTGTCAGCGACATAAGAAGCCTTATTATACATTGGAACCCTTCATTGAACAAAAGAAGTGACCACAAAGTACATGGTGTATATATATATGACTTCCCAAAGTGAATAACCGAATAACTGAGTAACCGAACAGATAATAAAGCATTATACACGAACGTTTAATGCACAGGCATTAGAACTTATGTCTACCTATGCATATCCATGCATAGGTAGATATAAGTTCTAATGCCTCTGCATTAAACGTTCGTGCAGGGTCGGTAGAAATTTGATAAAAACGTAGAAATTGCATCTGACATCAGAAAAAAAAGGAGGAATTGGGTGATTATAAATAGGGGCTGCCTCGTATGGGCCAATAAGCCTTCTTCAGTTACCTTTATTCTTATGTTCTTAAAATATCCCACGTTATTACATGCAGCCCTAATGACTGCATTATCTTACCAATTCAAGTCAAAACAACATCAGGTTTGTAAGTTGTTAAAAACATTTTATTGGTTGATACGAGTCCTCTGATTGACATAAATATTTTGCACGTCACAGGTCATTTGTTAGACAGATATGTTGAGGATTTTGATGGTTCCCTTATGGGCAATTTTTTTTTTTAGGATTTTAAAGATTCCTTGATGAAAAAAAATGCTTATAATTTTCAAGGTCCCTTGATAGACAGAAATATATAAGATGTTGGATGTCCCTTAATGTACACAAATATATAGGATGTTTCAGGTCTCAGGATGGATGGAAATGTAAATGATGTTGAAGGTCTCTTTATGGAAAGAAATGTGTACTGTAACACGGTAACAATAACTGACAAAAATATACAGAATGTTACAGATCCCTACATGGACAGAACCGCTTAGGACGATACCGGCAGCTATGTGGACAGAAAGACTGGCGGAAATAAAACCCTTTTTCGTTACTGAACGAGTTCTTAAATTCAAATCTCACAGTTGATTAGAAATAAGTACTCAGGCATCACAGAGTGTCTCCACAGATTATGATCAACCTGTACTAAGCAGCAGCAAGCATGCTATTGAAAATAGTTATAAATATTAATTTCAACCAATCATCTGCTTGCTATTAATTTACTCTCAGAAAAGTGAACAAGAGACAAAGTGGTAGAATCCAATAGCCCTTTCAGTAATGACGATGTCTGATAAACCAATAAAAGAAGGCAGTGAATATAATGAACAAATCCACAAGGGCCGTGACGAGGATTCGAACCTGCGTCCGGGAGCATCCCAGACACTGCCTTAATCGACTGAGCTACGACAGGGTTAAAAGGGTTGAAACCGAAGTTCTACTGAACTTACTGGATCCTGGTTGTTTAAAATCCTGGTTTGTGCCTCGGAGAGGCTACGGGATCCAGTAAGTTCAGTAGAACTTCGGTTTCAACCCTCATAACCCTGTCGTAGCTCAGTCGATTAAGGGAGTGTCTGGGATGCTCCCGGACGCAGGTTCGAATCCTCGTCACGGCCCTTGTGGATTTGTTCATTTGATGCATCACGTTAGTGTGATCTCTTTGAGTGAATATAATGATCGGAACATATTGAATATCATACCTGAAAATTCATATTCAGTTACAATCCTAACAATAGTGTTGTGAAAATCTAAAATTGAAAATTGTTATTTGAGACAGGATCCAAAATTTTCAGGATGAGTAGACCAACTAGATAATGCACTTTGCTTAGCAAAATGAGATTAAAGCATTCGAATTGCTTCATTGGATTTCCGAAAATTGTAGCACGTATGTATTATACCTAATTGTTCGAATATCTTTTCATAAAGTGATTATACTTGGCGTCTACAATATGCATTATACAGCAAATAGTAATAATAAGCACAATAACAATTAGAGTGACGATAATAAAAAATCAAATTAAAGCACCTTGGTAAAAATTACTTACTAAATATGAAACTATTTAATTTTAGATATACAAGAATATCAGATTTTCGGCAACAGTTGATTTCAACCTCGCGCACAAGGTTGACGTTGCTATGGGAAACTATAGGAAAGATATATGTGTCACTATGGGAAAGATCCATGTGTCACAGTCTTGGATATTGCTGGAGCCTTTGATAGGATCTGGTGTAAATGACTGGCAACCTTATTAGACATGGAGTCGATGGGAGTTTTCTTTACTTCACAGCTGAAAAATGCTTTAAGTAGCCGACCCTTTAGATGATCTGAATCCTTTTCAGAAGATCTGAATCCCTTTCAGATGATCTGAAATCCTTTCAGATGATCTGAATCCCTTTCAGATGATCTGAATCCCTTTCAGATGATCTGAAACCCTTTCAGATGATCTGAAACCCTTTCAGATGTTCTGAAATCCTTTCTGATGATCTGAAATCCTTTCAGATGATCTGAATCCCTTTCAAATGATCTGAATCCCTTTCAGATGATCTGAAACCCTTTCAGATGATCTGAATCCCTTTCAGATGATCTGAATCTCTTTCAGATGATCTGAATCCCTTTCAGATGATCTGAATCCCTTTCAGATGATCTGAATCCCTGTCAGATGATCTGAAACCCTTTCAGATGATTTGAAACCCTTTCAGATGATTTGAAACCCTTTCAGATGATCTGAAACCTTTTCAAATAATCTGAATCCCTTTCAGATGATCTGAAACCCCTTTCAGATGATCTAAATCCCTTTCAGATGATCTGAAACCTTTTCAAATAATCTGAATCCCTTTCAGATGATCTGAAATTCTTTCTGATGATCTGAAACCCTTTTTTGATGATCTGAAACAATCCTTCCTCTTGGGGACTTACAATTGAGGAGAATGCACTCCATGACAGTGTGGAACTCCTGTGGAACTTATATTTCGATGGTATCCTGAAGCCACTCCCAGAGGAGAGTTCCTATGGTGATGATTGTACACTGACTTATTCAGGAGTTAGGAAACAAAATGTAAACCACCGTATAGAGATTTACTTCGCATGAACATTACAATTTCGACACTCTAACCACTCGAAATATGCGGTTCATACTATCACTTCAGCTGGTCAAAAACCTAGTGAACGTATAGATTAAAATACGCAATATTATTCAATTAAAATATAAAATCTCAGCATGGCTACAGACAACTGTAAAGAATATATCAGTTCTTATTTGTAAAATAACTAATATAAATAATATACATAAAATAATAATAATAATAATAATAATAATAATAATAATAATAATAATAATAATAATAATAATAATATTAATAATAATAATTTTGAGGTAATGGAGTGATTTGAACCCGCGTTCTAGTGAATCCTAGACACCTTCCTAAACCGACTCGGCCACGATGGTACAAAAGCCGACCAACCCGGAGCTCAACTGAATTCACTGGGAGGTTCTGGAGGCCCCAAACCTGAGCCCAATCAGGATTTTTACAGCCACACCCGACCACACTCTGGCCTACGGTAATGGCTTGCACACTCTTACACCACACTCAGATGGCAAAGATTTCTGTGACGATGCCTGATGTCCTGACTAGTATAACCGGAGCGGATCGGAAATAGAGACAAGCCTTCGTGCACAATTCTTCACTTTGTCCGGAATCTGGATTAATAGCGAGGGGAGCGGGTCGTCCGGGAAAGAGGTGCGTACTCAAGATGGGACAAACAAGGGCTTTATGTTAGGTATGCAGCCGTAGATATCATGTAGGTATGAGGTGTGTCATGGGAGCACGTAGCACGTACCTCTTCGTTGTCAATAAAGAGTTCGAACTCTTTATTGACGTCGAATGATGATGATGATGTCGAACCCCATCTCTCTGGGGTTCGACATCATCATCCAAGAGCATTGGATTCATCCACCAATTCTTGTACCAATCTCAGGTTTAGTGTCATTCAGTCTACTTATTATTATCGCTTTCTCTCCCTCTCTCTCTCTTTTTCTCCACCTTGCTTTTTCTCTTTCTCTTATCCGCTTTTCCTCCTGGTCTACCCTTCCTAGCTATTTTTGCGCACATGTTTTGCGATATGAGCTCAAATAGAACACAGTAATTAGGTGCGGATTCCTAAGGGTACAGAACGCTGAGCTCTTTGAAAACGACGCCACTCTCGGGGTAATGTTTGCCATCTGATAACATCAAAAGGCCGAGAGAGACAGATCCAGAATACCTCTACGCTGGGAGTGTTTGTGTCCTGCCTCGTCGTTTGAACATATTCTTTTTTGACATTTGTGATTTTTGTAGGGGGTATCAAGGCAATGGATTGGATGCGTGTATGTGTGTGTAGATTTACGTTTGAATGTGCGCGCGAGTGTGTGTGTGTGTGTGTGTGTGTGTGTGTGTGTGTGTGTGTGTGTGTGTGTGTGTGTGTGTGTGTGTGTGTGTGTGTGTGTGTGTGTGTTTCATATTTCACTTTCTCATCTAATTATTTATTAAGGTAGGCTTAATTGCCATTTCGTTTAGATTATTTCAATTGATAATTATACTTTGAACAAATGCTTTCTAAGATCCTCAAGCTTGAACTGAGTCTCAAGGCTCCACCAATGACTTTACGCCTTGATTTTATCCTAACAGTATTCATAAATGAAACTGAAACATACAATATTATATTCACCAACGCAGATCAACCGCACAAGTATCAGATGACGAGAGTTTCCAAAACCGTGTTTAAAGCCCCTCATCCCCTCCACTACCACAGATAATGTATTCGAGTCCTGCTTCCGCCTCTCACCCACATCACACCTCAGGCGTGAGAAATTTTACGAGCCTTCTGGAATTTATGAACACAGGGGTAAATTTCTGATACTTTTAAAATTAATAAAATCACCGCCATGAGGGGATAGGTATGCGAACCCACGTTCCCTCTCGCTGGTTGGTGGGTAGACCAAGCCTCCGACTCTCACCTCTAGAGCCTGGCGCCACTGTGTTCTTTCTGGCGGCTCTAGTGGAGGGAACTCGGGTATAGAGGGGTACTTAACAGTGGAGTTTATTGGTCGTAAAGCAGTTGGCGGGTGTCAGCGGGGAGGTGATTGACCTCTAGCACGCCCGGTGCCCTTCGTTGCTGCCCAACGATGCCGTAAGCGGTCATCAAATCTCAGGGTGAAATCGATGTGTCTTCAGTTATGAAGTTTATATGTTCTGTGGTAGCACAGGACCGCCTGAGTGTGGTTCCTCGTCAGGATTATGTGGGATACTTTCCGGGCATTTGTTTTATACGGTGATACTAGCGGCAACCATTGAAATGTAACACCTTTCCCTCGAGAGATGCTGAGAAATCGTTTCGGTCCGTCCTGGACCATTCTCAAGTCGATTGTGAGAATGGTCGACTTGAGAATGGTCCAGAACGGACCGAAACGTCGTCGTCCCTTCATTTTCTAGTGTGTGGTTTGGTCAACATACTTCAGCCACGTAACTGTGACTCCTCGCCTGCATGCTGATAAATCATCACAAATGAACTGATCTGTCTACCATTGATGCGACGCTAGTATTATGCTCCAGCCGGACGTCAACTTAATGTATTCCGTCGTAATCTATAGGTCTTTAAATTTTAATATCGTGGCCGAGGTTAGAAACCAGACGTTTGAGGCGTATCACCCCATTTTCCATAGTGATTGCTGTGTGGTATATGCCCAACATGGGCAGGTTGGTTTCGACAGGAATATAACAAGTATAATGAAGTTGACTGCAATAGGAATCCATGTAACTCTGGCACTGGTTGGTCCTTTATAGCTAATCTAAACAACAAATTCAGAGCAAAAATTTCTAACCATATGGTAAAACATTGTGTGCTGATGTCTGCAAAATTTAGAAAAGTATTTTCTGTTATATGTGACTGTAATAAGCGTATATTTGTTTAAGTGAGTAACACCACAGCCGCTTGAGAAGGGCTGGGCAGGTCAGGGTAGTGGGAATACCACCACGAGCCTCCGACACCAGCGACACGCACATAAGTAACACGGGAAGCCTGATTTGAATTAAAGGAAAGAGAGAGAGAGAGAGAGAGAGAGAGAGAGAGAGAAGAGAGAGAGAGAGAGAGAGAGAGAGAGTATGCAAAAGAGAGAAAGAGAGGATGGGGGAAGACAGACAAACAGAGATATATATTTCTATACAAATACGTCAAGCTTGAATGATCCCAAGCCAACATGCATCAGAAAACTGTTGACCCCTGAAGGATTCGAAACCCGGTCAGCTAGGTCCTCCATGCCCCTGGCGTGTCCAGTACTATACCAATCTACCACCAGCCTGCAAAAAAGTATTGGNACTCAAGGTATACCATTTAATTTTTTTTTCAAAAACTCATGTTTGATGTCATATCTCAAGCTTAATAAAACATTTGGTTATTTTTGCGCACATTTACAGTTATTTATATATATATATAATATATATATATATATATATATATATATATATATATATATATATATATATATATATATATTATATAATATATATAAGACAAAGGCTACATTAAATGCTTGAGCCATATTTTACGAAGAATTCCACTGACCCGGCCACGACTCTAAAAATGTCAATGCTGAAAAAACTTGAGAGCATCTCAGACTGGTGATACTCTGAGAATATAATTATTGAATAGTATTCACAGGGCATCTACTGTTGGAGATGCTCATCACGAAACCTTGATCTCTTCATCTTGTTTTTATTTTACTGATAATGAATTAATTGTCACAACTCCCTAGTTTTATAATGATGTGAAGACGAGTGAGGAACTGTCTGTGTAGCAGAGATATATATACACCTGTGTAAAGGGTTCGTGCAGAGGCCATAATACAAGCTTTGTGTATTACAGACTCAGTGATGTATTTTATTCATTGATAACATAATAATCAACTTTGAAATTATATTCATTACGAATGTGAATGCAATTTCATCATCAAAGTAAAAAAAAAAAATGGAAAATTGCCAGATGATTAAAGATAAAGTTTCCGCTTTAAAATTTTCATTATGACACACTTGACCACAAAGGAGTCGAGCTTAAGCCACTCATGCACTAGTGCCTCTATGATATGCCTCCTTCAGCTTCCTCTCTCTCTCAGCCCCCCGTCCCTTTCCCCTCTCTCAGCCCTCCCCCACCCCCCCTTTCCTCTCTCTCAGTACCCCCGTCCTCCTTCCTTCTTCCCTCTTTCTGCCTTGCCAAAGTCCCTCTTCCACCTCTCCCGCTTTTCAACCAAAGTCTCTCCACATTGTTTGATAAAAACCTTGAAGTGCATTTGTGCCTTTGTCTAACAGTGGTATAATGCTTTAGTTAATATTTCACAGTAAGTCAAACATTTTTTTGCTAATTTCTCCCTTTTTCTCAATTTTAATACGCACTGTCTATTACTTTTATATTAATATTTTGATTTATTAACTTCTAAAGAATTTTTGTTTTATATCTTCTCTTTAAATGAGTCCAATCCTGAGCAATTAATATCATAAACTACGCAATATCACTCAAGTGTATATTCACAGCTGTCACTTGAGTGCTCAGCTACCTATGTGCTAGCTCACACAAACTGCCACATGTACACACACATGAATAGAGGAAGCAAGCAAAGCCTCTGAGCTCCTTGTGTGATGTGTGAGAGTTTACCAACACTCACCAATCACGTGTAAACATGGGAAGCACTCACCAATCACATGTAAACAATGGGAAGCACTCACCAATCACATGTAAACAATGAGAAGCACTCACCAATCAAATGTAAACAATGAGAAGCACTCACCAATCACGTGTAAACAATGGGAAGCACTCACCAATCACGTGTAAACAATGGGAAGCACTCACCAATCACGTGTAAACAATGGGAAGAGGTAGACTAGATTTAGTCCTTCCTATTTTAATATCAGAAACAACCTACACTGTTCTCTTCAGTATAAATGTTTTTTTAATACATTTAATTTTTTATCTTTTAATTTTGAGTGCTAGTGTCAAAGTGCTTATGAATTTTTTTTTATTTTGATTTGTAATATTGATTGCTAATGCATTTTAATTTTAATTTAGAATTTTGAGTGCTAATGTATTTTAATTTTGAGTGCTGAACAGTGTGTAAATTTCGTGGATTTCTGTATAAGTGTATTATTAAAATTACACACATACCCGAGCACTGTTGTTCAGGTTAATTAATAATCATTTCCACAAATGGCTGCACAGTCAACAGTTTCCACTTCAGTGTGATAGGCTAGAATTATCATTCATACTACCATACTAATATAAGATATTTTTGCTCTGCCGTACCAATAGGAAATGGCTTTACACATAAAATAGCAACTGCGATACATACTTTTACATATTTCCACAACCTTGAGTGATAATCTTACTGTCCTCTGCACTAAAGAATATTGTTAATTTTTGTATAGCACATTTTTTTTTTCCTAACAATTTAGTGCTTGCCAAAGCTCTGACGTCATATCTGCATTGAATCCGCATATGATCCGGTAATAATTCGAGGTATATGATTGGCTTCAAGCAAGGGGTAGGTTACACCAATCAGAACGTTCATAAATAACGTGAGGTGACAATGCAGTTTTCTCTAACCGGTTGAGAGTGACGCTCATGTTAGTTTGACCTCTCGTGTAGGCGGTCAAGCTTGGTGTAGAGGATTCAGTTTCCTGGAAGCTTATTTTTGTCTCTCGTCTGGCCAAAACAAAGAATTTAGCTCATTCCATTCACCTGGGCTGTAGGAGGCTCGAACACTGGACTCCACGCGTTGTGAGACCGAAGCCCAACTGACTTTTAATTTTGCTCATGTATACCTGGGAAAGGAAGGTAATTATCAGGGCAAAGCGCCAAGCCATTACGACTATAGGCACTGGGAAGGGTTCAGGATAAGGATTTGTGATGGGACGGGGGGGGGAAGGGAAGGAATGATGCAGCTAATACGAACGATCAATGCTTTCTCACGCGTGATGGGCTACTCAAGGTAAGGATTAGTGAAGCATTGATCTATCCATTTACGAATCTTGCTCACTTTTCAACAATATTGGCGGATTTCTCTAAATTTATACTCAGCAGTTAAAGTGCTTTGAATCAACATGATAGCACTTCGGTGGTCATAAACTCTTGAATAGAGGCAAACAGAGCCGTCATGATCGAGGAAAGATGCACAGGTTTCGTAATCGGTTGTGTAAAAGCTTGATGAATCGTGGTCCAGATGCAGATGTCGTCGAGAAGTGCCGCTGGTAACTTGATGATCCTCATTAAAATAACTTAACGAATCAGATTCACTGTCTAGTTAAACGTGAATTCCAATGTGTGAGTCAAATTCTTCACGCCGAATAATTAGAGAATTCATCATATGATTGCAGGGGATGAGTCACAATAACGTGGCTAAAGTATGTTGACCAGACCACACACTAGATGGTGAAGGGACGACGACGTTTCGGTCCGTCCTGGACCATTCTCAAGTCGATTGTCGACTTGAGAATGGTCCAGGACGGACTCAAGTCGATTGACGACTTGAGAATGGTCCAGGACGGACCGAAACGTCGTCGTCCCTTCACCATCTAGTGTGTGGTCTGGTCAATATGATTGGTCAACCATTCCTCTAAATATAGTCGTAATGGTTTGGCGCTTTCCCTCCCTAAACAGTTCCGTTCCTCTTAGCTAACTGTATGTTGATTGCTATTGTTGTGTTTTGAGCAGCTTGAGTGAATGGTAGACACGACAACAAAGGTTGGAGAAACCTCTGATGCCTCCTGGTGATTAGCATGAATGACAGACTATATAGCGTTGAAGCATCAGAAATCATAGCCAGGGACAGTTTGATGTCGAGGTGATGAGTTAGTTGGGACAACGAGGGAAATTATTCTTAAGAACCCAGACTTCAAGGAGTTTGGAGTTGAGGAGTTCCTTAAGGTCTATTTACATATTTACACACAAACGACATCGAACCCACACACATGTACGGGGTCTGGTTGCCGAGTGGACAGCGCGCGGGACTCGTAATCCTGTGGCTCGAGTTTGATTTCTAGACTAGGTAGAGACAAATGGGCAGAGTTTCTTTCACCTTGATGCACCTGTTCACCTAGCAATAAATAGGTACTTGAGAGTTAGACAGCTGTTACGGGCTGCTTCCTGGGTGTATGTGTATTCACCTAGTTGTGCTTGCGGGGGTTGAGCTCTTCTCTTTCGGCTCGTATGTTAACTGTCAATTTAACTGTTAGTAACTACTATTTCCCCCCCCCCAACCCCCCAACCCCACACCCTTCACACCCCCCCCCCCAACCCCCCACAAACCCAACACCACCCATCCCACACCCCCCAGGAAGCAACCCGTAACCGCTGTCTAACTCCCAGGTACCTATTTACTGGTAACAGGGGGCATCAGGGTGAAAGAAACTCTGTGCATTTTAGTTTCTCGCCGGCGCCGGGAATCGAACCGGGACACAGGATTACGTGTATAGCGTACAATCCACACAGCCACCGGCACCCAGGGTGTGTACTCACCTATTTGTACTCACCTATTTGTGCTTGCGGGGGTTGAGCTTTGGCTCTTTAGTCCCGCCTCTCAACTGTGTGTGTGTGTGTGTGTGTGTGTGTGTGTGTGTGTGTGTGTGTGTGTGTGTACTCACCTATTTGTACTCACCTATTAGGTACTCACCTATTGTGTGTGTGTGTACTCACCTAGTTGTACTCACCTAGTTGTGCTTGCGGGGGTTGAGCTCTGGCTCTTTGGTCCCGCCTCTCAACCGTCAATCAACAGGTGTACAGTTTCCTGAGCCTAATGGGCTCTATCATATCTACATTTGAAACTGTGTATGGAGTCAGCCTCCACCACATCGCTTCCTAATGCATTCCATTTGTCAACCACTCTGACACTAAAAAAGTTCTTTCTAATATCTCTGTGGCTCATTTGGGCACTCAGCTTCCACCTGTGTCCCCTAGTGCGTGTGCCCCTTGTGTTAAACAGCCTGTCTTTATCAACCCTGTCGATTCCCCTGAGAATCTTGAATGTGGTAATCATGTCCCCCTAACTCTTCTGTCTTCCAACGAAGTGAGGTTTAATTCCTGCAGTCGCTCCTCGTAGCTCATACCTCTCAGCTCGGGTACTAGTCTGGTGGCAAACCTTTGAACCTTTTCCAGTTTAGTCTTATGACTAAACTGTGTGTAACTTATGTTACACATGACCCGTAACTTATGACTGTGTGTCGTGTGTGTGTGTGTGAGTGTGTGTGTGTGTGTGGAAAAAAATTAGTAGTTAGGAACAGTTGATTGATTACAGTTGAGAGGCGCACGCGCGCACACACACACACACACACACACACACACACACACACACACACACACACACACACAAACACACACACACACACACCACACACACACACACACACACACACCCTGCTCGGGACCAAAGAGCCAAAGCTCAACCCCCGGAAGCACAATTAGGTGAGTACACACACACAACACACACAACACACACACACACACACACACACACACACACACACACACACACACAAACAATATATTTCATAGTTTTTGTTCACCAGATGATTGACAGTCGGGCAGAACAGAAAGGCGGGGCCAAAGAGCCAGAGCTCAACACCGCAAGCACCATTAGGTGAGTACAACTAGTCGAGTACACACACACACACACACAGAGAGACTCAAACATTCATACAAAGACAGAGAATAAACTAACAATTATTACAAACAAACATTGCTACCTCAGCCATCCTCATGAAGATAAAGAGATACGACACGTCAACACCTCCCACAAATATAGAAGAACTCAGCAAAAACCACTGACGCCAAGAACTCTTTCCTTGAGCAGACGAGGAGTCACAATAACGGGCTGGAGAATGTTGACCAGACCACACACACTAGAAGGTGAAGAGACGACGACGTTTCGGTCCGTCCTGGACCATTCTCAAGTCGATTGTGACGTCTCACAATCGACTTGGGAATGGTCCAGGACGGCCCGAAACGTCGTTGTCCCTTCACCTTCTAATGTGTGGTCTGGTAAACAAAAAATTCTTTCCTTCCTGAAACAAATCACTGGAAAAAACACACATCTTAATCAACACAAACCTATTTGTCCAACGCCAAGAAGCTTGTGTACTCCAACAGACACAATGCAAATG
>WNGS01169498.1:33822434-33874191 GCA_020271785.1 Procambarus virginalis
GGTGCATGATAGTCTATCAGAGACCTTATGTACGCTAAATACATCATTCGTTGCTATTCGAATATTAACACCATATTTAGTGCTGTACCTCACTACAGTTCTGAGAGCCTGAGTCTGTCTCTACATTGTTGATGTCTCCTATTGACTGCAGTTGAGGTAAAAGGGACATAGACTCCAAGTATTTGAAGTAAGAGACATAGTCTATTGGTATAGTATCTATCTTGAGTTTTCGTGGTCCACTTTTTGCGGTTGCCAGTTTGTCTGTTAAATACCTTATTTTTAGCAGCGTTGATTACAATACCAGGCTCTGACACGCTGTATGTATAAAATTTAAGACTGTTTGCATTTCACGGGTGTGGGTTTTTAGTATTTACATGATGTCATCTGCATAGCTGGTTGTGATGTTTTCCGGACTAGTTGGGATTAATATTAGTAGGGCATTAATTAGAACATTAACCAAGGTAGGAGGCAAATGAGTACTCCTCCTTGTGGGGGCCTAGTTGCATACTTTAGTTTCAATCTTTTAGCCTTGGAACAGTGCAGACTCCGGTTGGTAAGATAGCCTCGTATCCATTTTAATAAATGTCCCCCTATATCCATGCTCGCTAATTCGTCATATCACGTCCTATTAGCAATAT
The DNA here is from genome assembly GCA_020271785.1 of Procambarus virginalis. NCBI lineage: Eukaryota > Metazoa > Arthropoda > Malacostraca > Decapoda > Cambaridae > Procambarus > Procambarus virginalis. The sequence continues at coordinate 33,823,073 of WNGS01169498.1, forward strand.
CAAAGGCGTTTTTTAAATCAAGAAATGTTGTGTACTGTGCCCTTTTATCTCCATTAACAGTGAGAAAGGTTGTAATACAATTGTGTTACACTTTTACCATGTGTGAAACCATGGATAGCAGGTGGAAGTATGTGCTCTTTACCTCTATACAATAATCTATTAAGCACCATTCTCTCTAAGGTTTTGCACATGCAACTGTCAGGTGGAGGGACGGAAGCTAAGTTGGGCATAGCTTAGGTACAGTACCGAAACTGGTGGCCATGATACTGGCAACTGGCCCAGTGAGCAATAACTGCATAACAAATTCTAATATGGGTTACCGTGGGTACCGATGTAGGTCTTAGATATCATGAGGTGATAGCCTTGTCCTCACAAGGAGCAGGTGCTACTGCCCTGGAGAGGGGCGGGCACCAATTCATAATCTGATAATGGAACGGATCCATTCATCTAGGTAGTTGCTGCTCAACAGCGAATTTATGAGAGAATGTTGTCTGCATGTGGACCTCTCCCGCATTTCTCCCTAATTGCTAAAAAAGCTGGTAACATTCCAAGCTGGAAACCTGAGCCCATTTTGCAATAACTGATTAGCCTTTCTGTTGCGGGTATTGGGTGTGAAACTGTGTCTGCATTTTTACCAATAATTTTGTTGATGCATTTCCAGGCTTTGGGGGGGGCCCAAGGGAGTAATGCAGGAGTAAGTCGGCAAGCTAAAGGGAAAACTGCGAGGGGTGGGGGGGGGGGGGGGCAAAAAAAACAAAAAAAGTAAAAAGAAGGGGGGGGGGAGTGAGAGTTGGGGGGGTGGAAGGGGGCCCCGGGGGGGGACCAGGGGGGAAAAAAAAAAAAAAAAATCACCCCGGGGCTCCCACCTCGCCGCTGCAAGCGCTGGCCTGAAACAGTTTTAACATTAGAGGAGTTCTAAGGCTCGTATATGCTTTACAGGCCTGAAACTCCTCAAATTTAAAACTGTTTCAGGCCCGCGCTTGCAGCGGCGAGCCATGACTATGGGTGCGTTCTGTGACGTAGAGGTTCAGGAGGAGGAAGCATGTGCATCTTCGTAAGGCATGAACGCCAATCTGTACTTGAGAATATAGTCTACGAACCACAGTCGAAATCTTAAATGCAGTATAGAAGCTGGTATGCACAGTGTGAATAGAGGAAGTAGAGAGCGAAAGTGTACCCAGCTGGGTTATAGCTTAGGTGATGGAACATTAGATTCCACATCTCAGGTGATCAGACATTAGACCCAATGACTCTGTGGCAATGAGGAGAAAGATTTCATGCCTCTGGAGACGTGGCATTAAATCCCACGCCACTGGGAATGAGGCATAGAGTCGACGCCTCTGGAACTGAGGCATTAGATCCCTCACCTTTGTAGAGCACCGCATGAGCCCATTAATTATCAGATGACCGCGTCCGGTTAACATGGAAGTCAGGGGTCACAGATGACATGGATCTCCAGGACCATGCTGCCGCTGTCATGCACGCGAGGACAGGCATTGGTCACGCCAGGCAGTATCAAGCTTGATGATGTCACGCCACGCCATGTCGTTTCAGGTGACGTCACCCGCAATATTGTCTGGCTGGCCAGGCATGATAAATGTACCGAAGGTGAGCAAGTTTTGATGAAACTTTTCGTGGAGAACTTTCCGCCTCAAACGGTTCATAGAGAACTTATTTATGAAACTTCGTGGTGAAGACTAATAAGGACGGGATCATAGTGTGTGGCGGAGAGGATCTCACGGTGTTTGCTAGTCCTTCATATGCACAAATATAAAGTGATAGATATAGAAATTGGAAGATGTTTAGAGTGGCTGATTTAGAAATCCAGATGTTGCTAGTAACAAATATAAAACGACAGCTGTAATGTGACAGATGCATAATGACACCACCGGCCACTATCCGAACTGACAGAGACAACCCCAGGGCACCCCCGGGCACCTTCGGGCACCCCTGGGTACCAGAGGGCACCCCAGGGCCTGCCAAAACAACCACCACATGCCAGGGAGTTCCAATCTGCTGTGAAAATCTCAATTAGTGCCGCATGTGTGCGTTGACCCTGCCTTACCATGGACACCGCCAGCCCCGACACCAGGGCTCGCAAAAATGTTTACACTCTAGCGACTTCAGGGCACACAGCGACTCCTATTAGGGCTTTACTCTATTGGGCGGGGGTGGGGACATTCACAAGAGCTCACACTCGAAGTTGGCACTACGAGTCATATTACGGGTCTCACTAGGGCTCACATTAGAGCTCTTACCAGGACTCACATTATTTCTCACACCTATCGCTAACACCATGAATTAAATTGAAGAAAATTACATTCTCCGCAAGGAATCAATTTAGCAATTAATTTACCAAGAGTGTACTATTGAGGGTGTTTAGGGAGGTGACGGAGGGTGTAGGAGAGCCGAGATAGTTCCCTTGGGTGTAGCAGAGCTGAGACTAGTCCCCGTGGGTGTATCAGGCTTTCATATACCATATGAGATTGTGAAATTTGTAGATTGTACATTTCCATAAGTATGCATGAATAAATCGTAGAATTTTCAGGATGTAGTAGACTGATGCTGTAGGGGTATAGGTGACGCACCGGGTGTATACACGTAGTGAGATGAGTGTATCTGGACGGCTTACATGGAGAGGTGTAGGCGTTACCATGACGACCACATCACAACGGCGTCTCCTCGTGGGGAGATTCTCTAAGCCGTCTCAGTTGTCCACTTACCTGGGCCCCGCCTGTTGGCTCGCTCTGGTCGCTCACTGACGGGCGAGCCACACGCGCGTGCAGGTGCGTGGGTGTAGCGTGCGTGGCCGCTTTCAAAACACCCCCGGGGGTGGGGGGGGCATTAACCCGCGAGGCTGCTCTGCACGTGCGTGTACACTGCATTCGAGGGAGATCACACTCAACTTTGCTTAAAACGTGTGCCTCTCAGTCACACACACACACACATCACACACACACACACCAAACAACACACACACACACACACACCACACACACAGCCCCACACAACCAAACCACACCTGCTAGAAGCTCACTGGATGTAAACACGGGGGGGTAAAGTGGATGCTCCGTCCTCCTCCCACACACTCCGCGTCTGGCTCATCTCTCCAGAGCCCCCCCCCCCAAACCCCCCCCCCCCCCCCATCATCATCCCGTTACACCTGTAACAAAGTCAACACCAACGGATCTCATCTGTAGCTAAGGTCAGTGCCAAAACTTGAATTTGCTTTGTCAGTCGGCGTACTGCACATGTTGCACAAGTTGTAAGCAACTTTGCAAGCTTAGTAATGTAAGGATTAAATATATTGTTAAATTTTTAATTTATTATTTATTCTGTGTGGGTGGCTGAGGTTTAATCTTTGGATGGGGTCTTGTTAATGTGGGATGTAAAATAGAGGGAAGGGGGGGGGTATATTATAAATAAAGCGTTTTCCCCTCTCTCTCGTCTCCATAAAGTGCTACATCTCTCATCTCACCCCTCTGAAGCGGATTTCTCTCTGTCTCATTCATCAGTCTTAATCGTCATGGTCTCATTCTCATTCTCCCTCCTCTCTCATTCTCAAACTCTTGGGGCGGTCAAAGGTATTTTTATCTTGCTCTCGTCTCTCTACTCATTCTCTTTCTCCTCATATGTCTACAATTGTCATCTTCTCGTCGTCTCCTATTCCACTGTCCATCCTCATATCTCTCTCTCTCATTCTCTTCGTCTAATTCCTTCATTCTCTCCTTCATTCTCTCTCGTCTCCCTCTCTCGCCACTCTCTCATTCTCTCTCTCTCTTCTTTCATTCTCTCTTCTCTCTCTCATTCTCTCATTCTCTCATTTCCTCCAGTTCTCTCTATTCTCTCTATCTATTCTCTCAGATCTCATTCTCTCATTTTCCTCATCAAATTCTTTCTCTCCTCATTCTCTCTCCACTCTCTCTCCTCCTCGCTCTCGTCTCCACAACAATCTCCTCTCTCTCTCTCTTAAACACACACACACAAATCTCTCTCTCTCTCTCATCTTTCTCTCCCTCTCGCGCTGAAATAATTAAGGTTCATTGCCTGCACTTTGTAATTAGCTGGAAAAAATTAAGATATAAATTGTGTGATAGGATGTTATCATGTGGAAAACTCTTGTTCTTGCATGCAATGCAGAGCAAATCTACTAAATAAAAGTTCTAGCCGGCTATCTTTGGGAAAACTCTATGTTCTAGCTCGCTATATCGGGAAAATCTCCTCGTTGTAACATGTTATCTTGGGAAAAAGCTCCTTGCAGCAGATTATCGTGGGGAAAACTCCTTGTTTGACAAGCTATCCTTGAGAATTTGCTTGCATATTTAACCTTAGAAACTTTCTGTTGTTGCGGATATCTTGTGGAAAAACTCTCGTTGTATCCGGATAGCTTAATGCAAACCTTCTCGGTTGAATCCGGGATAGCTTATGAAACCCTCTCGTTGTACCTGATAGCTTATGAAACCCTCTCGTTGTATCCGGATAGCTTATGAAAACCTCCCGTTGTATCCGGATAGCTTATGAAAACCTCTCGTCGAATCCGGATAGCTTATGAAAACATTCGTTGTATCCGGATAGCGCATGAAAACCTCTCGTTGTATCCGGATAGCTTATGAAAACCTCTCTTGTAATCCGATATCTTGCGGGTGAACCTTTAGTTAGCTTAATATTTTGTATAGTTAATATGAGCACACACATTGGTTTGGTAACGAGAGCATAATAACGATACCTTACCATAAACATAGTTATATTGATGCACTTTGAGACAATATACTTCTCCTGATTAGATAGGTTTTTGGACGTGATAGGCCGATGAGTTTGAAGCGAAGATGAGGCATAATGTTGCTCTAGTGTTGCAAATATGCACTAGACATGCAACAAAGAAAAAAACAAATGTCGGAGAAGATTTAACAGTGAAAATATGAGAAACATCTTTTTCAACACGTATAAACATGTCATGGTTCAGTTGTTTGATGTTCTCGTCATGTTTGTGGGAGGGCGGTGTTGTGGGTGGGGTGTTTAGTGGAGGCGTGGGAGGTGGAAGGTGAGTGGGGGTGAAAGGTTTTGGGGTATGGGGGTTGTTTGGGTGGTGATGTAAGATTAGTTATTCTTTAAGGAGTGTGTTGGGTTCGTTGATATATGGTGGTGTTAGGATTTATTAAAATCTTTATTGACAAGAATTAATTACAATTTTGCGTATTCTGAGGACTTCGATGTAAGTCTTCTTAAAGTGAGGATAATGCTGGTATTCACTGTCACGAAGAACAGAGGGTCATACATAAGAAAATAATAGTCTAAAATATAAGGCGGAAGTAAATATTATCATGTTTACAAATCACCGTTGTTAATGTGCTATGTGAAAACAGCTTTCTATTGTGCACTGCCCACAAGGACAGGATGGTTTCATAGGTGATGCAGCTTAAAACTAATATAAATAAAAAATGTTTCTTTCTTTAAAATGGACAAGCAATTTTGGATAATGTTTAGGATGTCGTCCAGAAACACCTGAGTCCAATAAATAGTTAACAGTTGGTGGTACAAGAGGCCATGATGTCTAAAGTCCATGTTCGTGTTGAGAAGGAACAAATGCGTGGGTGTTGTATACTTGAGGTGGTGCGTTGGTGTTGCTACTTTGAGGTAGTGCGTGGGTGTTATACGTGGGGTGATGCCGGTGGGTGTTGATAGGTTGTGATGATTGCAGGGTCATTGTGTGTATGGGGGATGGAGAGGCGTGATAAAGTTGTAGTGGGGGGGGGTGGTACTTGATTAATTTACAGCTTAGCCACTATATAGTCATAACTTTGGCCAGAAACAGTCAAAAATTGTCCAGATACAGTCATAACTTGGCCAGAACAGTAAAACATGATCCCTGAAAATAATACAGAATCATCAACTTGGTCCAGATACAAGTCATAAAACATAAAATTAGCCAAGATAAAACAGTACTAAAAAATCTTTCCAATACAGTCATACTTGGCCAGATCCAGTCTAACCTCCCAAAACAGTCAAAACTATGTCCATACATCTCATAACTTGGCCGTACAGTCAAATCTTGGCTAGATACAGTCAAACCTCAGCCAGGTACAGGGAAAACTTAGCCAGCGTACAGTCAAACCTCGGCATGTACAGTCAAACTTGGCTCAGATAACAGTCCAAACCTCGGCCAGGTTACAGCAAACTCGGCCCGGGTAAAGGTCATAACGTTTCCGGCTGTAGTCTAAACTTGTCTAGAGACAGTCATTTCAAGGCCACATACTTATAAACAGGTCTGGTATAGTTTTGGTTTGGTCTTATTTGCTAAATTGAGTAATAGTCCTTTAAAACACTATATCATTATTGGGATCCGAAGCCCGAACGTGAATGAACTATACTGAGCGCTTTCCGTATGGGGTGGGGATAGCATTATACTACCATCTCGCTCAACTATAAGGCCAGCTTTCTCCAGGTATTACTATATCTGGCCCCCCCCCCTACAAAATTAAGCTATCCGGATAGTACATGGCCCGATAGGATAAGATGAAGGCCATCTTTGTAACATACATAAATAGGACAAAAATGGCAAAATTTTGATCGTGCATTAGGTGATCTGAAGGTATAATGCTCGTTGGAAGTTTATTGAAATCGTAAAGCAAGCGCTGCTTATAATCTCTAACTTTTCTCTCGTCTCTGGTTCTCTCTTCTTCTTCTGCTCTCTCTGGTCTCTCTTCAACTCCTCTCTCTCCCTCTCTCTCTCTCTCTCTACTCACCCCCTTCTCTCGTCTCTCCTCTTCTCTACACCTCTCGAAGGACGTCCCATGGTTCTGGCCCCTTCCTCCTCACCTCCTCTCTCTAGACGTAACTTTACTCTCCGCCACATCTCAGCTCCCCCTCGCTGTTACTGTCTCGCCCCGCTCCCTGACTTCGACAGCTTCTCCACCAATCTCCCTCGCTCCTCACCCAAGGGCCTCCTTCACTTATTCTGTCCCAAAAAAGGGGGGGGAGGGGGAAGGGGGGGTCCCAGGGTGCTCAAGTCGGCCCCAAAAAAAAAAAAAATAATATGGTGGGTGGGGGGTCGCGCGTTCTCCCCCGGGGGGGGGGGGGGACAGGGTGCCCAAAAAAAAATCAAAGAAAAACTCGCTCCAAAAAAAAAGGGGAAAAAAAGTCCCATCCTCCTCACCACAATCCTCTCCCTCTCGTGACGCCCATCGGGGAGTCGTCGCCCCTCCCCCCCTCTACCCCAGGTATCTTCTCAACCACAGAGCACATGGCCATCTCTCGTCTCGCTCTCTCTCAGTAATAACGTCCCATTGCAACCGCTCCCGTTATTAGCGTCACCTTATTTTCATCTAACGATTCCTCTCCTCATTAGTTTTATCCTCCTCCCCCTCTTCTTGCGCCCCTCCTCTTCCCTCCCCCCCGCTTCCTCTCCCTCCTCTCCTCCCATTCCCTCCCCCTCCTACTGCTCTTCCCTTGCCAAGTTATTACACAGGGGATTTGACCATGCCCAGGGGGACGAAGACAGGAGACCTGAGGGAACCTTTAAGAGGAATTGACTAAATTGATTATTTATATTTATATGGCCTACCTTCAAAGAAAGAGGGGGGATAGCTTGATATAATTGTACAACACGACAGAGTCAAATCTGAGGGCGGAAGAGAGGGCAAAGGGGGCATAGAAAAGGGAGAACAGAGGGATGAGGAAGTATAGACCGTGGAACAGAAGGCCGAGAGAGAACATATTAAATGAAGAAGCTGCGTGAGAATTTATAAAATAGGAGAAATTTAAAGAGACGAAAACTGATTGCAAAAGCAAGAAACAAAGAGTGAGGTAGGTAGTGAACATATCGAGGTGTATGATGAATAGGTGTAGTAGAAAGTGAAAATATAAACTAGAACAGGTAGATCTGGGTAGAGGTAAATTATGAGTAAAGGTAGACGGGAAGATATGCATATAGGTATACAGTCTGTCCGTCTCTTCTTTAACCCCCCCCCCCTTTCCTCCCATCACCAAATGCCTAATTATCATGCCCTTGCCCGAAGTGCTATATTCACATGAATATAGGCGATTTCTCCTGTAAAGGGTTCTCCTCCTCGTCTCTCTCTCTCTCTCTCTCCTCTTCTCGCTCTCTCTCTCCTCCAAATCCGGAAAAAAAAATACTCTCTCTCGACTCGGGGATCCAAAATCCAGGGGTCGGGGGGGGGGGGTGCTCGCTCCGCAGCTCGCTCTCAATCTCTCTCTCTCTCTCTCACTCCCCACCCTCTGGGAAAAACACGAAGACCCACATTTCTCAAAAACTTGTCCAGAAGGCCCCAGTCGCTAACATGCAGGTCGTGTGCCTCTGTCTGTCGTGTAACGCAGCACGGATAACCCTCACTGCCTCCAGTGCAGTGTCCCTCTCCACCGATTCAACGGAAATGTGATTATTCTTCAAAACCAGGTTTCACTTCAGTTTCCCCCTAGATTTGCCTCATACCCCCCCACCCCACCCCACCCGTTCTGGTTTGTTAAAGGATACTAGATTTTACTTGTAGGGAGGTGCGGAACTTTCGTTTTGAGAGATAAGGGATTGAACATTCTTCGTGTATTTGCTCGAGCGCTGATTGCTCTACAACCAAGACTGCTCTGCAACGCTACTTGGCCTACTGCATACAGCAAATATGGAGAGAGAGAGGGAGAGAGAGGGGAGAAGAGAGAGAGAGAGAGAGAGAGAAATAAAAACTGAAAAGAAAGATAAAGACGAGAGAAAGAGAAAACTGAGAGAGAGAGAGAGAGATAATGAGGTACCTCCCTCTGGATGATGACTCTTCCGTATCACACTACAGGTTGGCATCAATCCCCGACCGTCCAGAAGTGAAATATGGCACACATTCCTGTCCCCTAGTTACCATTCCCAACTCTTATCCAGACCCCTTTCCCAGGCAAAATTCAAGTCCGCAAACGGCTTGGTGCTTTTCCTCTCCCCTGATGTCCCTTCCTCTTCTGCAGCAAGTTGACCATGGTGTTGACGCTAGAGAGTTCGCCTGGCAGGAGACAGCAACGCTCCTCCTGTACCAGCAGGAGAACACCTCCGTCTGTACGCTCCACCAGGAGGCTCAGAATACATCAGGGAGTGGGACACTTATATCAAGGTAATCTGTCTATACCCGTCTGAGTATTCACTGAGGAAGGATACCTGTAAGAAGTCAAGTGGTGGAAAGAAAAGCTATTACCTTCTTGCAGGTTTCTTTTTAACTTCTTTTTTATCTTTATTTTTCTAACTTGTTCTTATTTATATTCTTATTTATTTATTACCTTTTCTTGTTATTCTCACTTTTTCTCTTATTCTTCCTTGGATCTTATTCTTATCTTTCATTTTCTTTTTCTTTCATCTTATTGTTTACATCTTGTTATTATCTTTATCTCCCTCTTTCGTGCTCTCACCTTTCATGTCACTCGCATCCCTTATATTGCTTTCTCTTCCGCTGTTTTTTCCATTGCACGACTTGATCGTGCAATGACGACTGACGTTTCGGTCCATACAGACGAACGTTGTCGTTTCTTCATTTTCAGTTGTGGATTGGATATTAACTTTTCAGCCTCGATTGTGTGACTCGTCGTCTCTATCTCTACATATACATCCTGTTTCTAAATATGACATACAATACATATATATATGTAGTAGTATGTCAGTCACACTTTGACACAATACCTGAATATAAACAAACAGCACTTGAAGCAAAATATTAAAGATTCAGCTTAATGACCAAAAATAACTTGACAGGAACGTCACCTCAGCTGTTCCTTGCTGCGACAGGGGAGGTTATTCATGCTAATACCTTGACCTCTTGCAGAACGGGATGGCCAGCAGTGAGAAGAGAGAAGTCACCAATCAGTCCTTGCTCAAGTACTACGTTACAAGCCACTCAAAAGTCTGCTGTCCAGTTAAGGTATGAGAGAGAGAGAGAGAGAGAGAGTAGAGAGAGAGAGAGAGAGAGAGAGAGAGAGAGAGAGAGAGAGAGAGAGAGAGAGAAGAGAGAGAGAGAGAGAGAGAGAGAAGTTTTGGTGTGTTAAGGCGTGAGGAACATTTTAAAGTTATGAATCAAAGTGGTTGAACACGTAGCAATAAAAAGGAACTTGGAAGTATCTATTGTGGGTCGTATCCTGAAAAATATCCAGTTATTAGCTAAAGAATCCTCGATCGACCTACCAGGCTTCCTGTCTCAGACAAATAAGATCCCAAAGTGCAAAACACGATGAAGCATGAATCTACCCGAGTCCAAGTACCCCTGTTCTATTCATACTACAACGTTTTCTCTAACGGCAGGACACTGGAGCTGGGCAACGCAATGGACATGTACGATGAATCAGAGAAGATCAAGTTGAATGGTAAATATAAACAAATACGTATGACAGAGACAGAAGCAGGCGACAAAATAAAGACAAACAGCAGGAATAGTTAATAAAGATAGATATACAGGCAGAGGAAAATGACAAATAAATAATAAAGCCAAGAAACGGGAAAATTAAATGACATTCACAGAGCACGGCAAAAGGCTATAGGTGACACTTATAATTCCAACTTTTTAGTCCTGTATATAGATCAAAAGGCTTTCACGTTAGCAGGCTGCATGATCACTAATGTTCCATATCATGCTCCATTGCCACTACATGATCTTCCGTTAATAGGCTACCTGTTTATATTGTGTTCCGTTAGCAGTCTACTGTTTACTATAGCGTTCTCCCTGCAGGCTACCTGTCTACTGACCAATCATCTCGCCCACAGCTCGACCAACCAGGCCAGCCGACATCATCACCCGGAGGCGGTCCCAGCCGGCTCTCCACTACTACGGAGACCTCACTCCTGTACGTCACTCTGTAGGTATAGCCATCTCCCTGAAGTGCAGTTTTCCCCCCTTTGATGTGTCAGCTTCCAACTGGTGTTTCAACCTTTCCCGTGATGTGTCAGCTCTTCCCCTAATGTGTCAGCCCTTCCTTTAACATGGAATGTAATTATCATATCTCTTCGTCGACTTCTTCATCAGCAGCGGGTGGAGGAGGTGGGTGGAGTGCGAGGGGTGGGTGTTGGCCGGCTCCTTCGAGGACTGGGGTGGGTGGAGCGACAACTCTCCTCCAGTGATAATCTTTCTCTCCTCCACGCTTACTCCAGCGGCCGCCACCAGGTCAAGGAAGGTAAAGACCGTCCTTAGCTTCGGCAGCTTATGTTTCGTTCTAGAGAAAATTATTTTGTTGTCACATATTCGGTGTCGGTATCACATACGGTGATGTTAAATATGTAGTTGTCACATGTTCTGTGTCGCATATTATGTCAGCTTCACATTTAGTTGTCTAATATGTAATTCAGGTTTACCAGTTGCGTTCGCCAAAATGGGTTCTGAAACCGGGGATAAGAATCTAATTTTGAGATACCCAACAGGACGGTTGAGGATTTAACTGCCGACCTGCAAGAAGCGAGGCCGTCACCCTACCACCCTGTCTAAGTGGATAGGAACCATTCCGTTCCGCCATCCTATCCTAAATCCTAATCCTTAAATTCCTTCCAAGTGCTGTATGATCGTAATGGCTTTGTTCTGTCTCCGGATAATCACTTGACCTTACCTGTCAGGTCGGAAGGTGAGCATGTCATCAGATAAGGCCAGCATTGAGCGGCTCTGGGACTTCTCGTCTAACCGGACGCTGGGCCATCGCGTTAACTCTGTCACCTTCTGCAGGACCTCTCCGGTGTGTACTGATGGATGGGTTGACTGACTTATTGATTGTTCTGAAGTTTTAACTGCAGATTCGCTGGTATCAAATAATAATTTAGTCACTTGACCCTTACATCACAGTATATCACTTATCTCAAATGATATGATTTATCCGTAAATTTAGATATATTTCTTCAAATAATTTCATGCCCAAATAAATAAAGTGGGGTATTTCTAATCTCATTAGCAGTCGTGATGTTTGCAGTGGTTGTGGGTAATAATATCAATGAGTGGTGTTGACAACAAGGCCCTAACACTGTTGATGTTGGCAGTGGCTGGTGCTGGCGACGTATGGATCCTTGAGCTTCACAGGTAACATCCAGGGATTCTTGGTCGGCTGGAACGTGAAGAAGATTCCCCAGCCGGAACTCTGGTGAGTCCTCGCTACGACGGGACCTAATTTACTGATTTATTATTATTATTATTATTATTATATATATATATATATATATATATATATATATATATATATATATATTATATATATATATATAATACGGGCTATTCATGTCCGTGCCACCTTTTAGGTGGCTTAATCTTTATCAATCAATCAATGAGAATGCGCTAAGCCAAATTGACTATATAGCACATATAAGAGATAAGAGGACAGAATAGGAGCTGGGATAGGGAGACTGAGTGAAGGAAGGATGCCTAACCACTTGCATCATGGGGGATCGAACGCCAACCTGCAATTAGCGAGGCCGTAACTGCACGAGCCAGTCCAAGTGGCTAGGCCATATACTTCAAGGTAAACAGTCAATATTAAACAAATTAATAGAACTAATGCCTGCGATATATATTGAGAAGTTGGAGTAATGGTAAATCTTATTTATTTGATAAATTTTCTATTTAATGAAGCAATATTTCTTCGTTTATTAAAACCTTTTTTTTCGTTATTTAGTTTACATAATTCGTATCTTATCAAAATTATATTAACAAAATTTAGGCAGTGTACATTGCTTTTAAATACTTCAGTTTTTCCTAAATAACGAATGATATATGTAAATAAGCAACAAAACCAACAGGTTTTAAATAATAATAATAATAATTAGTTTTTATTCAGAATATCAGCAATTATAAAAGAAATCACGAGTTAGGATCACATTACGTTCGTCTTTTGTTCTAGCCCTGTGATCTTATACAGACGGGTTTTGAAAACAGAGACAGACAGACAGACAGACAGAGATCACCACACTGGCACTTGGCCTGCGCTGCCATATTGGGAACTCTCGCATGGGTCTACCCAAGGAGGTCAACATATGTGGGTCAGCCACCATTAACCCCAGTAACCCATATCCTTTACCCAGGCTACTTCTGCTCCTTGTTCAAGCTACTTAACCTGCCTCTCCTTCAGTATTCTTTCCCAAGTTCCGGCCAGACTCCCCAGCACCCATATTGATCCTTGATTCTTCCCCCAGGCTCCCCCAGCACACATAGTGACCCTTGATTCTTCCCCCAGGCTCCCCCAGCACCCATATTGACCCTTGATTCTTCCCCCAGGCTCCCCAGCACACATAGTGACCCTTGATTCTTCCCCCAGGCTCCCCAGCACACATAGTGACCCTTGATTCTTCCCCCAGGCTCCCCAGCACACATAGTGACCCTTGATTCTTCCCCCAGGCTCCCCCAGCACACATAGTGACCCTTGATTCTTCCCCAGGCTCCCCCTGCCGGGGCCGGCCACTGTGGTCAGCTCGTGCCCCGCAGCGCCCCAGCTGTGTTGTGTTGCTCTTCTTGACGGTACACTTCTGGTGTACCAGCTGGATACCCCCGCCCCCCAGCTGGTCATGGACACTAGGTGAGTGTACCAGCTGGACAATTCCCTCGCCCATCTGGATATGGACGCTTGGGGAGTACTTTACAGCAAATTTCATAACAAAATATTTGATAGAAAATGTAACTTTTTGGTACAGTAAATTGCTTTATTTTCTGATACAGCAAAACCTTTAGCAACATCCACACTCACTTTAGCAACATCCACACCCACTTTAGCAACATCCACACCCACTTTAGCAACATCCACACTCATTTTAGCAACATCCACACCCACTTTAGCAACATCCACACCCACTTTAGCAACATCCACACTCATTTTAGCAACATCCACACCCACTTTAGCAACATCCACACCCACTTTAGCAACATCCACACCCACTTTAGCAACATCCACACCCACTTTAGCAACATCCACACCCACTTTAGCAACATCCACACCCACTTTAGCAACATCCACACCCACTTTAGCAACATCCACACCCACTTTAGCAACATCCACACCCACTTTAGCAACATCCACACCCTCACTAGCAGTCCCAACGCCTAACTTACAGTTACCAATACCCACGCCCAATACACCACTCCCGACGCCCGTAGGCCGCCCACTTCTAACTGAGACTGGGTGTGGCCCACAGCGTGAGTGTGGAGAAGCACAGCTGCTCGGTGTGGGCGGTGGAGTGGCGGGACCCCAAGTGGTCAGCAGCAGTGCCACGAAAAAGACCCTAACTCCTGCGGGAGACAGACCTCCTCCTTCAGGCGTCTTGTTATTGATATGAAGGTAAGTGGTACATGTGTGGGGTGTGTACGTGGGGTGTGGGGTGTGTGTACGTGGGTGTGTGGGTGTGTGTAGGTGAGGTGTGGGGTGTGTGTAGGTGAGGTGTGGGGTGTGTATATATATATCTATATCTATAACCCCGCCTCATAACTACTGTACCTGGTATGTTTATTCCGGCCGGCGTCCCATTACAGCAACATGCTTGCTCTTGAAGCTGCTTCCATCACCTCTGATTCAAGATCACTCCCGTTGAACAAATCCACAGAAGCCGTGATGAGGATTCGAACCCACGCGTTGGGTGTTCCCAGATGTACCCTCTGGTCAACTACGCCAAATTCTGATAATGTGATTTCTCTGTGTGTCATTCCCTTTTCATCTTTCATGCCATTTCCCAGCTCATCTGTGTTTCTAACGTTCGCCTCTGACCCCCTCGTTCTGTACTTCCTCACTTGGAAAATACTCCATCGACCCCTTGTTTATTTCATTCTGTATCTGATACGTTGTGATCATGTCACCACTGGTCTGTTCTAATGTCGGCATATTAAGTTCTCTTCGACTATCCTCGAAGTGCATCTCTAATCTTTGGAACTTTTTTTTTGGGGGGGGGAATTTGTCTCATGTGTATTTTGAAGGATTCTTTGCCTAAGTTCTTGAAGACTAACATTGTGTTTGTTAGTTTTGCTTAGTTGATCTTATATTATGTGGTGTTAAGGCGAACGTAGCCTTCACTTGTAGACTACATCTTTCATGTAGCCAGATGTAGCCTTCACTTTTTATTTTTGTGCAGCTGCCTCTCCTCGTATACTGTATCGCCCTTATAGTCTATTCTTCCCTATCTCAAACTATATTACTTTTCAATTTGCCGAGATTAACCTCCAGAAGAGATTCATCCGCCCATACCTGCAGCTGTTTAGGCTGTCTTGTTGTGTCTGCGACCCTCGGATTTATCCACAGTATTCCGTCCTATGCAAACACTGTCATGTTCAAATCTGTCACATGCACAAGGTCATCTATATGAATTTTGAACAGTAGTTGTATAAGTACTGAGCCCTGTGGAAACCTCTTAGCTCCACCTTGACACTGTCTCTCTCACTCCATTACCCTATAACAAACAATTGTTAGATGCACTCTAATCCAGTCCAGCATATTCTCAGTTACCTCAGCCTGATTTTCCAGCCGAATCTGCCTTTTGTAGGGAACAGTGTCAAAGGGTTTCTGGAAATTTATGGAAACGTAATACAATTAGCTTTCTTTCTCCTGTCGTGTCTTAGTGAACTTGTCATAGAACTCCCTCCGGACTTGTTATGTATCATGCTCTCCTTCAGCTATACTGTGTAATCGAGCATAATGACACAATGATCACTTGCGCCAACTGGCTTCTCTTATCTTATCGCCTCAAGATATATTCCACTTCATTCTAAATGAACACGTGTTCATTTAGTTCAACAATGAAGTCTAGTGCTGCCAGTTCAACCTCTGCTCTCTCCTTCGTTGTGTGCGTCATGTACTAGTTCAAGAGTAACCTACCGTTAGTATTCACAAATTTCTCCCTCAGCGGCAAACCTTTCGTTACGCAATTTCACTTTGATTAAAATCAATGAGTAATAAGAGATTAGCTCCCAATATGCTTACCACAATTCCTAAGCATTCTGTTATCTGTAGAAAATGATCATTGCTCTCAATGTATTATTTCCTTGACTTCATGTTGTCAGCTGTTGGAATTATATGTAACCATTACCACTCTCCTCAATTGTTACCATGCCTATGAGGCAGTGCTGTGGTTTAGCTACATCTCGCATGCATATTTCCTCACTTTTTAAATGAATCTTAACAGCAGTGGTACTCCCACTCTACTCCTGACTCCTATTTTGTCTCTGATCGCTGTATAGACCCTCCCTAGGAAACACTGCATCCACCAACGATGCTTGTAAATTTAGTTTCTGTAATTGCAATAATATATAGCTTCATTTTATTGTTGTACGGTCTATACCGCCACATTGTTTACGTCCTTTGTACCGTGAATTAGAGTAGAATACCAACAAACTACAACATAGCAGAATGTGGCTTTTTGCTACCAACTACTTCTAACGACAGTTACTCATTTGATAACCGCACCTAAATACTAACCATCGTCATACTGTTAACAGGGAACCCCTACAAGCGGGTCGGAGATCGCCTACGTGCTGATCTCAGCATCTGAGGACGGGACGGTGAAGGAATGGATCTTTATTAAAGGCACCATTCTCTGCTGCACCAGTAAGTTACCAAGCACCTGATGCTGCATCACTGGTCACCCGCCACCTTCTGCTGTCCCCCACCCTGATGCCTCTGTTCACCTAGCAATAAAGTGCTGTGTTACTTCCTGGGTTAGGTCAGTAGTTAGCTGAAGGAGACTTTGATAAACTGAACAGGTTTCCTGTCACCGATAACTGAACTCTGTAATAAATAATCTTTCTCCTTCATATTTTAATGCTTTATTACCTTTTTTAAATAATAAAACCAAAATCGAAGAAAAATGTATTGTTGTATAAAATTAATATTTAGAGATTGATTTTTTATTTTTTATTTTTGCAATAGCTCTTTTGAACGTTCGTCTTCCGCTTTGGTTGTCGCTGAGAATCTGTGGAGGGTTGGAGGAGGTGCTGAATAGACGGGGTGATTCTGCTGGAGAGGAAGGAGGAGGAGGAGGTCCTTCTGCTGTAGGGGGCCTTCCTCTGCCTCAGAAAGTTCTCGCCACTTCCATACACTTCCGACCAGGGGACAAGACTACCTATCTGGTGGGCACCGTTGCTGGAGACGTTCTGCTGGTGAGTAGCAAGGTTCCTGTAAAGCCTCAGTTGCCCCCAATAGATCCCCATTGATAATACTAAATTCCTATCTATACCACTGCGTTTCTATCTATACCACTGCGTTCCTGTCTACACAGGAGTGATATAGACTGGAGGACTTCCTGTCTATATCACTGAGTTCCTGTCGACACCATTGAGTTATTTCATTCCCGTCTTTCTTTATACATTTTCCGTCTCTACACAACGCTGTGTGTGTTTGTGTGTGAGAAAGCAAGAGAAGAGGGAGAGAGAGAGGAGAGAGGGAGAGAGAGAGGGAGAGAGAGAGAGAGGAAGAGAGAGAGAGAGAGAGAGAGAGAGAAGAGAGAGAGAGAGAGAGAGAGAGAGAGAGAGAGAGAGAGAGAGAGAGAGAGAGAGAGAGAGAGAGAGAGAGAGAGAGAGAGATGAGAGAGAGATAGAGAGAGAGAGACGGAGACGAAAAGGACAGAAGATGGAATAATGCTTGTTGTCAAAGAGTGTATATACGTCCATTTTGAACTGTGTTGCTTACAGTGCCGGACGTTCGAGCGAGAGCGTGTAGGAGGTGTGTACGAGGGTCACACAGCCCTGGTGACAAGAGTGGAATGGCGCTCTACAGGGGACGACGCTACTCTATCTTCCTCTCCGCCGCCCTCGACGACTCCATCAGAGTCTGGTACATCGATAAGCACGTCCCCATTTGCGTCCTCAAGTTGGTCGAGGTGGGTATTCCTAATGTTGGTTGGGGGTGTCCTCATGATGGCTGAGACGTGTCTTATGTGGCATGATGATCTATGTGGATCCTCTGTGACCTCATGATGATCGAGGTGGGTGTTCTGAGTTCTCGTGGGGATTGAGGTGTTTGCCTTGTGTTCTCATGCTGATAAAAGCTTGTGTTCTGTGCCCTCGTGAGGGTCGCGGTGGGTATTCTATGTCATGGAGATCAAGGCGAATATCCAGCTGAAATTACCAATATAGATTTATTATACGTACAGTATTTAATTGAAGAATTAAAGTCACGGAGTCCTCATTTACCTAACATGCACATTTTCAATATGCTTATAAAGTGTTCACTCATACTATAATTCCTCATATATGCACGGAATCTTGGGGGGGGGGGAGGGGGGGTTCAAGGTCTCATTAACCACATTCTCACTCCTCCTATCTTGGTATCGGATAGCTGGTGTCGGGCGGGTATGTGGACGCGTGCTGGTGTCCCTGGTATGGTAACCTTATCGCCGGCGTGCACAGCGGAGGGCTGCACCTCTGGGACATCTCTCTCTCCACCCACACGCCCATTCTCACCTACCCACACCCAGGGGCCACCTGCGTCACCTTCAGCCCCCACACCAGGGTACGTTACATGCTAATGAATAATATCTGGATCTGAATTGCTCTACAAGTTCGCGATATATAACATTAAGGTGTATAACATCAGCATGTCCATCCAACAACAGGGATATATGCAAAGATATATTCCATTTCTCAATGTATATACACTTTAGTTCTGGCCTTAACAACCTTCCAGAGGTTGAGAGATCATAAGCTCAGCACCAAACCCGAACGCCCATCCACGTGTTCCAGTAAAGCTGTTGGGGGCTCCAGCAGTTGTTTTGGAGTCCCGGTTGGAATGTGTGTAGTGTTGTGTTTCTAACTGCTGTGTATTATTCCACAGAACGTAGTATTGGGCGACTCGGAGGGGCGTCTCAGCGTGATCCACCTGGAAGGACTCGAGATATCGGCCAGCATCTTTTTCAGGTACTCCACCAAAATCTCCAAGCTGGCTAAGATCGGTGTTATACCTGTAGAACCACCCACTTTTTGAGAAAATTTGAGAAAAGGCCATTTGAGGCCATTTGAGAAAACTGCTTAGGCGAATGTAACTTTACCGGAAGAAGACCACTCGAACGAGGGACATTGGTACAAGGTCATACGAGGGGAAATGTCACTCGAACGAGGTCATACGAAGGTCATGTCACTGAATTAAGTTTATACGAAGGTCAGGTTTGTGGAACATATTTATACTAAGGTCACGTCAATAAAACAAGATCATTAGGAGGCCACGCCACTGGGATAAGGTCATACGAACGTCACATCACTGGAACAATGCCCATCGAACCATCAAGTCACTGGAGCAAAATCATTTGAAGGGCACATCAATGGAACAAGGTCACATAATTGGAGCAACGTCACACAAAAGTCAACAAGGTCCCATACATATATATATACATATCGGAAAATCTCTTCCCCGTGAAGGGTTCAAACTCGGACAACCAGGTGCTCCATACACCTTAGCAAGTCTTTTGCTAAGACTGCTCCATACACCGTTGTTGTTGTTTAAGATTCAGCTTCTAGGAACAAAAAGTTCCAAGTAGCACGAGCTATGGTGAGCCCGTATTGGACTTACCTGGCACAGGAGCGGGGCTGTAACTTGTGTCCATACACCTTAGCAAGTCTGGTATTATACCCACTAGACTACAACTAACTGTTTGAAAGAACTGGAAGTTGTTTAGACTTAAAACCCAAATTAGCCACCAGCACTCGGTGGCTAACGGGCACAGATCATTTTCATCGAATCAATTCACACTGTTGGGAGACGCGAGTATCATTTGTGGACGGTAAAGCGACGGTCTCGCTTCATGCAGGTCGGCGATCAATCCCCGACCGTCCAAGTGGTTGGCCACCATTCCTTTTCCCCGTCCCATCCCAAATCCTTATCCTGACCCCTTCCAAGTGCTATATAGCCGTAATGGCTTGGTGCTTTACCCCTGATAATTCTCTCCCTCCCTCTCATAATACAGAAATGTTGGATGGTCCTCAAGACATATGCATCAGAAAAACTCTTCCTCGTGAAGGGTTCGAACCCTTCACGGGGAAGAGTTTTTCGATATCCTCCATAAAAGAGAACTAAACTAACTAAACTAACTCCATAAAAGCCTGTAACGTGTATGAATACACTCTGGCTTCCTGTCTCCCGACACAGTGAATTATTATTATACACACATTCACATCATATTTTATCATCATATAATCACGTGTTTATTTTTCGTGATTTACACGCATTATATCATCATATGTATATACCAACGATATCAACACATAAGTGTAAATACAAATTCATTATAGATGTGTGACATTATCTTGAATATATTATGAACAAATCCACAAAGGCTGTGACGAGGGTTCGAACCTACTTCCGAGAGGATCCTTGTGGATTTGTTCATTTGATGCATCATGCTATTGTGATTTCTGTGTGCATTGAATATATTATATACAGCTTGACAATACTTGACATCTACACTAACATTGTTATAATATTTGTCCCCAGAGACCATTAGATCACAGACTGTATCGTCACACCGACTATTGTTGGCGAGGAGTCACAATAACGTGGCTAAAGTATGTTGACCAGACCACACACTAGATGGTGAAGGGACGACGACGTTTCGGTCCGTCCTGGACCATTCTCAAGTCGATTGTGACTTGAAAATCGACTTGAGAATGGTCCAGGACGGACCGAAATGTCGTCGTCCCTTCACCTTTCTAGTGTGTGGTCTGGTCAACGTCCCTTGTCTTCTGGTTAATAATTTTCAACGTTTTTTGTTAATAAAATACTAATTTAGAGGTGATTTTAAGAGTCGATTTTATTACCCTGCTTGTTATTTGTTTTGTTCTTTATTAACGTTGTCTCGGTAGCACAGTTGGAATCTTTCTTGATTCACAATCACGAATTCCCGGTTCGAATCACGGGCGAGACAAAAATGGATGTGCACGTTTTCATCCACCTAATGCTTCTGTTCATCGAGCAGTAAATAGGTACCCGGGAGTTAGGCAACTGTTGTGGGGGTTGCATCCTGGGGAGGGTCAGTTGCTCGACCCCGAAGGGATGGGGGGGAAGGACCTCGATACAAGACAAAACTAATTAACCCAAACTAATCCAAACAAAACTAATTAAGAAATAGTTATCAGAAGAAAGCACTAACCCAACATAACTATATAGCACTTGGAAAAGATATGAGGATAAGTAACTGTAGATAAGGAGGCGAAAGCCGGCTTTCCCAGTATTAATTGCCGAAAATACTTAATCCCAGGTAATGCAGACGAGGATTATGTGATGTCTGTGCAATTGATATCCCCACTGTTGTTGTTTTAGATTCTGCTACTCAGAAAGAAAGTTCCAAGTAGCACGGGCTATGGTGAGCCCGTAACTTACCTGGCACAGGAGCTGGGCAAGAAGCACGGGCTATGGTTAGCCTCGTGGACAGGAGATGTCTCCGGTGTCCCCCACTGTTTTCTCCTGCAAATATATAGTTCCTCCTTAGACCTTTCCAAGAATCGGATGACTCTTTCGTTATATATATATTTTTTATTAACATTTAGGTCACAGGAAACATCTCCCGTCACGCAGGGTGCAGTTGCACCTCCACAGATCTCCAGTATCAGCTATTGATACTGGTAATGGCTCAAAAGGGCCACCACTTACGGGCTATTCATGCCCGTGCCACCTTTTGGATGGCTTAATCTTCATCAATCAATCACATTTAGGTGCATCTGCATTTGTGCAGTTACCCAAGACTATATGAACAGGGGGGGGGGAGTACAGTGGCAAGTTTCAGCCCCGCTCCTGTGCCAGGTAAGTCCATCACGGGCTCACCATAGCCCGTACTACTTGGAACTTTTAGTTCCCAGTAGCTGAATCTTAAACAACAACGGGAGTACAGTGTGTCAAAGAGCTAGCTACGTGGTGCTAAAAATCCCCATCACACAGGATGGTTAGTGATACAGAGGCGTGTGATCAGTAGTCTGTACTGGCAGGCTATGGGTGCATTATGACTCTTTCGTTATAGCGGACAACAAACTAATTTAGGCAGCCTCAATTATGCTGGAATAGAATGAGAGTAAATTTGTCAAACATGAACGGCCATTGGACAATTTTAAGAACATAAGAATCAAGGAAATTGCAGAAGACCTGTTGGCCCATACGTGGCAGCTTCAATAATGGGTATAAATTGGATAAGTTTAGATTTAGGAATGACTTGGGTAAACACTGGTTCGGTAACAGGGTTGTCGATTTGTGGAACCAAATACCGCGTAATGTGGTGGAGGTGGGGTAATTGATTGTTTCAAGCGTGGGTTGGACATGTTTATGAGTGGGATTGGGTGGTTATAGATAGGAGCTGCCTCGTATGGGCCAATAGGCCTTCTGCAGTTACCTTGTTCTTATGTTCTATTTATATCCACCCTAACTTATTCATTTGAATTAAGAAAAAGACTTGAGTAATGCCGATTTGGAAACAGGGTCGTTAATTTATGGCACAGATTAACGGGTAATATAATAGCCGTGGGATCACTGGATTGTTTCAAGCGTTGATTAGACATATCTATGAATGAGTTTGGGTGAATATTAATTGGAGCTGCCATGTATAGGCAGTTGCTAGTAAGGTTTCTGCAGTTTTCTGAGGTCTTATGTACGTATGTTTGTATATGTACACAAGCTTCCTGTCCCTGACAAAACGAATTATTATTATAATACTTAGTAATTCGTATTACTATTTATTAGATTGATTGATGAAGATTAAGCCACCCAAAAGGTGGCACGGGCATGAATAGCCCGTAAGTGGTGGCCCTTTTGAGCCATTACCAGTATCAAGAGCTGATACTGGAGATCTGTGGAGGTGCGACAGCACCCTGCGTGACGGGAGATGTCTCCCGTCACTATTTATTAATTATATATTGTTATTTATATAATTTTGAATAATATTTATATAATTTTGAATAATATTTATATAATTTTGATTAGTATTTATATAATTATTTATCTTCACTATTATTGACACATGTAATTGATATTATTATTACGGCTGCAATTATAATTACATATTACGAGCATAATAATTGAAGATATATGTTACTCATATATTAAATTTTAAGATCAAGAGTAGCAGGAAGTGAGAAAGCAACGACACCTCAAACTATGACATTTTATTATGAAATAATGCGTTTTCGCCATTGTATTTATAAATATTGATTGATTGAAGAGAAAGAAATAGGACGAAGATGAATGAACACTCCAAATCTTGCTAATATATGTTGATGAGAAAATGTATACAAAGGAGAGAATAAAATTTCAACAATATTCTCTCTCATTTCGAATCTGTTTTCGATGAAATAGGGATGAAATTTTGTTATAAATGGGGAGTTTGGGTCACGTAAACAACTTTCAAACTTCGCGGTGAAAAAGTTTGTGTACTGTAAGCTGCTGCTACCTAGCGGTGATATGCAGCATAACTTGGCAATCCAGTGTTATTTTCAACGATTTTGATCCCCTCCCGCTGTCGCTCCGCATCATAGCCATTCCAGCAAGACGATAGACTNGGAAGGAATGGTGCCCAACCACTTGGACGAATTTTAATACTGGGACGTCATGCTTTACAATGGCCCCATGTGTCGTGTACAATGACGAGGCCTTTCTCTTAAGGTTCCTAAATGCTACTCTTATGTTCATCAATTTTGCATCAGTTGATGATCTTAATTATGTGTATTTGAGCCTCTGCCACTGAGCTTGGGGGGGTAAATCTACCTCCAGGTACCTATCTTTCGTCGTTCTGATGAGTCCTTTCCTATTAATTTTGTATTGCTCTAGTCCCAATTCTCATTACCTTGTATTTATTTGGGTTAAAATCTAGTAGCCTAAGTATTGTAGTAGTACGACCAACCATACCTAAGTTTCTGCACGTATTATATTATTCTTATCCTCTTCAGTCTTAATTGAAGAGGATTGTAATCTTCAATCCTCCATCTTAATTGATGTCATTGTGTATTCAAGGGAAAAGCACAAGTTCTATTACAGACCATTATGGTTATTATTACAGATTACATACCTATTATAGACCAGCTATGCGTGAGACCTATTCTTTCATAGTAATTCCTTTATCAGAGAAACACTCACGCGGTCATACCTAATTGACTGCCAAGTTGTATGGAAATTTAATGTGTGGAACTTTATCATGGTTGTGATGTGTGTGGAGATAGTGGTTATGGCGGTGTATTGTGGTTGAGGTGGTGTAGTGGTTCTGGTGATGGTGCGTGGTTGTAGTGTGTTGTGGTGGATTTTGTGATGATGTGCGCTGAAGGTGGTGGTGGTGGTGGTGTGCAAGCCAGCTGACATCCCCACCGAACTTTACAACCTCGTGACAGCAGCGAGGGATCGGGAAAGGTCACTGCATTGTGGTCTGGGGAGGGAGTTGAGAGAACCAGAGGGAAGGGAGGGGGGGATGCAGTGGTATGGAGTAAGGATGGAGAAGGAGGAATTGTAAATGTAGGAAAGGAGAGTAGAGGTTTAAGAAATAGAGAGAGAGAGAGACAGACAAACGATAGACCCCCTTTCGCTGTTGCATTCACACTTCCCTTAAACATCCAAGGCGTTTCGGTTTGTCTAGGACTCCTATCAATGATGGACCGAAATTCCGTCACTTTCCTTGCTTATCATAAGTGTGGCTCGATTGTGTTCAACCTAATTATGGTGACTTATTCTCTGCTTACATTTGAATGTAATGATTTTTTTACTTCGGCTTTGGTAATATCAAAATTTTCCTGTAATGCTAGTTTGGCAACACTTCCTAATCCAAGCAGTTTTTCCTGTTTTATTGTGAATTCATATTTGACTTTTCTGCATAACACAGCAGACAGGAACACAACACAGCAGACAGGTAGAAACAGAACGGATCTGACAGGTCACAGCACAACAGAGAAGAACATTCTGGGTGTCGGCAGTCAGTTGAGTTCGTTCTCATTTCAATCAGGAAACCCGGGTTCGAATCTCGAGCGGGACAAAACTATTTATGCAAAAATATTTTCACCTTATGCCTCTGTTAACTTAGTGGTAAATAGGTACCCGGGAGTTAGTCAGCTAGTTGGAGGAGGGAAAGGGGGCTGTTACATACTGGGAAGGGTCAGTACGTTGACCAGACCACACACTAGAAAGTGAAGGGACGACGACGTTCGGTCCGTCTGGACCATTCTCAAGTCGATTGTCTGTCTCACAATCGACTTGAGAATGGTCCAGGACGGACCAAAACGTCGTCGTCCCTTCACTTTCTAGTGTGTGGTCTGGTCAACATACTTCATCCACGTTATTGTGACGCATCGCCTGCATAAGGGTCAGTACTTCGACTTTTGGGGGGGGGGGATCTCGATATTAACCGATAGTGTATCAGTCTGGGTAAGGTCTCTGTATCAGCAGCTGTCATTCTCAAAGTGCCTCTCCGCTTCCCATCTTAGTCCAAGGTAATCCTTCCTCGCCCTCCACTACATCTGCTTGCTCACTGACTTCCTTCATTGTGTCCATTTATGAGCTCATGCTCGTGTGTATTCGTGGTTGCAAAATCAAGTTGTTAGCTCTTGGACCCCTGCCTTTCTAACCATTGCATGTCTTATGTACTGATTGCCTACCTAATTTCCTGTATTAAATCTACTACATACATTTCTCTCTCTCTCTCTCTCTCTCTCTCTCTCTCTCTCTCTCTCTCTCTCTCTCTCTCTCTCTCTCTCTCTCTCTCTCTCTCTCTCTCACATACACACACACACACACATACGGACATACCCATAATGCAATCCACAACAACTAACTCCCAGGTGCCTTTTTACTGCTAGGTGAAAAGAGACATCCAGTGTGTGCCTGGATGCATACATATGCATATACTCACTAACATGTGTTTAAAAATCGAGTTGATTCCCTCGTTTTCATAATCACATTTACACATACAATCATGCATTGAGTCAGCTCCACCTTCGACATTTTACTTATTGACAACTCTAAGACTGAAGAAGTTCTTTCTTATGTCGCCGTGACAGCCGCGTCTCTATTTCCAGCTATGTTCCCTCGAAAGATGTTGTTTTTGTGTGTGCTTGTATGTGTGTTTAACGCCAATTTATAATTTCCCCCAGGCGTCCCACTGAGGAATAGGGGGTAAAGGGGAAGGGGGGAGCAGAAGTGCGTGACCCCGGGTCATATTTGGCATATTCAGAGAGCAGATAAAATAAGCGTCAACAAACAGACCAACATTAGCAAACACGCCAACTCTAGATGATTGTGCTTGCAGAGATTGTAGAAGTTGTAATTGTTGTTGTAGCACGCTATCTCTAATGAGAGAGAGAGAGAGAGAGAGACAGAGAGACATATACAGACATAAATTGTGTGTCAGCAATGGCTAACCTCCCTAATCTATGATACAGATCAGCAGCGGACAATGGAATCTTCATTGGAATCCAAAAGATGAAAACCAATAACACGACCAATCACCAGACTTCAAGAGAATAACAGAACATCTGAAGGTAGTTGAGAAGTAGGAACTACTTCCATGACACAGTGTGAGCTTGCGGTGTAGTGGTGCAGTGCTGAATGTTTCTCTGTGTCTTACATGACACTCTTGGTTCGAACCTCGGTCAAAATCGTACTAGTAGTTAAAACTGGAGAGATGTTTCTCCAGCAATGTAGGAAATGTTTCTCCAGCAGTGAGGAAGAACTTCTACCAAAAAAATATAAAATTAAATTATATTTTTCATATTTTTTAAGATGAACGTTCACTAAAATAAGATTATTAAGTCATAATTAATGGGAAGTTTCCGAGACACAAGCATCATTATTTTGTGTATTCTTTTATAACATGAATAGTATATAGTAATTACCGTAATCAATTTTTAATTACGTAGAAGGCTATTGTTGCTATTTTTCTGGATATAAAAGGTTGATGGATAACAGCTTTTTAATATTTCATAAGTGAACTTGTGAATGAAAGCCTGAAGGTATTTTTTTGGCAGCAACGTCAGCGTTACAAAGCATCGCAGGGCTTATTAAGCTGAGCGATTATTAAGCTTATACCTTAGCTGAAGCGAGCTATCTAGATCGATTTATACCTGAAGTTGGATTATTTTAAGTTATTTACTATTCATGCTGATCAATAAGGCTAATATTTAGCAACAAATTTCCACCACTGAGTAAGTCGTTGTTATTCGTTATATTCTTGTGAATTTGCCAGTCACTGGCTGTGGGTAAGGAGGGGATATCAAGATAACCCTACAGGCTTCCTGTCCCCGATAACAGAAGTCAGTAGCCGTTTCAAGTCAGTCGTACAAATGCATTCTGAACTCACATGTTCAGAAATAAGATTAAAATATTTTTTTCGAAAGGCTGTAATCAAAGTTGCTTAAACTGTTAAGCCTCTTTGGANTAGGTGGTGACCACGGGTATTGAACATACATGTTGGTGCACTAGAAACCTTAAAGCTTACTAGATATTCTTAACGCAGAGGTGGTCGACGGAACAGAAAGTGCAGGTGGAGAGGGAGATAATGAGGCAGTGAAAGGAAGCGGTTTATTGAATGAGAATATATCAGCGAGAGCCAAACAATAGGTACAGGAAACGCAGAAAGAGATGGAAAATAAAATCAGGCACCTTATGAGAGAAGTGATGAACAGAGACAAGCATAACCTGCGCAAATTGGATAGGAAAATACAAAGGTGAGATTTGTGAGAGGCTGGGATTATGGGCAATCACAAAACCGGCCAGAAACGAGGAATTAGTACACTGAACATCAGAGATAAGGTACAGGGATAGGCACCTTTACTGATGTGACCTTTACCGCTCTGGTCTATTGGTTGTGACCTCTCCTAAGTGGGATTTCTACTGGCTGTGACGTCTACTGGCTGTGCCCTCTGCTATGTGTGACCTCTACTAGGTATTACTACTGGCTGAGATCTCTGCTGGATGTCACCTCTATTGGCTGTGACCTCTGTTGGCTGTAACATCTGTTGGCTGTGACCTCTATTGGCTGTGACGTTTGTTGGCTGAGACTTCTATTGGCTGTGACCTCTACTCACCTACAGTATCCACTGACCTGCTTCATGTCCACCAGAAACGTGTGAGCGGTAGAGTACGGGCTAGAGAGATGACTTGCCAGACCGCCCCGCGCTACACCATGGACAAGACTACACAGAAGTCCGCCACTTCGACTAGGGTGAGTCTTCCCTCTCTCTCATCTCTCGTTTAGTATCCCTCTATATCACCCTCGCTCCTCTATCTTATCCTCCCATCTCTCTATGTTCCATCCTACCACCGCCTCTTTCTCATTCCTTGCATCTTTACCACTAATCAAAATAAGTGTTCACTTCTCTGTCATCCTTTTTAATTCTCCCTATCTCCAAATCTCTCTCCCCCTTTAACAATCGCAATCCTAATATAACGTTTACTTTGCATTTTGGTAATACTGAACACAGTATTCAGCGTTCAATATCATGCCCATTTTCTCTCATTTCCTGTTTTCTGTGAGAGCAGGACGACAGCTGCATGGCCACTCAGTGGAGTATGTATGATGAATACCGTACACTCAACGCCTCTGGTGAGTTAGCTTATATTACCTTTTTGCAGCTATGACTGAAGTAAATATATATATATATATATATATATATATATATATATATATATATATATATATATATATATATATATATATATATATATATATAACTCAGAGTTTTCAGTTGAATATAGTCCTGGGGACCATTCAGGCTTGTTCGCATATACATATATATATATATATATATATATATATATATATATATATATATATATATATATATATATATATATATATATATTATTATATATGACAACGTACATTAATTTTTAAATATTTTTTATAATTTTTGCGGTTTGAAGGGTCTTTACATGCGTGTAATTTGGGTTAAACTAACTAAAATTTTATTGCAAATTAATTTGCTTTAATCTTGAGTAATATGTAGGCACCTGCCTCGTATGAGCCAGTAACGGCAGTGTTCCTCTCTGTCCTATGAATCACGGTCACTAACATGATTCGATTGATGTTAGTGAACCACATAGCAATAAATAGGTATCTGAGAGTTAGGCAACTGTTGTGGGTTGCATCCTAGGGAAGGCAGGCCATTGGTCTTGGGAACGAGATAAACCTAACACATACTGTTCACAACAATAGGGGGAGTAAGGTATAACATCACTAGAAGGGGTGAAAAACAGTAGTTTTTTTGCAGGCTAGATCCATCAACCACGAGATCTGCATTCCAAGCAATTTTGTTATAATCACTTTAATTTTTTGTGGTTGAGTTAAAATCTGCCACTCTAGGTGACTGACAAGATTTGCAGTATCTTCGTGCGTGACTTAGTTAAACTCTGGTCATCTCCTTGTGTAAACTGAATGAGATTCGGCTGTTTCCTTGCAATAATGGATTAGGTTGTATCTCTTCAAATGTCGCTGAACAAAGTGTAGCAAATCCATGGCCTTGACCCGCTCTTCAGCCCGCCCCTCCTTTGGAGTAAAATTAAAAAATTGTCATAATCAAATAAAGCTTTAAAAAATAAGGCACAGAATTATTAATCGCTTTTTTTAGCACTTAAAAATATTCGTCAATATAAATAGACAGTAATACTAGAAACTGTCGATCTAACTTAAAAGGAATAATTTATATTATAAAAGTACTTAAGTTAGTCGTTAACGTTTTCTTTCTTCTGAAGATGAGAAAAAACGGGAATACCAGTTGCCGCAACGACAACACAAGCATCTTGAGGGGACATACTATGTCGGTGAACTTCGAACAAACGTACGTATCATTCTCATATAAAAGCAATTAGCAAAAGAAGGCACCGAGCCAGGAAGATTATGTATCACTCTGCAATATAATAATTATTGAAACAATAATTATGCAAATTAATACTAATTATGCATATTAGTCATATTTTATTGTATGCTTGTTATAGTACACCATTATAACAATTTTTATAAGGTCATTAAATAAGCATAGCGTTTAATAAACCGTAAGCTCAGTAACAAACCATTTTGAATGTGAGTAAACAGTTAATCATTACGCCTAATAATTAAAAATAGTGTCATATTGGTTGTAATTATTGGCCAATATGTCACCTCTGTAATTGTCAGCAATATAATTTTGGTTAGGTGTTGGGCTAAAGGCTTATCAACCTCTGGAGAGTTGTTAAGGTCACCACAATAGCTTACTGACCAACCAGCAAGTATACTTTAATCCTGATCATAGTCCAGGAATAAATTAAATTCTCAGTGTGTGTATACAGAGAAGCTGGAAGCACCTACTCGGTTTACAAGTAGAATTTTAGAATTAAAACAATCTTATGTACACCAATTATCTAAGTTGAAATAATGTTTTTTTTTAAAGCAACATATTCTACTCAGAATGTTTAAAAAATCTGAAATCACTGACAAATAGATTTTTAAATATAAATAATTTATGAATACAGCTTCTAAATCTAAATTCACAGATAGAGCTTCTAAATCTAAGCTGACAATAGAGAATCTAAATCTAAGCTCACCAATAGAGCTTCTAAATCTAAAATCACTTACGAACAGAGCTTCTAAATTTAATATCACTTAGGAATATATCTTATAAATCTAAAATCACTTACGAATGAGCTTCTAAATAAAAAACCACTTATGAATGAGCTTCTAAATCTAAAATCATTTACGAATAGAGCTTCTAAATCAAACATCGCTTAAAATATAATCTCTAAATCAAAATCATTTATAAACAGATCTTCCAAGTCTAAAACCTAAGTGACGAGACTTTGTTTACAGCAGGACCTGCAGCAGCAGCAGCAGGAGGAGGAGAGGGTGGAGGTGGGTGGTGCACGCGGGGTGGAGGTGGGCGGTCTCTTGAGAGGTCTAGGGTGGGTGGAGCGACAACTCTCCTCCAGCGTCAACCTCCACCTCCTCCACGCCTACACTGACTACGCCCACCAGAGGAAAGAGGGTCCCAAGACTGGTGCCGGTGAGCCCTCAATACTGAGTTTTGTAATATACATAACGTAGAATGCTTCCGGAGTAACGTGATAGACGCGAGATCGAGGGATTGTTTCAATTGTAGGCACGACAGGTTGAGAAATAATAGGTTTGAGTATATTGTGACAAGAGGTCATGTCTTACAGAGGCGTGTGAGAGTGGGGGGTGCCAGGCGGAGGAACTATGGCACTTTCGCTGTGAGGCCACCTCAGGCTGTAGGGTGAACGGCATAACCTTCTGCAGCAGCTCCCCTGTCAGTGCCTCCGACCATTACCACTACTTGTTTAAGTATCACTTAAGTGAATTACCTTTAAGGCATGATTACTCCCACTGTCAAGCCACTTATGACTTGACCTGCACCAACCAGTTCTATATAATACATTTTCCCTGAAACGGATAATTACCTGTACTAACTAGTTCGATTTCGTAATTATCTGTAATGCCAATTTATCTGAACTACACCATGTTTGTTTTAGTTTATATTCTACCACAGACGTGGCTATTCACTTACAGTGTTATCCAGCATATACATTTTCTTCTGACCTCCGTAGACATAGATATATGTTAGTATTAACAATTGTGTAGCTAGCGTCACAAGACTGTCACTTGCTTATCTAAATGATCAATGGGGTTTAGCTCCTTAACCATTTTGTGCCTCTGTTACCCTTTCCACCACCGCCCACGGGATGAGTATGGGGTGCGTAATAATTAAATAAATGAATGTTAGACATCATATAGTGTAGTGAGTTATCAATCACCTGTGGGTTGAGTATTCAACCACAGGTGATTGCTGTCATTTTAAATTGCTAACTATCATACATGCATTCTAGTCTGTCTTCCATAGACAGGGTTAGTATTCATACTTCATTTAATTTTCTTTTTTTGTCTGTTCATAAGTATTCGTGTATTGCCTCGGCGTTTTAAATATTCTTTCATACATCCGTGGAACTTTTGCTGCTGTATGTTGTTGCAGTGGTTGGTTGTAGCGGCGTATGGCAGCCCGTCCCTTACCAACCACTCCGGAGGCGCCCTCTGTGGCTGGAGCGCCAAGAGAATTGGTCAGCCAGAGGTCAGGTCAGTAACAATATTCAAGTGAGTGTCAGAAATCTGGTCAGTACCTGTGGTGTGGTCAGCGCCAAATGTCTGATCACTGCCAGAGGTCAGATCAGTGCTAGAGGTGTGGTCACTGCCAGAGGTCAGATCAGTGCTAGAGGTGTGGTCACTGCTAGAGGTCAGAGGCCATATCCCTTGTTAGTGTCAGGGTTCATGTCAATGACAGATCTCGTGCCATTCTCAAGGCTCATGTAATTGTCAGCACTTATACCGCAAATTAAGCCTATCATTTTCAGGACTAATAAGGGTTTTGGGCTTATGGCCTGTAAACTTTCGGTGAGTTATTTATGCCATATATGTGTTTACTGACTAACCAGCAAGAATACTTTAGTCCTGGACACTGTCCAGGAAAATAATAAACTCTCAGTTAATATTCACCGACCAACGGGGGTACACCTTCCTAATGTCAATGTCAGGGATTTCGTAAGTTTCAGACCTCAAGTCCCTGTCATGTTACATTAAGTTTGATAAGGTTTGGTTAGGTGAGGGTTTAATTACGTTACATTAATTAGGTTTCATATGTTTAGGTTATGCTGGTTATTTATAGCTAGTTATAATTCATTTATTAAACAACGTGTTGACTTCACATTGTTAACTCAGAAAAGAAAACGTGAATTTCTGAATCTAAATAGCACGTTGGTTAAAGGATGCATCAGTTCCTTATATTCCCTGCCAGCCCCCGTATAATCAACCTTATATACTGTATTTTAGACTGGAAAATAGTTCCAACCAGTAACATTCGCTCTTCCCCCAGGCTCCCCCTGCCGGGCCCGCCACTGTGGTCAGCTCGTGCCCCGCAGCGCCCCAGCTGTGTTGTGTTGCTCTTCTTGACGGTACACTACTGGTGTACCAGCTGGATACCCCCGCCCCCCAGCTGGTCATGGACACTAGGTAATTGTACCAGCTGGGATAATGGTCACACCTGGACAACCCTATCTCTTTTATATAATGTCTGTAATATGTTAAGGGTTCAGTGATATCCATCTAAACTCAGGCAAGAGATAATTGTTAATGTTTTGATACTGACCTCTAGCGGCAGCGTCGCCAAGCATTGCGCGCCGGTGTGGGCGGTAGAGTGGCGCCAGACCTTCCATACCATGCCAGCCCACTCTAATAACACCCACACTAGTGACGCCCACGTTGACGACGGCTGCGTTGATGATGACCAGGACCACGAGATACCTGGCGACGACATTCACGCTCCCACCACCAACTCTCAGGTCTCTTCACTGACACTGTTACCCCCCATTGCGTCCTCGCAGTCCTCAAGTCATTCTAGATATATTCTGTTTTTCCCGGCCCTCCCTCTCAAACGCGTGTTTTATTGCATATACAACAGACAAGTGTAAAGCCAGATGACTAAGGTTGGTGTGTTGCATACAGGTGTGGCACAAGGTGGGGATTCAGGCCCTAGTGTCAGCCTCCGAAGACGGCACAGTCAAGGAGTGGCTCTTCTCCAAGACCAGCCTCATCCGTTGCACTAGTGAGTTACAGAGTTTCTGGAGATAGAGAGATGGGAGAATGAGGAAGAGAGATGGAGGGATGGGAGAATGAGGAAGAGAGATGGAGGGATGGGAGTTGGAGGGATGAGAGATGGAGGGATGGGAGTTGGAGGGATGAGAGATGGAGGGATGAGAGATGGAGGGATGGGAGTTGGAAGGACGCGATATTTATAGACTGGAGATTGAGGGATGAAATATATAAGGGATGAATGAGTGAGGATTGGAAGTAGAGAGAAAGAAGAGAATGACAGAGATGAGCAAACATTTGTGGATTAGGGGTCCTTGCAAACTTGCAAGGACCAGAGAGCAGTGTGCATGAGGCATTCAAGGTGCTCTGAGGCCAAGATCACAAACCCAGTAGGCCAGTAGGATAATGTTGATTTAATGTACCTGTATGTGCGAGCTTATCTTTCATACACATACCGACACTGGCATACAAACACTCCTTTAATACATATACCTACAAAAGCATAATTTAATAATATTTATCTCTCAGCACTGATGAGGGTGTGTGTTCCTCCATGGGTGTCGTTGGAGATCGCAGGCGGGCTTGGAGGGGTCCTGCGGAGACCTGAGGAGAGCCGGATTGCCTCTACAGGTCCCTGGAGCAGCAGGGGTGGCAACGGCCAGCTGTTACCGGAGAGCGTGCCGGCCACGGCCCTCAAGTTCCGCCCGGGAGACAACACCTCCTATCTCCTGGGCACCGTGGCCGGCCACCTTCTGATGGTGGGTGTTCGCGGGTGGGAGGAATTGTGGGTGGAATGCTTTGGGAAGTCGTTATGTTTATGTGTGTGATGTTTGTGTGTGCCATATAGTCGTAATGGCTTGGCGCTTTCCCCCTTGATAATTCCTTCCTTCCTTGTGTGTGTGTCTGTGTTTTTTGTGCTTGCAGGATCGAGGTGTTAGGTCTTGGACCCTGCCTTTCTAACCGTCAGTTATCTAATGTACTGACACCAGATCTATTTGTTTCTCTATCATATCTACTGCCTATTTCTCTCACACACGCTTATCTCAATAACGTAGCATATAGCAGCTGTCTAACTCCCTGGTACCTAATTACTGCAAGGTAAACAGAGGTATCAGGTGAAAGAAACTACCCATTTGTTTCTGCCTGGGCCTGCAATCTAACCTGGGCCCTTAGGACTACGACCTCTGAGCGCTGTGTAGTCAACTAGTTGTACTCACCTAGCTAGTTGTACTTACCGGGGTTGAGCTCTGGCTCTTTGGTCGCGCCTCTCAACTGACAATCAACTGGTATACAGATTCCTGAGCCTACTGGGCTCTATCATATCTACATTTGAAACTGTATATGAGGTCAGCCTCCACCACATCACTGCCTAATGCATTATATTTATTAACTACTCTGATACTGAAAAAATATAATGTCTCTGTGGCTCATTTGGGTACTACGTTTCCACCTGTGTCCCCCTTGTTCGTGTTCCACCCGTGCTAAATAGTTTGTGTTTGTCCTCCCTGTCAAATTCCCCTGAGAATTGTATAGGTGGTTATGTCTCCCTCTTACTCTTCTCTCTTCCAGGAACGTGAGGCTTAGCTTCTGCAGTCTTTCCTTGTAGCTCATATCTCTCAGTTCTGGGACTAGAGAGATGAGTGTGTGTGTGTGTGGTGTGTGTGTGTGTGTGTGTGTGTGTGTTGGGTGTGTGTGTGTGTGTGTGTGTGTGTGTGTGTGTGGTGGTGTGTGTGTGTTTAATGCTAATATAGTAATATCAATTATTGCCATCACGCAGCATTAAGGGTCGTTGTCGTCAGCAGTAGTGTTGTATCACAAGTTTGATCCCCTACCCAACCTCCCCACCGTATTCATTGTCATCATTGAGTGTCACTCCCACACTCAGCCTCGCCTCGCCCCCTCCCACCAGCACCAAGCATCTCTCCTACACCACCCGTCCTCACACTTGGCTGTTTAAAGCAGCGACCGTCCTCCCCAGACGCATTCATCCATTTAACATACTGTGTATTACAAATTGGTTTATTCTCATATATAAATTAATATTATACTTAAAAAAATCTATGTATGTTAGGCGTGGGTTAGGTTAGATTAAGAGTTTAGGTTCTGTTGGCAATTATTTGTATTTGAAGTATGTGGGTGAAGCATTTATAAAATTGTGGTTCGAACAGAGGACGTGAACGAAGCACTTGTTCCGGAAGTGTTCCGACGTCATCAGTTGTGAATCGTGTGTAAACCGCTTTTCATTCATAAACAGGGGGCTTGGCGGCTGGATTAACGAGCTTGAATCTTTGTATACGAGGACGGGTTGCCGATACTCAACACTCGCTTCGTCCTGTCCCCTCAGCACCATGTGTAACTCCCACATATAACACTGGCTTCATTCCCTTTGTCAGTGTCGAACGTTTGAGCGTCGAGGGAGCGTAGCTGTGTTCCGTGGCCACACGGGGCTGGTCACCGCCCTCGACTGGCGTCCGCCGCCCCCAGCCGACCCCGCCGCCCACGTCTTCCTCTCTGCCGCCCTCGACGACTCCATCAGGGTATGGCATATGGACAAGCAGGAGCCACACTGCGTCCTCAGGAACCCGCAGGTACGGACAAGTTTTATTTGTAGTATTTCATTATGTTTTCTGTTAGCTGTTATCTGGCGTCACAACGTACTGGCTGTTTAGATAATTGGTGCTTCTTGGGAGCTTTACAATACAGACTGACGTTATTTGCAACTTATGAACAACCAAACTTTTTGCCTACTGTCTACGGAATGATCCAAAACCAGCCATCGTAGTGCTGATCACTGGTTGATCACTCTGCCAATATGTTCGATTCTGATGAATTACGATAGCCAAATACAGTTTATTAGGGGAATATTACTTGTATCTGCAATATGTAATATGTGTCTAGCTCCAGAGCTAAACATTTTACAAACTTATGCTGTACAACAGTATATGATTGGTTAAGAGGCTCACACGACGGAGTCGATTAGTTATATTGCCTAGTTACTAACGATACAACCGACTCCTTTTGATCCTTACTCGACACTTGTGGTCTGTGAGGGAGTGTGAACGAGCGCTCTTCAACCTGTGTTGTGGAATAAATTATTATTATTATTTATGTAGATTAAGTCATAGTTCTCTTAGTTCTTTCTCCTTACAATTACCTTGCCTTAGACCAGGAACAAGAATCGATTAGATCATTCAGCATCAAGTTAACTCGAGAACACGATCCACCAATCATTTTACTTCCAGGTCCCATGCTGTGTGATCATAGGGCCAAGGGTTCATGAACGGTACCCAGTCGAGGTTTGATTTAATTAAGGTTCTGTAGTTCATGCTGTTTAATTTCTCCATTGAGTACAGTACCCCATTTCTTTTCAGGTAAATACTGAACTTAGTACACATTCTGCAGGTATTTAACCCCTCCCAAACTTCCCGTTCCATAGCTCCTGCGATCCGCTGCACCGACACCTGCGATCTCTCTAACTCCTGTGATCTCTCAATTTAACATCTACGATCTCTTTCTATTAACACCCGGGCTTCACACCAGGTGTTGTCAGGTCCCGACGGGTATGTGGACGCGTGTTGGTGTCCCTGGTACAGTAACCTTATCGCCGGCGTGCACAGCGGAGGGCTGCACCTCTGGGACATCTCTCTCTCCACCCACACGCCCATTCTCACCTACCCACACCCAGGGGCCACCTGCGTCACCTTCAGCCCCCACACCAGGGTACGCTATACACTAATACATAATGGCAAGACTACCAATAGTGTACGTAATATTAGGTGGCAGAGAATCCACGCCTCGGGGCCACCTGCGTCACCTTCAGCTTCTGTACCAGGGTACGTAACCCACACATGTTAAGCTGGAGCTGGTAAATTACGCCAAAGCGACGTAACAGCACTAGTCAATGTATCACGTCTCTGTGTAACAATTGGACGGGAAACAATTCATCAATATCGTAAGTAACATCTGGCTAAGAAAGGGTATAAAGCACCACAGTTAGTATCTCTCCACTCATCCACTTGGACTAGTCAATACAGCGCCTGCTCGCATCTTGCAGGACCTGTGTTCAATCCCCGGTGTTTCAAGTGGCTGGAAACCGGCTCTTGGTGAAGGTGGTCCCTTGATTGGTCCCCTTGATTGTTTCAAACGTAGGCTGGACATTTATATGAGTGGGATTGAGTGGGTATAAATAGGAGCTGCCTCGTATGGGCCAATAGGTCTTCTGCAGTTATCGTTATTCTTATGTTCCTATGTTCTTCCCCTTCGTGCTCATATCCCAACGCTTATCATGGCTTCATATGCTTTTAATGTACTATAGTGTCATACTGGCTTAGTGCTTTCTCCTGATAATTGCCTTTCTACCTACCCCTCTCATATTTTACCTCACTCCTTCCTTTCTTTTCCTTACTTCCTTATTTCGCGCCCAGTTTTCCTTCTTTCTCTGGCATTTTATTTCACTTTTCTTTCGCAAACTCCCGCCTCCACCTTCCTCGTTACCTCTTATTCCCCCACTTCCTTCTTTCTCAGTCGCTCTTCCCCACTCTCACTTCCTTGGACTCTCCCTTTCTCAGTCCCTCTCTTTCTCGGTCTCCTTCTCTCTCACTCCCTCTCTTTCTTGGTCTCCCTCTCTCTCGCTCACTCCCTCTTTTCCTCGTTTGTTATTCCCTCTCTCCTTCAGTCTTTCTTTCTATCTCTGTCCCTCAATCTCCCCCCTTCCCTCCGTCTCACTCGCCCTCTCTCGACCTCTCCTGCAGAACGTGGTGCTAGGAGAGGAGGGAGGGTCGCTTAGCGTGATTCACCTGACGGGGCTGGCTGTCCACTCCTCCACCGCCTTCCACAGACTCTCCAGCGTCCTCTCTCGCATCACTAAGCTCGGAATTAGGACAGACGACGAGGAAGAGGAGGAGGAATAGGTAAAGGGGAGAGAAGAAGAAGTGGAAGAAACGTATTTGAGAGACGATCAAGAGGTCAAGAAGTAGTTGGGAAAGTGCAAATTGAGATATGAAAAGAAATATGAAGGGAAGGAAGGGAGGAGAGATGATGAAGCAGAATAGGTGGAAATGTGTAACAGAAATTGTGTTCTGTTACCGTGTTCTGTTAGAAAAAAGTAAGGAAGAAGTTGAAGAGCAGGAAATGTGTAATAAAGACAGAAACAAGGCATGGGAAGGATAGATAGGAACAGAGGAGATTGGCCAGAGATCTGAAGTAAAATATACATCCATGCAACATCTGTGTGACATCTGTTTAGACATATGAAGGACATTTTTGGAACATCTGTGAGACAATTATCATATGTGAAACATGTCTGGGACTTTTAAGTAAAAACCTCTTTGTAACATTTGTGGAGCATTAGAAGGGCAAGTGCCACACAGGTGTAAATGCTCACCGAAACACCTGCATCAATAACTGAAGTGAAATGGGAAAGTTTTGAGTAGCCTCTCACTGGTAGCTTTCTCCCCACCCAGAAACTACTGGTTGAACTCCAGTGATTGCAGAAACTTCTTTAATTTGAAACACACAGCGTATCAAAGTAACTTCAAGTGTATTAAGTAACTATTTCATTCGCTACTGTATTAGGTAACGTAACTGTGCTTTTGTTTCAAAGTAACGTAACTATGGTGTATGTAGTTTAAATATTCTGCTGAAGCTGGTCTCCACACCTTCCGTTTTAATGAAGAAATTATGCAATATACAAGACCCTCGATTCCAAAAGTTATTACCGGAAAAAAACGACAATCCAATATTGCCTCGACTCCCACACGAGCCTCGCCAGTGGGACTGCCTATGTGGCCTCGACACAAGACAAACCGGTGGGAGAGTAAATGTCCAAGTTTGGATCAAGCCAGCAAGAACAAAATAAATATATCTTCACTGCACTTTCAGAGGTAAGGCAAAAAGTGACAGATTTATTCAAATTAGCTTAATACAGTAATTGTACATATATTTAAATGCATTTAAAGAGAAGTGGGTTATGCAACTAGTCGCTGCGTTTTCTAGTGCCTAACTACGATGCATCGTGGCTGGACCTTAACCTAACCTATCCTCATCTTAACCTATTCCACCTACACTAAATCGAAATCAGTTCCACAAGGACTAAAATGGAAATGGGACGACTCGTTAAATGAATCAAATAACACTATGGTTATTTTTTTAAATTATAAATTAAATTATGAAATAAAACACTCATCTATTAGTACTGATCTAGGGCAGGGCAGTTGGCTCTATTCCGACTATTGCTGGGTTCGAGTCCCAGGTAAGGTATGGCGTTTGGGCACATTTTCTTATTCCCGGTGTCTCTATGAAGGAAAATACTTCACACACAGTGTACTAGTAGCCGAGGCTTGGAAGAGTAGGGCTGGGTGATGGGTTGTTGGAGTACCGAAAGGGGA
This sequence comes from Procambarus virginalis, assembly GCA_020271785.1. NCBI lineage: Eukaryota > Metazoa > Arthropoda > Malacostraca > Decapoda > Cambaridae > Procambarus > Procambarus virginalis. Next base: position 33,862,955 of record WNGS01169498.1, read on the forward strand.
GGAAGTGATGCGCAGAAATCTATGTAAGCAGTTTTGACATGGAAGGAATACGATGACAGGATAGGAGCTGAGGGACAGGAAGATGGAGTGAGGGAACTATGTCCAACTACTTCAACCCTCAGGGGTCGAACACCGTCCCTGCAAGAAGCGAGGCTGTAGCCCTACTGATCAGTACACGTGGAACAATGAGTATCCGCTCAGTGTTTTGAGAATGGGCTGTAATAAGATGGTTACTTGTTACTCTTCTTAATGCTGAAAGCTGTCCGAGCTCGATGGGACCTGACACAGCTTTCACCTCTCCTTCATGGTTTGTTCCAGCGCTGTTATTATGGATGCTCCAAGGCAGCCAATGAATCCAGTTACAGCCCCGCTCCTGTGCCAGGTAAGTGCACTAAGGGCTCACCATAGCTCGTGCTATTTAGAACTTTTTGTTCCTAGTAGCTGAATCTTAAACAACCACAACAACGGTAGCCAATCGGAAATTATCTTTCCTCTCGTCTGGGTCATGCCTAATCCAACCCGTCCCTCTCATAGAGCAACGCATTTCGACATTACTTCTGCCGTGAATGCTAATTCAGCGATGCATTTCAGCTCCATCCACGTGTTCGGTCTTAACATAAGCAAGGATTTTTCTTAAACTCATTTTTTTACGAACTGACACGATAATTTGTAAGAAAAGACATATACTTCGCTGGAAAAAATATATACCGTGAGACCACAGTGAGTTATTGATACCATGCTGGTGTATTGATCGTTCGCTCACACGCGAGGTTAGTGTTGACCAGACAGCAGGGCGGTGGAGGGGTGGGATCACCAGTGGGTGGTGTTACTAAGTGATTTATGGCTTGGAGATCATTCAAGCTTTATTTCACATGTGTTGGCTCATCGAGGCTCCAGCATGCACCAGGTTTTGCTGAAAATCCTGGTGCATTATCGACTTGAGAATGGTCCAGGACGGACCGAAACGTCGTCGTCCCTTCACCTTCTAGTGTGTGGTCTGGTCAACATTCTTCAGCCACGTTATTGTGACTCATCGCCTGCTTGCTGAAAAATTGTGCCCAAACTGCACAACGAGAGATGAAGGGCATTGTTTAGTCATGGAGCTTAGTTAATTTAATAATAAGCTCTTAGTTAATAAGCTTAGTTAATAAACTAATATCTTTGTTAATTATTATATATATAATTAATATTATAGTCTTGTTACAAAATTGCATATAATTATGACTTAAATTATAAAATTGCCTGGCTTATTACAGCTAGGTCGTGTGTGGGGGGTCTGAATTATCACACAAGAATTCTGAGGACAACGTGCATCAGGGGAGACTTGGGCCGGGACAGTTAGCTTGCGTGTTACGTCACGTGTTGCCGTGGGGAGCCGGTAGATGGGGTGATGGGGTGATAGGGGAATGGGTAATGGATTGAGGGGAAATGGGGTTGATGGTGGATAAGGTGTGAGAGGGGGACGAGGAAGAGAGGGTTGATATGACGATCAGGTGACTTTGTTAATTACGGTATTTCTGTAATTGAGGTGGTGATGGTGGTAGGTTTGGAGCAGAGTAAGTGATGTGTGGTGGTGATGGTGGTAGGTCTGGAGCAGAGTAGGTGATGTAGTGTGGTGGTGATGGTGGTAGGTTTGGAGCAGAGTAAGTGATGTGTGGTGGTGATGGTGGTAGGTCTGGAGCAGAGTAGGTGATGTAGTGTGGTGGTGATGGTGGTAGGTCTGGAGCAGAGTAGGTGATGTAGTGTGGTGGTGATGGTGGTAGGTCTGGAGCAGAGTAAGTGATGTAGTGTGGTGGTGATGGTGGTAGATCTGGAGCAGAGTAAGTGATGTGTGGTGGTGATGGTGGTAGGTCTGGAGCAGAGTAGGTGATGTAGTGTGGTGGTGATGGTGGTAGGTCTGGAGCAGAGTAAGTGATGTAGTGTGGTGGTGATGGTGGTAGGTCTGGAGCAGAGTAAGTGATGTAGTGTGGTGGTGATGGTGGTAGGTCTGGAGCAGAGTAAGTGATGTAGTGTGGTGGTGATGGTGGTAGATCTGGAGCAGAGTAAGTGATGTAGTGTGGTGGTGATGGTGGTAGGGCTGGAGCAGAGTAGGTGATGTAGTGTGGTGGTGATGGTGGTAGATCTGGAGCAGAGTAAGTGATGTAGTGTGGTGGTGATGGTGGTAGGTTTGGAGCAGAGTAAGTGATGTAGTGTGGTGGTGATGGTGGTAGGTTTGGAGCAGAGTAAGTGATGTGGTGGTGATGGTGGTAGGTTTGGAGCAGAGTAAGTGGTGTGGTGGTGATGGTGGTAGGTTTGGAGCAGAGTGGGGAGGTGTGATGGTGTGCTCACCTAAACGTGCAATCGGGTGTCCACTCGTGCAGGGATCCACAATTCTACTGTTTCTTGTCATATCAAGATATAAAATATCGTAATAGCTTCTACTGTCTATCCCTCTATTACATTTAATTTCTTCACTTATATTACTCTTAAATAAGCTCATTCTAACCATCTACGCTTGAAATATTCACCCAGGTCTCCTTGTTGTATCCTACATTATACTGAATGTATCGTCTTTATCAAACTTATCAAGTTACCCTGAGAATCTTATATGTCATTATCATGTCTCTTCGAGTCTGTCTTCAAATGTGGTGAAATTGAGTTCCTACACAATTTTCCTATAGTTTAATCCTCTTAGTTCTGGTACGAGCCTCATTGCATACCTCTGCATTTCAGTGTTGGTTTTATGTATCTTTACAGAGGGGGGAGGGAACTATCAAGGGAAAGCGCCGAGCCATTACGACTATATAGTACTTGGAAGGGGTCAGGATAAGGATTTGGGATGGGACGGGTGGAAGGAATGGTGCCCAACCACTTGGACGAATTTTAATACTGGGACGTCATGCTTTACAATGGTCCCATGTGTCGTGTACAATGCTCCGAGGCCTTTCTCTTAAGGTTCCTAAATGCTACTCTTATGTTCATCAATTTTGCATCAGTTGATGATCTTAATTATGTGTATTTGAGCCTCTGCCACTGAGCTTGGGGGGTTAAATCTACCTCCAGGTACCTATCTATCGTCGTTCTGACGAGTCCTTTCCTATTAATTTTGCATTGCTCTAGTCCCAATTCTCATTACCTTGTATTTATTTGGCTGAAATCTAGTAGCCATATGTATTGTAGTAGTATACGACCATACCCTAAGTTTCTGCACGTATTATATTATTTCTTATCCTCTTCAGTCTTAATTGAAGAGGATTGTAATCTTCAATCTCTCCATCTTAATTGATGTCATTGTGTATTCAAGGGAAAAGCACAAGTCCTATTACAGACCATTATGGTTGTTATTACAGATTACATACCTATTNGTCGTCAACATACTGCAGTATATGGCCGGTTTCAAGTTTAAGTCGACTAAGACTTTTTCCTCGATAGTACCCATGTAGAAGTTTGCAAACAGGACGCCTAGGGGAGAACCCATGGCGACCCCTCTACTTGCTTATACATGTGCCCATCCGGGCTCAAGAAGGGTGCCTCCTTAGTACAAGCTTGTACTAAGGAGGCACCCTTCTGAGCCCGGATGGGCACATGTATAAGCAAGTAGATGGGGTCGCCATGGGTTCTCCCCTAGGCGTCCTGTTTGCAAACTCTACATGGGTACTATCGAGGAAAAGTCTTAGTCGACTTAAACTTGAAACCGGCCATATACTGCAGGTATGTTGACGACATTTTACACAGGTACTGATGTCAGACATCTGCAGGAGCTGAAAGAAGCGTTTGAGCAGAATTCTTGTTACGTTTCACTTACGAGATGGAGAAGGATGGGAAGCTGCCCTTTCTAGATGTAACAGTCATGGAAAGGAGCGGAGGTTTCCACACTGCAGTCTACACTAAGGAAACAAACATAGGAATGTGCCTAAATGCCAACAGTGACTGCCCAGATAGGTACAAGAGGAGTGTTGTTAACGCTTATGTCGACCGTGCTCTCAGCCACAGCTCAGAATGGAAGCAAGTCGACGAAGAACTCTGTAGGGTAAGGCAGGTCCTAGTCAACAACGGCTTCTCCAATGGTTTCATTGAAGACATCATAAGAAGGAAAGTAGAACGCCATGCAACCTCTGAAGAAACAACTAATACAACACCTATACCCCCTATTAGACTATTTTACAGGAACTTCTTCTCCACCGCTCATAAAACGGAGGAAAGGGTCCTGAAAGATATTGTTAATAGAAATGTTATCCCTACAGACAAAATCAGAAGATACAACTAACGATTTACTATAAAACCAAAAAAACAGCCAGCCTACTAATGAAAAACTCTCCAGACACGGAGCAGAACGCCCTAAAAGAGACAAACGTCGTCTATGCCTTTAAATGTCCACTTGGGGACTGTAAGCCCCAAAAAACTCAGTATATAGGCAAGACAACAACATCTCTTTCCAGGCGTTTAACGATGCATAAGCAACAGGGCTCCATTAAGGAACATATACTCTCTTCCCACAACCAAACCATCACCAGAGAAATCTTAACAAATAACACAGAAATCATCGATAGGTACAGCGATAGCAGGCGGCTTGACGTCTGCGAGGCACTACACATCAAGAAGTCAACACCAGCAATCAACAGTCAATTAATGCACAAATATATTCTACCCACTTCAAGACCCCGCTCCAATATAGAAGCATCAAGAAATATGGGCCAATAGGCCCTTCCGCAGTTACTTCCATTCATACCTTCAATTTACCCAGTTAATATCCAGTTAATATCCATTGTTTTCGTGTTCTGTCCTTTGTTGAAAGTTTTGTTCACCTCATTAAAACTGTTGTAACATATCACCTCACCCAAAACGCGGGTATAAAATGATATATATATATATAATATATATATATATATATATATATATATAATATATATATATATATATATGTCGTACCTAGTAGCCAGAACGCACTTCTCAGCCTACTATGCAAGGCCCGATTTGCCTAATAGGCCAAGTTTTCATGAATTAATTGTTTTTCGACTACCTAACCTACCTAACCTAACCTAACCTAACTTTTTCGGCTACCTAACCTAACCTAACCTATAAAGATAGGTTAGGTTAGGTTAGGTCGGGTGGTTAGGTTCGGTCATATATCTACGTTAATTTTAACTCCAATAAAAAAATTGACCTCATACATAATGAAATGGGTAGCTTTATCATTTCATAAGAAAAATATTAGAGAAAATATATTAATTTAGGAAAACTTGGCTTATTAGGCAAATCGGGCCTTGCATAGTAGGCCAAAAAGTGAGTTCTGGCTACTAGGTACGACATATATATTATATATATATAATATATATATATATATATATATATATATATATATATATATATATTTCTATTTTCTATTTTTTACATGTGGTTATTCTGCATATATATATATATATATATATAATATATATATATATATATATATATATATATATATATATATTTATATATATATATATATATATATATATATATTTATTATTTATATATATATATATATATATATATATATATAATATTTATTTATATATATATTAATATATATATATATATATATATATATATATATATATATATATATATATAATATATAAAAGGGGTACCAATTGGTGCAAGTGTAGGGACCCATAGCCTCGGAGAAGAAAATAAAGAGTACTCAGAGAAGAACTTGTGGATCCTCACTGAACACTTGATATTTTCTTCTCCTACCACCCCCTATCCTTTTTTAATGCGTGTATATAGAGAGAGAAAATTCGTGTTAGAATCGTTTATCTCACTCATTTTGTCATATTCAATAATATATATCTGCAAGAATATTTAGATAAAGTGTGCCTCAGTAGAGGGATTATATGAATCAATAGCATCTGAATGTACGGTTTTGCCCGAGCCAGAGGCTCTGATCCTCTCTAAAGTGTTGTGTAACGGTGTTGGGAAGACTCCGGGAGGAGAGATAAGTTCTCTTAAGGGCGTCCGCCACTCCCCGAGCTCTCTTTAACACCCCAGCGCTAGTCAACATTGGGAGTTGCGTTGGCTGCCTTCCACAACTCTGCTCAACATTAAGGTTGCAGAGGCTGCCTTCCACGCTCTAGCCAAAGCTGTGGTTGCAGAGGCTGCTTTCCCTTCTCTAGCCAAAGCTGTGGTTGCAGAGGCTGCTTTCCACACTCTCTTCATTTCAATAGTTGCAATGGGTGTCTCCTGCACGCTGATCTATACCATCGATGCAAATACTGGCTCTCAAATTCTAGTCTTCACAATCATTGCAGAGGCTGCCTTTCACACTCTAACCAACAAAGTAGTTGCATAAGAACAGAAGGACCAATTAAATTGCAGAAGGACTATTCAGCATAAACGATTCATCTTTTATTCATATCCACTCAAAGTAATTCATCTACACATCTAACCGACGCCTGAAACAGTCCAGCGTCCCCCCTCCTTCCTGTTATGTTAACGCGGCGTTACATGAATCAAGAACTTTGTCTCCAAAGGAGTATTTCCCGAGGTCTTTCCTGAATCTAAACATATCCTGAGTCAAAATCAATTATGTACACAGTACACAAGTGAGGTCTTAGGATAGAGAGAGACGTGAGGAACTCCACTAACAATGGTGCCCCACTCGGACTTAATTCCGCTTATGTTAACTCTTTTTTTCTTTTAAATACTATGTGGCTCTCTAGAGTCTAGTCTCCAGAGTGCCTAGATGGCATGTGGGATGATGTGTTGGCCTCTTGAGTGCCAGCATCTCTAGATGTCTACCTACTAGACCACTCTAGTAGGTAGTGGCTACCTACTAGAGTGCCAGTGATGATGCTGGTATATTGAAGGTAGCCTCTATATACCTGCGACATTTCCGGATATAGAGGCTACCTTCGACGCTATTTATCTCTATGGTTGCTGAAGCTGCCTTCTATAAGCTAGAGAACACTGGGTTGCCGAGGCTGCCATTCATTGCCAGTCATCTCTGGAGTTTCAAAACCTGCCTTTTTACATGCTAGTCAACACTATAGTTGCAGAGGCTGCAGTCCACACTCAATTTAACACTGGGGAAGCAGACACATTCCACACTCAATTAACACTGGGAAGCAGACACATTCCACACTCAATTTAACACTGGGGAAGCAGACACATTCCACACTCAATTTAACACTGGGGAAGCAGAGACTATCCTTTACACACTGGACAAAACTGGAGTAGCAAAGGCGTCCTTTAACTCACCACTCAAAACTATAGTAGCAGAGTATTTCCTGTATCAAATTATTTATAAAATATAAATAACTAAATACATAACATTAAATACCACCAAACAACAAGAAAATCAATTGAAAAAACTATCCAAACATGGAAATTATGAATATTAAATATTCACAGAGAAATTATTAAAGATAATACTCTTTCAAGACTTTTAATAAACAAATATGATGCACTTATCAAGATAAATATAAGGATTGTCCAAACAAAATTGAAATTTCACAAGTATACCATTAATAAGGTCTGGTTATCTCTAAAATAAGTTAATGCTAAACAAGCGTAAAAAAAACCGGCTCAATATTGTAAAACAAAACTAATACACTCGGAAACAGAAGGAATGTGAAGATAAAAATAATCAAACTCGAACGAAATCCATCAGAGCGACGCCGCTGACAACCTCCCTCGACGACACTCTGACTCTTACTGACGCTCTGGAGACTTAACGACAGAGAAGCTGACTTATTCTGAAATATTTTCCAACCTTAGCCTCAGTTTCTGTTCTGGAGTCATCCAAACCAAATGGTGATTGGCATACTGGAATTGGGAACTGGTGATTGATAACTTGTGATGGAAACTGGTGATTGGCAAACTTGAGAGGGGGAACTAGGGATTGACAAACTTGAGAGGGGGAACTAGGGATTGACAAACTTGAGAGGGGGAACTAGTGATTGACAAAGTTTGGATATCAACTGGTGATTGGCAAACTTGTGATGGGAACTAGGGATTGACAAACGTGAGAGAGGGAACCAGTGATTGACAGACTTGTGGTGGGAACTAGTGATTGACAAACTTGGGATAAGTACTATTGACTGACAAATTTGTGATGGGAACTAGTGAGTGATAAACTTGGGACTGAAACTAATGATTGACAAACTAGTGAAAGGGAACTATTCACTGACACACTGGTGCATAAAACTAGTAAATAATCAACTACAACAGAGCTAAAATACACACTGAGGCTGGACAGTAGTTAAGGTCACAGAGGGAGGTGGCTGGGAACTAGTTTCTGACACACACTAAGCATACTAACTAGTGTCACACTTTAACTAGCAACAAGTGACTCATATGCAACACGGGTTAAAACACTGCGATCCGGAAATAGAGAAAAATAAATTATGTTGCACAGCTGAATGAAATAAATTGGTGTCAGACATGAAAAATTGGATAACGAATTCAATTACGATATTCGACAAGCAATATGAGAATAATTCCAATTCATAATGCAATAAGAAACAAACAAAAATTATATATATATATATATATATATATATATATATATATATATATATATATATATATATATATATATATTATATATATATATATATATATATATATATATATATATATAATATATATATATATATATATATATATACTTTAAATTATTCTTAATAGTGCGTCTAAAAACTACCAATTGCATGTATTAAATAATGTAAAATTTCTATATAGTTTCGTTTTAGTAATAAATATTAATAAATCCTTGAAAAAACAAAATCATTTCATTAAATATATTCTACCAATGGGTATTATATTATTTGTTTATTCCCATTTTCCTTTCTCAACCAAAAGACTAATTATACCTACATGTAGGGGTAGAATTTTTATTTATATTGAAGAGACGTTTTTATAATATATATATATATATATATATATATATATATATATATATATATATATATATATATATATATATATTACATAATTTATTTTGGAGTGGACAGTATGTCAGAGAAGACTTTTTTATTTTTCTCTTTTTCCTTCGTGGTGTTTTTATTAATATATATTTTTATTGACAATATATATAATTAATTTTGAGCTTTCTATCTCTAATTCCTTTTCCAAGGACCAGCTCATCATTATGCTGACTCACCACTCATTATACTTGGGCCAGTTCACTACGCTGCACACACTCTCTAAATATTTATATGCAGTATAAAAATACTTAATACTTTACTTAATACTATACTTAATACTTTATGTTTTACCATTGTTACTCTGATGCACCGATATAACAAGGTTATCTTGAGGTTATCTTGAGATGATATCGGGGCTTTTTAGTGTCCCCGCGGCCCGGTTCTCGACCAGGCCTCCACCCCCAGGAAGCAGCCCGTGACAGCTGACTAACACCCAGGTACCTATTTTACTGCTAGGTAACAGGGGCATAGGGTGAAAGAAACTCTGCCCATTGTTTCTCGCCGGCGCCTGGGATCGACCCCGGGACCACAGGATCACAAGTCCAGTGTGTTGTCCGCTCGGCCGACCGGCTCCTGACCAGGTAAGAACGTAAAAAAGAGAGCGTGGTTACGTTGCTTGAGAGGTGCCCTTCAGCTCGGGCCGTTCTTCAGGCTCTATCTAACGTTCCTCAGAAGCACCACAAATATATTTTTGCTGCAGAGTGTCGCCTTCTCGGGCTCTATTTGTCTTAGAAGGACGGAATTATCAAGGGAAACTCCAAGCCATTACGACTATATAGCACTGGGAAGGGGTCAGGATAAGGATTTGGGATGGGACGGGGGAAAGGAATGGTGCCCCAACCACTTGTGGACGGTCGGGGGATTCAACGCCGATCTGCATGAAGCGAGACCGTCGCTCTTTTGTCTTAGAGCGTAAGACAAAATTGATTAACATTATATTGTTTTCAATCTTCTGTTATATCAGCTCATCCTCCTGCTTTGGTAGTACTTATAGGAACGATGAGAACCATAGTATATATACCGACGTAAAATGAAGTTAGAACTAGTAGAAATCTGTTCTATTAAGTTAGATAAAACTATTTGTCTACTTATGTTGGAAAGACAACCTAAACTAACCTAATCTTCCTAGGTCTAATACGCGATATCTGAGGCCTAATATAGTATATATATGTGTGATATACTAGGCCTAGGAATATTTAAGCTTGTTTTTTAGCTTCATTTTGTTCCGACTCTTAGAAGTTAATAGTACAAAGTTCTACTTTGTAGAACTTTGTAGAACTTTCTACTTTGTAGTAGAACAATAGTTCTACTATCTAATTGCTTAGTACGTCAACGTTTGTACTATGGTGCACACTCACGCTGGCTTTGTCCTCCTGCTCTCTTCTCAATCTTCCTTTACCTTCCTCTAATTCACATGAAAATACTTTCTTTACCTCTGGGGGCCTGACAGCTGAGTGGACAGCGCTTCGGATTCGTAGTACTGAGATTCTGGGTTCGATCCCCGGTGGAGGCATAAACAAATGGGCAAAGTTTCTTTCACCCCCCTGATGATCCTGTTTACCTATCAGTAAATAGGTACCTGGGAGTTAGACAGCCGCTACGGACTGCTTCCTGGCATGTGTAACAAAAAAGAAGGCCTGGACAAGAACAGGCCGCGGGGACGCTAGCCCCGACATCATCTCAAGATAACCATACATCATCCATGTATTCAACTAATCCCAACATATAAGTAAACTCTCCTCATTCTTGGGATTTATTGGAGTTCTTTGCGCTCCACATCTCCGCTACCAGCTGAATCTCCTTCCCCACCCCCTCCCACGCTTCTCAGCCTCCTTCCCCACCCCCTCCCACGCTTCTCAGCCTCCTTCCCCACCCCCTCACTGCTTCTCAGCCTCCTTCCCAACCCCTCCCACGCTTCTCAGCCTCCTTCCCCCCCCTCCCACGCTTCTCAGCCTCCTTCCCCACCCCCTCCCACGCTTCTCAGCCTCCTTCCCCACCCCCTCCCACGCTTCTCAGCCTCCTTCCCCCCCCCTCCACGCTTCTCAGCCTCCTTCCCCACCCTCCACGCTTCTCAGCCTCCTTGCCCCACCCCACGGTCGCTTAGTCTCTGTTACCTAACAGTTTGCGAGTGCTGAAGCATATTGAAGTCGTTGCCAGACCATAACTCGTAGTGAGGATCTCCTCGTTGTGCTTCGAGGATCGTAAGCCGCTTAATGAATGCAGACAAAGCCGACATGATGGAGGTAAGAGCAATAGCTCTCGTAAGTGAGCTCGTAAGTTCTTGATCAA
>WNGS01169498.1:33909952-33954688 GCA_020271785.1 Procambarus virginalis
CCTCTTAAAATGGTAATTGTTTTGTGTTATGGTAAATATATCATACTCTTAACTGTTTTAGCTTGTAGAACTTTATTATTGTCTTGTGATTTTTAAACAGTGGTCTTTAAAATAATATTTTGTATAACAATAGGAACAAAACAGTGAACAAAATTACCTTTGCCCTTCTCAATCATGAGTGGACAAGCCAGTGAGGTAAGTTCCATGATTTCCATAACATCTTTCTGCTGCAAACCTGCCCGATCCGCTAAAGCCATTCCCTCTGCTAGCCCCGCTAACGTTACTCCGGCCATTACCTGCAGCACGAGGTTCATCTTGCTTGCATTTCCAACTTCACCTATTGTAGAAGGTATAAGTAAGCTCAATGACAATTGGCAAGGAGCAAAGAAACTATCTGAAGCAGCAGTATAAAGACATATAGAGGACAAACTCTCATTATTATAGAAGGCACATATGTCAAGAAAATTGATTAAAATAAAAATATATAAAATATCTGAGGCATTTGGAGTCGGTAATTTAATTATAACAAACTTAGGGATTATTATTCATCACATATATTTTGCCTAAAGTAATATTGTACTCTTGTACTGCATAACCAATTCATGGTGATCTTGAGGTTATCTTCAGATGATTTCAGGGGCTTAGCGTCCCCACGGCCCAGTCCTCGACCAGGCCTCCTTTTGTTTACACACTCCCCAGGAAGCAGCCTGTAGCAGCTGTCTAACTCCCAGGTATCTATTTACTGCTAGGTTACAGGGGCATCAGGAAAGAGAAACTCTGCCCATTTGTTTCTGCCTCCGCCAGGAATCGAACCCGAACCTCAGGACTACGAATCCGAGGCACTGTCCACTCAGCTGTCAGACCCCTTACAGTTATATATAAATAACAGAAAATATCCAAAACATTTACTGGATTTAAGTCAATCATAATAATGCAATCTAGAATTAATATTTAATGTTTCACAATCTCAGACAATTCAGATTGGAATATGCTATGATAGGTGAAAATAACAAAAATTTACCTTTACAAAAGTCTAAGAAATTATTAATATAATTGGGAGTTGGACTTGTCTCTGACTACCTCCACCATTTTCCTTATGCAATAAAAGGCTTTGTCGTGGTATGAATTCTGTTTTTTTCACCAAGATATCTAACAAAATAATATTTTTCATCGTTTAGCACAGATTCTCACGAAACATATTGCTACGAAGAAAAGGGAAGTTTGCTGTAGAATAAAATAAGCAACATTAGACAGTACGTGTATAATGAAGGGATTTTTTTTTTAAATTGTATATCATTACATTTCTCCCTGGCCCATCCTTTCCAGAGTTGTTGAAACATTGTACTGTGGGGACAGCAACGAGGAGGCCTGGTCGAGGACCGGGCCGCAGGGACGGTGAGCCCCAAATCATCACAAGATCAGGGCAGAATACAACTTACCTAAATAAAAGGAATTCTTGCCCATAGCTTGAAAACAGCTCTGGCAGTCATCAAAGAGTGTTCTGTCTCCTGCTGCTAAGATAACTAAGGTGCCCTCCTCAGCTTGAACTTTGCTGCCCTGCACCTGAGCTTCAAGATAACGCCCACCTCGACCTCCAATGGCCTAAAAAAATACACAAAATAAGGAATTATTAGAATTCCTAACATCAAATAATATTTGTCATCACTTTAAACACATGTAAGCTATTTTTTTTTTCATAACTGTAATGAAATTAAACTTTAGATACAGTATTTATGAAGTAAGGTAGGAGACAATATCTCTTACTCAGTATATCAAAGTAAAAGTCCCACGTGAACTTATTTTTTTATAAAAAAAATTAGCAACTGCAGTTACAAAATAATCAAAGATATCTTTTTTCTTAATTGTTTTCTGATGAGTTGCTGATTAAATATACAGTATGTACATATATTATCATCATTTAATTTACCATTTTAATTTTCCCATACAAGGCAGATCCTATATAATTATATGTATATAATATAGATCCACCCAAATTCATTCATATATACTGCATGTCTAGCCTACACCTGAAACATTCCAGCAATCTCACATTTGCTAACATTCCAGAGATCTACATCTTTTACCATTCCGCAATCCCACATCTTATAACATTCTGCAGTCTTGCATCTTTCATGTTGCCCAGTAATTTGTTTCACAATTCAACAACCCTATTTCCAAACCAATATTTACCCAGGTCATTTCTTAAACTAAGCTTCTCCATTTTATATCCACTTCTTAGAGTTCAATCTTGTGTCAATATACTTACAATTATATTTATATCCCCCCTTTGTTAAGCACTTTCATGTTACAGCACATAATGTTAAAAATACAATTCAAACATTTATTATGTTGTATACCAGGCAATATACATGTAGCATCACAGATAAACATTACCACACCCCAGCCGACATCCACAGCAGCATCATTAACGTTTACATGTGCACTGCTATCTACATACAACGTATTCACAGCATTTACCACCACTCTGCCAGTTCCATATATACTAATCACTCTACAAATTCCTTCTCTATTCATTTTGTCATAAGCTTTTTAAAAAATCCATATCTACAATGGACACCTCATAATCCTTCTCACATGTCTTCTCTATACGCTGTTTGAATACAAATTGCCGATGTAAACATCCTTTTCCACTACAAATCCCACCTTATCCAACACTGATCAATTTACCAATAATTTCTTATTCTCTTCCAATCAATAACCTACAGTATAAGTAATTTTGATCTAAGAAACATTCAAAATGAGCTTTGAGCTAAAACATGTTCAACAAAGTTACTACTGTATGCAGATTCCAGTACATCTGAATTCTGACAACTGAAATAAAATTTATCTGTATCATGCTGTAAAGTATTTGTTCACAGGCCTATGAAGAGCTGCCATTTCAGAAATATAAACAGTGGTTGCAGTATAAATGAATGATACATGTTGCTCTTTTATATACTGTAGTTTTAACATGCATTGGCTTGGAAAGAATCCCTAAATGATAGATGCGATACCTACCTCAGCAATATCTTGAGATGTTTCAGCATCTATACCAGTCATTTCAACATAGCCTTTGTCTGCAGATATCTCCTGTAAGACCCCACAGTTTCCAAACACCATCTGAAAAATAAAATTTGTAAACTTTATGCAGGAACATTTATTGACTTCATCATTATGAATACCTGTATATCAATCATCAAAGAAATACAACTGAAGTTTCCCCAGTGGAATTTGTATTTAAATTTAATGAAAAAAAAATTACAAGACTGAGGAATTTATCATGATGATAAAAGTGGAAGAAAGTGTATTTGAGTGAGTGAGTTTGAAAGTACTGTATGAGGAGGTAACGAGACCCCAAACAATGGACAAACACGAAGAGTGAGTACACAAAGAAGTGGGGCTTGAGTGCAAACGGTACACAAGAAATTCCAGGAAATAAAGGTAAATGGAGAACATTTGTCAAGTGAATTTTTGGCACATTCTTTCCTAAAGACAACTCATAGGAGTTGTCTTTGATTTGCTTGCCATGCTACCCATTGCTTCACACAAGGTTGTGTGAAGCGATGGGTAGTGTTGATGAGGACGTTAAGTCATTTATATACCCCCCATATATTATAATAGTGACAGCCCTCCATGTTACAACCAGAAAATTTGCCATGACTAATCAGTTAGGAAATGGTGTTCTAGTTCATTATGAAACAGAAATGATAATGATTTATTACAAAAAAGAAGATACAAAAGAAGAGAACTTACAATAATAGTACAGTATACCGATGTGCTACGATAGAATGCGTTTGTGTAAAGTCACTCAATAAGCCCAGCATTTTGGGTAAGCTGGTTGCATCATACATAAAATCCAAAAGAACAATTGTATATTACATAGTAAAACTTTGGCCAATAACATACTGTTGGTGGAAAACATTGATTTAACAGGGATCATCACTATATACTGTACTGTACATAGAGTACAGTACTTAAAAGTAACAAGTAAATTATAAGAGGAAATGTTTACATACACGAGGTAACCTCCAGATTACAGGCCTTGAAACATTAGAAACGTCTGGGATTTAATAATGAAACGGTTTACTCGAATCGGAAAGATGACCCAGATTCTAAAATGGATAATATAATAATAACACTGATAATCCAAACCAGCTCCACATAACAATCTCTAGCCACCCACACTGGACAGATGTGACATAGCCACCCATACTAGGCAGATGTGACATGCTAGCAAGGGTAAAAGTGGCCCAGCACTCGCAACAGAAGGAATGTCAGAGTCATAGGAGATTGGAAATTAGGGAGCAAAATCTGCTCAGCACCCAGCAGCACAACTGCAATCGGAGTTAAGTCCAGCTCCATTATGAGTTGTCATGGCTAATATTTCATAACACTGTTTTTATAAATAATACTACACTATTACTACACTAGCAAATTCCTCATTTTTGACTCTGCAAAATGTAATAAAAATCAATAAGACTGAATCAGGCAAAATCCATAAAGCATAATGTGAAGGAATAAAATACATAAAATTTAATAATACTGTATCTACTTGTAAGATCACAATACTGTATATTAGGCATAATGAGCCAGATTTAGTACAGCTTTGAGTTACGTATATTGTACAGTAATTTGTCTGAGAATATTTTGATATACTGTACTGTGCAAATCAAGACTAGAATTAAATGTAATCAAATAACTTACATTCTTGGCAACCTGAGGATCAGATACACAGGAAAATGTTATGTCAGCTGCAGCAATAACATCTGAAGGGGTCATCATTTCCTTTGCTCCGGCATTTACAAAGTCTCCACACTGAAATTATACAATTATAAAAATAAATATCAGTATTAATAACAAAGTAATGTATAATAAAATACAGAAATTATATTTTTACTCTGAATAAGAAAAAGCCTTCATATGCTGCAATAATGAGTTGACAAAACAAACCAGGCATGAATGAATGATCCTTGCCCAATATATAACTTAATGATGAACAGAAACCATTTTAAAACAAATATTGCAACTTCTGTGCACATTATAAAGGAAAATTATTGCTATCCTTTCAACCACTGTTTTCTTCTTATGCACTGCAACGTTTTATTAAATATATTGTTAAAACTTTCTCTGCATTCTCACACCAAGACGATGTTATTTTGAAATGTAAATTAAAGTTCTCATTTTCAATCTTAACTAAGTGTAAATTATGATCCATTGTCAAACTTCCATAATATAGTTAAGTGCTCAAAGGTAATATCTTTTGCACATTAGCTGGCACTGTTTTTATCTGCTGGTCAAACATTACTGAATGATTGGCCTTGGACTTTGTTTTCACACATTCCATAAAACAGAGCAAGTACAGTAGTCCTGATAAACAGCAACAAATATCTACCAAATTTTGGTAATTGTAGGCAATATACCTGTACTAATCCTAATCTTTTTACCTTTTAACAAATAAGATATATTTGCAAAATTGGAAATGTAATCTGCATCAAATGCAGGATTTTTAAAATCATAAGAATGTTATTTTTAAATACAAGCTTAACTGTATTTTTTGCAGCATAAATATGGAAGCAAGACTATAGCAAAGTTAATAACACTGTAATCCAATCCCAGTGCTATATTTCTTGAACTCCCTTCCAACTATGTTTTGTTATAAAATAATAATAATAATAATAATAATAATAATAATAATAATAATAATAATGATTTAGGGAAGCCATGTGTTGGGATTTGCAGAGCTGTTTCGCACAAACCAATAACTTTGAAGCCCACACTTGCAAATCAAGTAAAGTCAGTTTGGGACACATCTTAGGAATATTATGCACCTTTTCACCCTTCCTCCTAAATTTATGATACAACTGCTTTTGTTTCAAGGTCAAGAAAATTACAACTTAGGTGTCTTACCTAATAGTCCTTGAAGCTGTTTACCCAGGCAATTCAGCACATACTGTACTGTAGCTGCAAAATTTCTTTAATAAGCGACATTTTGCTTTTTCTCTCATCTGATACCATAATGTTTAAAAGAATATGAGGAAATGTGTATGTGAGGATGTGCACACATATGCATACATGTGTACCTACATATGTACATGTGTACCTACATATGTACATGTACATGTATACTTGCATATGTATTATGTATGTGCATGTTGTATATGCACATGTGCATATACAACATGTACTCACCTAGTTGTGCTTGTGGGGTTAAGCTTTGGCTCTTTAGTCCTGCCTCTCAACTGGTGTAAAGATTCCCGAGCCTAGTGGGCTCTATTATATCTACATTTGAAACTCTGTATGGAATCTGCCTCCACCACATCACTGCCTAATGCATTCCACCTGTTAACTGCTCTGACATTGAAAAAAAGTTCTTTCTAACATCCCGTGTGACTCATTTGGGTACTCAGTTTCCACCTGTGTCCCCTTGTTCATGTACCACCCGTGTTAAACAGTATCTATATCTACCCTGTCAATTCCTCTGAAAATTTTATAGGCAGTGATCATGTATCCCCTAACCCTTCTGTCTTCCAGTGTCATGAAGTTCAGTTCCAGTAATCTTTCTTCGTAGTAGTTCATTTCTCTTAGCTTGGGGACTAGCCTGGTGGCATACCTCTGAATCTTTTCAAACTTTGTTTTGTGTTTGACTAGATGTGGACTCCATGCTGTAACCGCATATTCCAGTATTGGGCTGACATACGAGATACACAAGGTTCTGTATCTCGGCTGGCGCCTGACAGCTGAGTGGACAGCGCTTCAGATTCGTAGTCCTGAGGTTCAGGGTTCAACCCCCGGTGGAGGCGGAGACAAATGGGCAAAAAGTTTCTTTCACCCTGATGCCCCTGTTACCTAGCAGAAAATAGGTACCTGGGAGTTAGACAGCTGCTATGGGCTGCTTCCAGGGGGGGGGGGTAACAAAAAGGAGGCCTGGTCGAGGACCGGGCTGCAGGGACGCTAAGCCCCAAAATCATCTCAAGATAACCTCAAGAATGCCCGAATGATTCCTTACCCAAGTTTCTGAAGGCAGTTATTATGTTCGCCAGCCTTGCATATGCCACTGATGTTATCCTTTTGATGTGGGCTAAGGGGACAGGTCTGGTGTGATATCAACCACCAGATCTTTCTCTCATCCTGACTCCTGAAGAATTTTCTCTCCCAACTGATACCTTATGTTTGGCCTCTTTCTCCCTATGCCTATCTTCATCACTTTGCACTTGCCAGAGTTAAACTCTTGTAGCCACATAAACACATGTGTGCATATGTATATGTATGCAATGTCTCCAGAGCATTTTGTTAACTGTCCTATTAATTTTCAAAACTTAAGCTGAAGATAACCTCTCACTTTCCTTTAGAATACATTCCACTTATGCTGACTGGCTTTACAGGGAAGAAATGTTTCCACAAAACCCCATGACTCACCCTCATCATGCTACTGCTCAGTTTAAACAATGTTTTTATTTCATCAATACCCCTGTTGAAAATGTGCTTGTTTTACACTGCTGTACACCTGTTCAGTCTAGCCAGAATTGGTACAATTTGTGTAAGTTATGAACAAAGTTGATGATTATTTTCTATCTCACAAGATTTGTTTTACCTGCCTAAAATTTCTAATCATGAACTATGATTTAATTGGGTTAAATACAGTACAGTACTTTAAAAATCAAGAAAACGCATTGCACTCACAAACACACACACACACACACTCCATATATTAACTGAAGTGTGAGTGAGTGCAATCTGTCTTGACCTTTAAAGTATTCAGACCAATTATATAAGTTCATAATATGTAATTAAATACTAACAAGAAAATAAATCTATGTTTTAAGATGAAATTAAATAATGACTACCCTGAACTGTCTAAATTATTAGGTAAAAATGCCAATAGTCTATAAATATTGAACCTTTCATAAACAAACCTCAGTTGACAAAACCACAATACTTTTAAAAATTGTAATTGTAAAAGCTACCAAACAAAGTTGGCAGTTTGGTTATGTGCTGAGTTTAAAGCCTGTTAACTGCAAGAAGGTTACTAGGCCACAACAATAGCCTACTGACTAACCAGGAAATATACTTTAGTCCTACACGTAAAGTTCAGAACTTAAGTAATTTCTCGGTGAATATACAAAGAGACAAGGTACACCTCTCAGTGTACAGTATCTCTCTCTTACTAGGCCATTTGAATAGGTGCATGATTAATAAATGTGTAACTGGCGCCCCTTGACTCTCCACAGATGCAACTGTCCCGGTTTAGAGACTACTGTAGTCCAGTTCTTGAACCAACTGTGCTATAAAAGATTCTTGATACAGTATATCCATTAACCTGTGTAACTAGCTTATTAATTAACACTTATTTGCTTAGCCAAATGAATTTGGGGGTTCAGTTCCCGAGCCCATTATATACCTCAACTTTTTTCCACTACCGCCTTTGAGCAAGTTCCCCTTCACCTTCATGCCTCTGTTCACCTAGCTGAAAATACTTGGCTTCATTCTGGGGAAGCTCAGTAAGCTGGCCTAGAGGGATCTCGGTAAGCCAAACAGGCTTCCTCTCCCCCGATTATGAGAAGCAAACCAGTTGTTGTGGTCTCTGGCATGTGTATATTGAGTGCGATGTCCAACCCAAGGACTTGACGGAAATCCCCCAGCCATCTCGGGATGTTTCCTGCTCGCAACGTCATCCTTTATTTCCGGTCTTATGGCCTCATTTGGTTTTACCCCTTAGTTTATTTTATGTAGTGTTAAGCAAGTTTACTAAATGCAGTGCGTGATAATCATCCATGGGAGCTAACAAACATTGCGTAGTTTATTTACTCAGAGCAGTAACTTTAAATAATTGTCTGTAAATACTGTGTGGTCACGCGAGCATGTATGTATGTTTACAATGACGGCTCAATCACACTGTCAACTCGTCTAGCAGCGGCATCCTGCAAGCTCCATAAAAACACCTGTAGGAAAACTAGCTAAACTACATATACCAAAACATGGTATTGCGTTTATCTGTTGGTCAGTCTTGCCCATTGTTTTGACATATTTCATAAAAAAAACTAAGTACAGTTGTGTACAATTGGATGTGTGAAAACGGCAAAAACAAAAATTAGGTCATACGGCAACCACATACTTTTATACAATAAGCTACGATGTATGTATTTGGTCAGGAAACATCCACTAGATTGTATGAGGCAGAAATTTTTAACATTTTGTTGTGCCGTTAAGTGTAGCTACCTTCAGAGGTATCTCAATCCTGACCGCTCTACATAGGCATATAAATCATAGCTCAGTTTAATTAACACTTTTAGTGAGCAGGGTGGCATCTGCAATAAGTGAATATGGGACACTCCAATAATATATTATTGCATGCCTAGTATTAAACCATTCGGTAATTAGATTTTTTTTACTCGGGTTGTTTCAGAATTTACTCAGTGGCTGTGATTTGCTTGGTGGTAATTAAATTAGCCAGTGTCGGTAATAGATCATAGACCGTCACCACCAGGAACCGTGATCAGATGGTCCACACACTAGATTAGTATGCATGAAACGCCAGGATCAAGCTTAATGCTTCCCTCCAACCCCCCCCCCCCCAACCCCTCTCACAAGGACATTGCCCTCCCCCCACCTCCCTCCCTTGGAATATCACCGACAACCATGTCTTTCTAAATAAGCAAAAGGTGGGAAAGGTCGAAACCTGCAACTTCCATGTTCAAAGAAAAATAGTCTATCGTGCATGAAGGGAATGTCGAGCATGAGGCAACCACATCCTTTCAGGTCAAGGACCCATAGAATATATACAACTGATGCCTCGCCAAAACAATGATGCATTTTGCATTTTACGAACTTGCAGAGGTTCAAAACCCGAGCAGGAATACATATATATATATATAATATTTCCAATGCATGCATTGATCTGAAATCATTTTTGCTTTTGTTCATAAGCACGCTTAGACACATTCGTATTTTGCGGCTACCATAAAGACCATGAAGGGATTAGTCTTGTTTCAAAAATCTTAGTTTAACCAAGTTCACCATATCGCACAATACACGTCGACGTTTTGCCACGTATCAAATGACCAATGGTTTACACAAAGAGATATTCAATCCAGAATATTTACTAATTTAGTACTTAACAGTGCTAACCAAAATACAAGATATTCAATAATCTAGGACACCTGCACCACAGCTTTCAACCAGCGATAGCAGACCTGCCAGTTTTTGTCACGCTTTGCTCGACATTTGCCAAGTTTCGAAGGTAAGCACTAGCGCTTGGTACAACTGTTCTGTAAAGAAGTAAATGCTGAACAACGTTTCTTAAAGGTGAATTCTTTACCCAAATAACGTAAACAAAACGGCAGTATTCATATTTGTCTATAATGAGCCCAATCAATGTATAAAAGTTGTTTGCTACACGCTGCTGTTGCTGCTGACTAGGAGTAAACATTTCGTGTAAAAAAAAAAACCGTCCTAGACTTAAGTAGGGTGACTGGTGCTTTTACAGAAGGTTCATTTACGCCAACTGTTGCACAACAGCTCCACAACACAAGCTGTACCTGCTGGCGTTCAACAGCGTGAGCCAGAATAAACAAGTGCCTTGTCCCTTAATAACATATATGTGGGCACATGCTGCCCATGATGCCACCATACTGGATCGCATTCATTTTCCCCTAACTATATCATATAACCATTCCAACAAAACTGTATTCCGTACCTCTCGATTGTTCAAACATGCAAGCTCGCCCAATGATTAAAATTACACTACTTTTGGTATATGATTTTATGATATATAATGGCAGTTAATGGTGTAGGTGGCGAGACGTGGCAACGGTGGTCGACGGCGCAGGGTTGTCAGTTCGTCTTTGTTAGGATTTACAGGGCGGTGGACCCCAAGCTTCAGTCTCCCTCTGTCTGCCAGGGTTGTCCCGTGGTTATTGCACCCCTGGGGGAATACACCGTCTCTACTCGCTCAAATATTGACTCCTATCTCGCCCTGGCTGCACTATCATGCATGTGCTGGATTAACCGAGCCGGTAATGGTGGCCAATTCGACACAAAGTGACGCCACACGTGACAAAGTTCCAGTTAAGCGAGGCGGCGGCTCCGGGTTTGTATTGTATGGCTGTCTTGGTGGTGGTGGCTCCGTCTGCTGCTGCTGCTGCTGCCTCTTCTCCTCTTTCTCCACCTTTACTGGCGCCGACTCCCGCACAATCTCTGCCTCACGCTATTGTACACCCCCCTTCCCCTCCCCTCCCTCCCTCACACTAAACTGCACACACCACCGTTCCTATTACCATAGGTAGATCACAAACTGTTGAACTAGTTCCACTCCGCCTACGAGGAAACATAAATACATGTTGAATATAATTAGCACACTATTTACTGAGCTGAAGGCCGCCACCTGGATCTCCTATTTTACCATCTCTTTGTTGACGGTTTTTCGTACCATAATCGGTAGTCCACACTGGGCTACCGAGTATGGTTCAAATTAGTCTTCAGTGGCAGTTCCCCCTTTGAAATATTTATATGCTACACCACATATACTGTGGGAAAACCATTTATATCTAAATGCGCAAGATATTTTTAATGGTTGATATCAGAAAACAAAACTGTACCGTTGAAAAATCCTTTAACATGTGATGTAAGATTTTGAATTCTACACAAGAGCTCAACATTGCGTATTGAAGGGAAAAAATCTGGGAGTCTAGGTCTTTCCCTATTACGCGGGTTAGAGCCATGAAAAATATATGTATAAAGACAATTAGCATTTTTAAAGATTAACTTATATAATGACCCATTAATATACGTAGGTATTTATTCTAGGAACACATTTTGCTAACAAGCCTAGTGTTGACAACCGCTATCAATCAACAATCGTGATTAATCACGTTCAAATTCACTTCAAAATATCTTGACCCTAAATAGCACGGCTAATAATAAATTATAAGATTTGAATGTATTCAAACGTATGACTTGGTGTAATGGAAACGCATCTAATCAATCAGATAAGCATAAAATCCAGACCAGTCGATAACACCTTACTGTTGCACTTTACCCTACCAACCCTCGTGTTTGCATTTGGCCCTTAATTTGGCGACTGGCCGAAAACCATATTTATACAAATACAGTATATACTTTTATGTACTGCGTGTGTAATTAAAATAAATTATTAGAAACTGATAGTTTCTGATAATACACATCAGAAAAAGTGACGCTTGCTAGCAAGTGAAATTAGTTTTTTTTTCGTACTGTACCCATCCATTCAGTGATTACAACAATTACTTTGCATAAACTCCTTTAAGGCGAAATATCTATAGACCCCACAACGTCTAAGTAGCTTCAAAATGCGGTAAAAACGTCCACGAGGTGGCTAGCGGCAACTTTGGAAACGTAAGTAACATTTCTAGGAGATGGCTGGACAAAGGCAGGTAGGGGAAATTCAGTAATATTTCTAGAATGCGGATGGATTTCAGCATGCCTGCAAAATGCGTCGCAGCACCGCACCTCGCTAACAGCAGCTATGGATAACAAGATTAGAAAACCTACAAAATTCCTCCCCCAGCATATACGTTATCAGTTCCTTACCATCAGTTTCAATATCTACTAACATTTATTAGCGAGTTTCGTTTGCTTTAAAAATATAATTATCATTTTGTTAATATTGCAATATTAACAAGTACTTTAGCATATCTTCGATTTATTCATACAAACGCTTCATTTTCTTATATTAAAAGAAAATGCAAATAGCTGAATGAACAGGTAAAGGATCGTAACTATTTTACGTTCTGATTACTCATTCCTTACTTGAGCTGCTGTTGTACGCATGAGTAGACGTTTCTGGGAGTGTGCAACAAGTATTTGTTTAGGCGTGCCTAGAGGTTGATAATCAATACTGTTCTGTGTCAAAAGATTATTTCAAGTTTAACGGAAAAGTTGTTTTTTTTTATAACGGAAAAGCCTTGAAATCCATCCTGCCAAATTTGATACTGCTGCATTCTCCCGTATTTGTGCGCTGCTGTTCTCTTTAAATGCTAGAAACTAAACCACTACATTTAACTTTTTAAGTAAATCAAATCAACTGGACTCATTTGTATAATAATAAGCACAATAAAATGCTTATTAACTGATAATTTACATTTAATCAATGAAACTTCTGCAGTTTTATTGTTACTGATAGATTGCTCTATTTTGACCATGCTGGCGGCTCCCGTAGTGATTATGATCTGTAGTATACGGTCAAATTGTGCACAGGGTGGGGGGGGGGGGTCGACGATATTCTTAAATATAAAATGCACTTCAATGGCAAAATTAAATATGAACATTTATTTTTATGATGAACTTTGCAAGTATCTATGAACCCATATTGAATCTAAACCACCACCTAGGTAAATCATTTTAAAAATGGATTTTGAATGACCAAACGTCTTCACAAAGCCCGTTTTACAAGCGTACAATACGTGCGTGATTTAAAGTCTGAGCCTCGGATATCAGAAGCTATTAAAAAAAACTGCATTCCCCGTACAGTCTACACGAAATTAAAGTCTTGAAATTTCAAGTACAATATTGTATACAAATAGGACACTCGGTTGAGAAACAAAACTAGACTTAGCGATGGGATGAAGTGAACGCAAACTAATACATCACAACTATTCATCTTGTACGAGCTATCATAACATGTTATCAGCAGTACCTAAACACAGTCCTTCACAAGTCGCTTAGCATGTAATAATCACTATCGCCGTTCTTGACAAGTAGTGTTATCTGCTGTGGCACCTCGATCTGGTATGTGGTTGAAATCGTACTGCAGCTTTAACCTCCCAACACCCACGTGAGGCAATATGTCCTGCGATACGGAATAGGTTTAGTGGTGCTGGGTGTGGAGAGATGGGAAGAGAGGCAGGACAACCTTGAGATTATTGAGGGGGTGTGAGGGAGATATTTGGCAGCCTGATTCCATCGCTCACCAACGACTCGCGTTTTTAGACATTGTAATACCTGTAAGTGACCCACGTGGTTAAATCAATACCTATTGCCAACTTGCGTGTATGACAAGTCAAAATAAAAGCTACCGACCCACGTGAGTTCGCTATGCCCTTGGGTTCACCATCCCAATACTTGTACTAGCTTAAAGTGGGCTTACCGCCGCCAACCCAGCGGCTACTGACCCACGTGGGCCATGCTTCCCATCCACAAAACCACATTCACACTAGTCCTAAATCAGATATTGTAATACTCTGCAATGCTGACTGGAGACATTCATATTACAATTTTAAATTAGGGAACAATTGTTTTTCGTATGTGTATCGTCGTCCTTCGTAAATTTAAAAAAAAATAGCTTATTAACAGCATGCCATTCCGCTTAATGGGAAGTTTTCTTTAATAATCAATAGCCACCTTGCTATATGTAACTTGGGGACATGACTCGGCTGTAAATGATTTGTAACAATTTGAATCACTGCAGTTAGGAGAGAACCATATACAAATCAGATCCACTAGGCTCACTGCCAACATCTTGTATCTAGCAACTATCTGGACTCAAGGTCTGCTGTTGTGATGCATTCAAGTAATGGTGTTTGTTGCAACGTAAAGCGTGTCCTATTTGCCTTATTACGAACATTCATGCATTGATCCTTTTGTTTTAAATTCTTACTAATCATAACTCCCAGATCCCTTTCGCAATCCGACTTCGCAATCTCAACACCATCTAGCTCGTATCTTGTAACTATCATCATTACCTAGCCTCAGAACTTTACATTTATCAAAATCAAAAACTCAAAATATGCGTTTTGCAACAATACATAATCAATACGGCAACCAAGCAGAATATATATTTTTTGTCATTTGGTATGTTGTATTTCCCTGATCAACAAGTGTCTCAAAGTTCTGGAGTTCACCCTTGCGTAACTTTAATAATTTGCTGAACAAGCTTAATCTAGACTCGACCACCACCTGCTATGAGGACGATATACTAATTAGTACTACATTGCAGGAAAGAATCTGAAATATATATATGGCTAAACGTCATGACTGACTAAAAGCACACAACGGTTGTACAAGAAACATATTCGAAGATTTTTGGAGCGTCTAAAAAAAAAAGTTTACATCTATACTTCGGGAAGAAATCCTTGACTATTTTTAAAGCTGTCTGCTAGTAGATGTTACGTAATCACACACACTGGCATGTGTTCAGATTAGTGTGCCACGAGCCGAGGTGGCACGGGCATGAATAACCCGTAAACCACGAGCAGTGTCAAACCATGCTGGACCGCATAACTGAGCTGAAGCCACAAGACTGTAGCAGTAAATAGCACGACAAGGTCAATGACGCACTCGCACCTTCACTTAATTATTAGTAATTACATATAATGCCTGTCGATTGTCTTAGCGGACTACTCAGCCTCAACATTTGAACAAGCCTACTGCAGTTAATGAGGAATGTGCAGCCTAAAATTCTTGGAACAGAAAGCGGAGAAAGACAACAGTGCAGTTCTATCCGGCAGAAGAGCATTTCAGGTTTCACAAGGAAGAATTCTAGAAGCATGTGCACTCATTTCATTAATAATTAATACGCTTTGTCGGAGACGGAAAGCCTCTGCATATATGCTTTTGGATGTATCGAGGTTCCCTCAACACAGAACTACTGACCTTCCCCTAGATGCAACCCCACGACAGTTGCTTAACTCCCCGGTACCTTATTTACGACTAGGTGAAAGTAAACGTGCCTAACCATTTGTCTCGCCTGGAAATCGAACCAAAGATGCCCTTCATTATAAGACTTCAATGCTTAAATATGCTACTAAATAAATAAAATGGGAATGTTTACCTGCAAGACGTACATAATGGCAAAGCGAGATGAGGAAACATTGTGTGTGGAAGGAGAGCGGTGCACCAGGATGAATGGAGTGGTGCGAGAGGTAAGCTAACAGGGATATTGATCAGCCAGTGGGAGTGTGCGGCTCCCATCATCCCCCTCTCCCTCCCCCCCTCGTCACGACTCTCCAAACCTGCCCCAGATTTTTCACAAAACTACCTATTATCGATCATTAAAAACAATTTCTCGGTATAAGGCAACTATGGCATATTCCCAGTATATCACCAAAACATAAACTTCAAAATAAAACAGCTACGTACCCCCCCCCTTCACCCCGTCATGTTCTCGTGACCCAGGTAAATTATTTTTGTGCCAAAATTTGTATGCTTGCGTCAATGCTGGATGAACCCAACGACAGGCTGAAACTCATCCCGCTTCTTTACACTTGTATAGTGAATGAAATACAAGTGTTCTAATAACCTAGTAAAGTGTCAAGAGATTCTACGTTTTATACAGTTAGTTCATCCGTATGTTACAGTAAAGCCTAAATCGATTGCAAATCAAAGGTATTTATAAGTAATACCTTTGATTTTCTATGCCTCTTGGTCGAGTTAATCACGTTGGAGTCAATAGAAAAATTGACTCGGGGCCTGAATCCCGGGACACAAATAGGCTCAGAATTAGAATGTGTCCAAACAGGAATTGAGGTATTTATAAGTAATACCTTTGATTTGAATGAGAAAAAAAACTAAAATCTTTTGGTGTGTAATAACGAAATATTCAAATATTTACGAACGTAAACATTGACTGAAAACGACGGACATGGGTTAGGTTCTTGGAAGCGACTAAAACAAATTATGCAAGGAAGACGCATCCAACGCCTAGCCAGAGACTTTGGTCTGGTTTGTGCCTTGAGCAGAGAGGGTCGAGTAGGCAACGGTCCTTGACTGTTCACCACTCCTGTTCACCCAGCAGTAATTAAAGACCTGGTTATAAACAGATTGACAGCTCTTGGCAAAATAGTGGGGTTTAAGATAAGCTGTGGGAAGGAAAAGATCTGCTTTCTAGCAAATCGTTAGTAGTCTTCGTCTGTACTAACCTGTTACAAAATGGGGTGTGGGAGCATAGATACTCGATGTGTGGACTGCATGGAAAGTGAGGAATTTCTAACTAAAGCCTTAGCTTTATTTAGGAGAATGAATGCCAACCAAAACAGATGTTTCGCTTGCCTATAATTGGTAGTCTGTATAACGTTGTTAGTTTTATTTGTATATGTAACCACTTTTCTACAGGGGTTTAACTTGTTCCAACAAACATCGCTAATTTCAGGACGACTAAAAGGGTTAAGCTGCTTGTCTAGATTGGGAATCACAACATAATCGCTAACAAATATCAATTCAAATTAAAATTGGTTACTGGATGTCCTAATTTCAATGCTTGCTACTATTAATACCACAAAATACATACCAATACGAATGCTTCTGCTATAGGCTACGTAATGCGTATCGTTCACGTGAAGCACCCACTTATCAAAGCTTCAATTATTACTACTAAAAATCGCAAACAACGCTATCACATCTTTATTTTTATGTAGAGATCCTATATAAATTATACAGCTTTACGGTAGTAACTACTGATACCATAACTCGATGGATAACCACGATCTTGGGATGGTGATCACGCTAGAGACAAACTGGCAACTCTCAGCATGAATACTGACGCCTGTTGCATGACTAAATACAATAGAACCAATTCTTACATAACCTACATACTGTCACCTCTTAATGCCTGACGCATAATGATTTCTGGAAAGCAAACCTTTTCATAATGTGACTAAACTTAAATTCGATTTGACATAAAACACGAAAGCGATAATCCAGCATGACAATGGCACTTAGTACATAAAAAAGCGAGGCACACATTGCTGAAAATAATGATAAAAAACAGAAAGGCTGGAATATCTGTGGGGAAGGAGGCGTGTTATATATATGGCTAGTGTATGAGGCTCCTGGCCATAGACAATACTTGGGGCCTCACAACGCTGATGCAGCGAGAAAACCCATTCTGCACCACGGTTGAGCTTCAGCTCTAGTCTTTCCTCGACTTAAAATCGTATAGCCTATACCTGTATATTAGATTTATTGTATATTTTTAAATAAATATAATCCTATTAAACTGAAAAGTAAATTGCCTATGATTATCGAATACATACAAAACATGGTGAACAAAAATCTAGCCTAGCTAACTGAAAGGGTAAATTATAATAATTTTGTCCTTTCGGCTGATGTTAAATTGTTCTCGCATGTTCTGTTGCGTATTTGGTAATCACGAACAATTAATTAATTATTAAATTACATAATTTGCAATATCTAACGTACACAAGTAATTATATTTATAAGCTATACGGCGTTATCGAAAGATAGAGCCTGGGAGATTGTACTATAAACCATTTGATTTTAAAAGTGGATAAAGGTCAAATTTGGGGTAAATCTATATGCAGACGACGAGTCACAACGTTATGATGTCCAAGCCATCAGACACATCAGATAATGAAGACTGATGTGTGTGGTTTGGACATCATTTGGGAGAGTGTTGTTTTTAGATTTAGCTACTCAGAACGAAATGTCCATGTAGCACGGGCTATGGTGATCCCGTAAACCATCATTTGAGGGGTAAACTCTTGTTATATAAGCAGGCAGAGGGAGGGAGGGAGTGAGAGCGGGAGGGGTAGATCTGGAGGGTGTGGGATCGATACAGGCGTCGGTAGGATCTGCTGTGTGGCTGTCCCCCCCAACAAACCCCACTTCCCATGCCTCAGTCAGCTGTGTGTCGTGCTCAACACCACACTACCTGCAGCAGCCCGCGCATCCCTCCCCCTAAAAAACATTCCATTCGCCCCCTCTACTATGTACCAACACGAACGGTAAGACATTTGACATTTTCGGCGTTAATAAGCTCGTTGTATCGCATGCTTACGTAGGAGCTTGCGAACACTATTACGGTTTTCTGGTGAACAATGGCAGCAGAATTGTGGAAATACGATCCTTCTTACACTGCCAGCCTCCTGATAAAGATAATAATTAATGCTTTTGGCGTATAACACAGCTTATCTTGATATTACATCAAATTTATTGGAATACGAATATTTAGACTAGTAAACATATATTAAAATTAAGCAGTTGTCAATGTATGTGTGTGTGTGATTGAACCATACTACAACTTAAAACTGCATAATATAATTTACGTTGAAAAATTATGGTTTAGGAAATATTATATGCCATGGTAATGGAGACAATAATAATTATGCTGAAGTTGTACAATTTGAGTGTGGTTGCAGATTGTGTGAGCGGTGATGGCGGTGTGGCGGCGGTGGTGGTGGTGGTGTTGTGTGTGTGGAATGGCGGCGGCCGTGGTGCCCGAGAGTGATGACAGTGGGTACGGCAGGCGAGAATTAGGGTGGGTGGCGGGCAACTTGGGTGGGCCACAGTGTCCCGAGAGCTGTTCCTGCATACTACCCCGTCAGGTGGTGTGTACTGCCACTGCTGGTGAGGTGCACCCGCCTCCTCCGCCCACTGACACTACCACGCTCATCCTTGAAGGATATTCCATCATCCCTACACATCTCCTCGCCAAACTTAAAGGCCTCCGCCTCCTTAAAATTAGTGGCAGTCAATTGGACAACGTTAATTCCCTGCCGCTCTTGCCCGAACTGGAACAATTGGACCTCTCCCACAACCGTTTACAGTCTCTGGGCAGAGGACACCTAAAATCAAACGCCCCAGCTCTTACTCATCTCGATGTGGGACACAACAGCCTCAGGATGGTGAATAATACAGACTTGAACGGGCTTGTCCACTTAAAGTACCTTGCTCTTAATAACAATCCAGTTGTTCACATGGATTCTGAAGTTCTGCAAGGACTAACAAACCTGAAGTATTTAGATGTTTCACAAACAAAATTACCCCAGCTACATCATCAATGGATGGAGGATGCTAGCCAGCTTAATTTCCTCAACATCAGTGGCGCTGATTTGTTCGATTTACCACGCCTCCATGGGCAAAATCTCGAAGTGTTTGATGTATCGTACAACTCTCTGAAAAACTTGCCTGATAACATGATTTCAGGTGTTTCCTGCCTAGAAAACCTAATCCTTCACAGTAATCCCATCCAGCATATTAATGCTGCAGCTCTTGCTGGAGCAAGATGTATAAGACAACTAGATCTCGGTCACACCCATATTGTAAATATTGACGAATTTGTTTTTTCTGAGATGCCACTGTTAGAGAAGCTGTCCCTCGAGTATAATGAGAGACTAATTCGGGTGGAACATGGAGCCTTCACAGGTCTCCACAACCTACAACACCTCAACCTGGCTCATACCCCAAGCCTGATGGAAATAGAAGAAGTGGCATTTGAGGGACTTGCTAAACTCCGCTCTTTAAATCTTCAAAGCTCGGGTCTCACGGTGCTACCAATATCCTTCAATAAATTAGTTAAGCATAATACATCGGTCTTTCTGGCAGGAACAGTACTTCGCTGTGACTGCTATCATTCTTGGCTTCCTGAATTGCTCATATTAGCAGACACATCAACTTGGAGTGGCGTGGAGCCCCTAGAGTGCAAAGATGGTCAACTCCGCAGTGTAGCAGAGTTATACACACACATGCAACTGTTAAATTGTGAGGCACCAAAAGCAGTTACTCCTTCAGGTAACTGGGTGATAGCTCATGGGAGGCAAAGTGCCTTACTAGAATGCAATGTGACTGCTCACCCACTCCACAACGTAATGTGGCTCACAGCAAAACGTGAAGTCTTCCTACAAAGTGGCAACAGCAGTGCTGATGAATGGACAAGTCATCACTTACGAGAAGTAGAAGATTCAGCCTCCAATAATCCAGGATTTGAAGTTTTGGCTTCTGGTCACCTTCTGATCCGTGAGGTGATGCGATCAGATGTTGGATGGTACAAGTGCTTTGCTTACAACAGTGTGGGTAACACCTCGGTGTTGGTCTTCCTCAGCATAAGTGACAGCCAGTTCCGCAACTTGTATGCAGAAAGCCTCCTCTTTGGCTTTGCCTGTGCTGCCCTCTTCCTTCTGATCACTCTTATTGTTCAACTAGTCAACTACATCCTCGACAGGTAATGTGTTACATATTATTTACATATAACAATGAAGTAACTACTGTACAATTTGTGGCATTATTATGAAAATGAATGTTGGCCAATTTGTTATGTAGTGATTGAGTACCACACATTTTGTTAATTCACCCATCATGCAAAGTCATTAAACCTGCAAGTAAACCAACAAATCTTGTGTAACACAAGATTTAGTTTACAATAATGTACAAATTTTATCATTTGTACAAACTTTTGCTTCTACATTTCTTACAGAATGGGATGGGAGTGCTGCTGTTGTGAGGATCGAGTGTCGCCAAAAGCTCGCCAGATTAAGAAATTATTGGAGAGTGTCGAAGCTTATAAATCACAGCAACTTGACAGGCTTCGAGAAAACTACAATGGCCAGGTTAGATTTACAATAATCCTGCCAATATGCTCCTACTTTATCCTGCCAGTAAATGTTGTAATTCAGTAATACTGTATTTGAAATCGATGTCTCCGGTCTCAACTCGTTGAATGTTTTGTCTTTTTTCTTTGTTATCTTTGCAGGTGGTGAGCATCAAAGAAAGCTGCTACCAGCAAATGGAGCGTATTAGAGAGAGTTACAGTAGTCAAGGCAAGAATCTTCGTGATCTACGAGACTACAGTACACAGGGTCTAACGTCACTGAGAGACCAGTATGTTGATCAGGTGAGCGATGATTGCATTAATAATTTTTTATATGGCCATGCATTAATAATTTTTTATATGGCTACGCATAGAGCATTCTGTGGTATGCATCAATATCCATATCTTACTTTGTCAATATTTTTTTCATATTGTATGGGATTCTACAGATCAAAACTTATATTTTCAGTATAGTTTGACATTTGTTATTGTAAAGCTTTTTTAAATAAATATAGAGTAGTATAGGCATATCACCTATATTCAGCACTGCTTAGTTTAGATTTCCATGAGGACGAGGTTACTATATTTTGCTCTTAAAAACTATTCCAGGTTAACAAGGTGAGGGACTACTCAGTGTCACAGATGAATAGGGTAAGAGAGAACTATGTGTTTCAGCGCCACCGTATCCGCAAATTTAGTGCACATCAGCTACTAAGGCTTCGAGAAACTTATAAATACCAACAGAAAACACTTAACAAGATACTGGAAAATCTGCCAGATCTCTACCTTCAAAATTGTAGAACTGGAGGGTGTCAACGCTCAGATTCCATTCTGTTTGACGATGCTCTCAATGGAATAGATGCATACTATAAAATTGACTTTCTTGACACACAAAGTCACTCTTCTGATTACTTTACACCAGCAAGTACACTAACACGTTCATTTCGTTCATCAAGAGGCCAGGACCCAACTAAACAACATTCCCGAACATCTTCCAATACTTCCTGTGATTTTGTTGAAGCGCAACCATGGTTAAGACGTGACTCGAATGCTATAGGTGGGAACAGCCCATCTCGCACCTTGCCACCTCACTCAAAAAGTCATAACAGAAGTTCGAGTGTAGCTGGCCCTATTCCCTTTGTGTCTGATCCTGTGAGGGTACACAAGCGGAGCTTGAGTGCTAGTCATCCCTCTCACAAAGTAGCCCCAGTACCAGAAGCAAGGGGTATTCCAGCAAGAATTACCCTATGTGAAGAAGTCAATGATCATAATCTACAGCCATCATTAACCTCGCTGAATTCAGTTCCAGGCACTCCCAATTTTTTTGGCAGAGTAACACTAACATATGATGATGAAAAGTCTTCTACTCAAGCTAACCACCAAGCTAAAAGTAACCATAAAGAACAAAGCTCACCAAAAGTTAAAACAAAGTCTAACAGTGAAGAAGCTATATCTATTGGTCCTAGTGAATGTGTAGATTCTAAAATTGCAAATGACAATGAAAATTCAGGTCACAATGAGGATGACACACTGCTGGCCACAGTGGCTGAAGATAGTTGTAGCAAATCATCAGCATATGAAACATCCCTGTAATCTAAACCTGCCTCAGTATTTACTGAACTAGTGCAGGCATCTGTTAGGTATCTGGTTATCTTTCTAATAAGGCATTTATAAGGTCAATATCTTTCACATACTGTATTAATGTGATATTCATTTGTTTGCAGTAAGTGATGTATTTTTACCAAACATGCCTAGCCCATATTAAGCCCTTAAAATTATCAGGTCTATGAATGACGCAGAAAGTGAGACCACTTGTGCCAACGTTTGTTTGTAATTAGAAGCCTGCAGAGGACTAGATCTTGTTACTATGAAGAGACTACCTGGAACTTTTTCCGTTTCCCTCCCATGCAGATGTCTAATTGCTATTCTAACGTGTCATTGCCTCATCCTAAATATCATTCATATATTTTCAGGTTAGTGCCATATGCAATGGAACCAAATTACCATCACATATTATTTTTAGGGTTGTTGTTTGCATAGTTAAAGAATATAAGTTCCAGTAGAAAAGTAGTTTTATTATCCAATCATATCAATAATGATTTACATGGTTATTCATACATTTTTAACTACGAGAATTCATGAATGATGCTTTTTGGAAACAAGACATGTGTATTAAAGTATTAAAATAAGAAAAGCAATCATTGAAGCTATGAAAAGCCTGATACTGTTTTATGCTAATGGTTAAAACCAATCTAAAGCATTTCATGCCAAAACCCAACTTGAATGAACAGCATCACATTGTGTGTACAACTCTATTCAATTAACACACGCACGCATGTACACACACACACACATACTACATATGTTTATTCTGGGGAATGCTGTACCTAGATACACCCCATCCTCAATTTATGTGTATATATAATCAAATAATGCACGGTACAGTATTTCCCCAACTTGACAATACAGTAGAATTCATTTGGGAATGCTAACAGGATGTACTAATTAGAACACTAGCAGTTTTACATAATAAACCATGATGTAAAATAATTGTCATGGTTAGCTTTTTATGCACTCGAGCCCAAGCTGCCCATGGGATAGGTATGGGGTGCATAATAAATGACTAAACTCGGCTGATTAATTGGGGATATTTAACACTATGGCAATAAGACAATAACAACACGGTTACATTCTAACTAGTACAGTACAACGAACTGTCAGTATTCCCAAACAATTTGAAGAATAAGTAATTCTATTACAGCATTAGTGCAATAATCTTTTGAGATTTCAAAGATATTTTTCTGCTTGCCAGTGACTCTTAAGCACCATCATTTTATCAGTAATGGCACCATTTTGAAAATTAAATACAAACTTTAAAAAAATTAATTAAATTTATAGAGACTAATTCTGCTTCTGAAAGGCAGGTGACATTGAAATACAGCAGTTCATTAACAAATACAGTACTGTATAATAAATAGGTGCTAGTATGCCAGGTAGTTGCTAGTCATCTTTGTTTACTACTTTTACAAAAATATTACTTCAAAAAAAATTTCATAACCAGTTCACCATCTAAGTTTTTCATACTTATAGAATACTCAAGCTTAAAGATTGGAGAAAGATGATATTAGCATCTTTTAGTCATTAGCTTCTGTCAGTGAATTTACCATATTATTGCCATTTCTCTACACAATCAAGGTACTATACAAGAAATCATTAGCAAATTATGTTCACAGTTAAAATATCATCTAACTAAAATTCTTGGGTTAAAGAGTAACTTTCAAGTTGGAGGTGTAATCGGTCCTAATTATATCAAGTACAGCATTTGGCTTTGATTGCCTAGTTAGTCAAATGCTTGGAAGATACACTCTCTTTCCCAATTGTGGTTCTATCCACACTAGTACGATTAGGCATGCCCCCTATCTAAAAATTAAGAATACAAAACTGGTTGGTTAGATTTCCAAACAAGAATTTATGACGATCAACACTTGACTGTTAAAATTTTGTTTAAACATCTTGCAGGATGCAAATACGAGTAAATAAAATTTCTTGCTTTGTTTTATGAATATTTATCTTGTAGCTGATCTTTTAAGCACAAAGTATTATAAAGTAGAGGTCTAGTATGATGTCATTAGCCTCACCCAAATCTATACTGTACTTAAATAAATGTGTTGGCTCTGTAAGAAGTTATATTTGTTAGACATTCCACGCCCCAGGGCAAAGATGCGTGGTTCTCTTATTTTGGACTTTCCAAGAACTACAAATGTACCAACAACTCCACATACTGTATATAGAGTCTTTAAATATTAAAAATAAAAAGAAAATTCTCAAAGATGCGGGTCAAATAGGTTACTGATTTTTGAAACACATTACAATATTTAAAATGAAAATGTCTGAGGTGGTTTAAGCTAGGACCCAGAGAGTGTATTTTGTTAAACCATTTCTTAACTTCTAGCTTGTACCAACTGTTTCAAGTGAAGAGTTGGGAAAGTCATGGTGCTCAAGTGACAGTAGAAGGAACTACAGAAAGTGGATCTATTATCACGACTAACTTGGTGACCCCAGCCAAGGCTGCAAACTTTAAAGCCATAAAAAATAATTCATATACAGTATTAGCCAGATGGAACAAAACAGCCATAAGCAAAGTAACATACTTCTAGAGAAATAAGTTTCTATAAAATGCTACCATTGATAACCTAATTAGAACTCCCATTGGCAGTCTGGTCACTTGAGTACTGTATTAGAAAGTCAGCATGACAACGGAGAACTTGAAACATGTGGCAAATTTAAGTCTCTAACTATACTATATATAATAATCTGTTAATATAAATGCATTAGCATTATAACCATTCATAATTACAGCTACAGTATATCTATCCAACAGTACTGGAATTGTACAAATTTTTGTACATAAAGGGTATGTACTTCAGTACCCTGTAATGAGCTATACCCAATACAGGGTACTTAAATTTGTATAAACTAAAAATAAAATGCTTCTTGAGGTCAAAGGGTCTGCAAGTGACAATAGTAAATTACTAACTACTTTTTTTGTGTAATTAACTGGTTTTGGAGATGTTAAGAACTAGATGCCTTATATTCCCACCATGCTAGGTTTGAAATTTTGAATATAAATGCATGCTTTTGAAGAATCAGATGGCTCAACGAAGAGTCCATGCTAATCAATTTTAGATTTGACTAAGATGGGTAAAACATGATAAGTGTTTTTATTATTTTCCCAAATACAGTGAAAATAAATAAGGTACTTAAATATAACTTGGGGAAACAAGTTCAAAATTATAATTAATATTAATCACCAGATGGCAGATATAGTCAGCAGATACAAATCAAAATACAGGCAGTTTTTCATCAGTCAATAGAGATAATCCTTGGTCACAATCACTCGGCCACAGCACCAGTCGTACACTATAACCTGCTGTTACTATCGGAATCAGATTACCTCAGCGGTTTGAATGCGTTGTCAAAATTCATTACAAGTGCCGCATGAAAGTCTGGTGCATACCTGTCCAAGTAATACCGTATCCAAGCCCAGGCAGCCTTCATATATGGTAAGTTATATGATTTCAACGCATTCTACAGCCCATCCTCTAAACACCAGTACTTATAGCAACTACTTGGTCATACATACAAAAATGGCCTGTTGCAGAAAACCATGTGTTTATGAGCAAATCCACAAGGGCAGTGATGAGGGTTTGAACCTATGCACAGGATGTTCCCAGAAGCACCTTAGTCAACTGTACCACGACATGGTCAAAAGAATTGCAACCTTGAGTGCTACTGCCCTCATTAGGATCCCAAAGCTTTTCCGAAGCCCAATCGGGGTGTCACACAATTCTCCCATGCACCCGGGCTCTGTTAACCAAATGTTCTACCTCTACGCCCTTACTTCAATACATATAGAAATCACAATTATGTGATATATCAAATGAACTAATCCACAAGGACTGTGATGAGGGTTCGAACCTACCCACCGGATGTTTCATATGTTCATGTTGTGTACTACTAATTTTGCAGAAGGCACAAAAAAAACTAAACTTTCATGGTATAGCACATATATATGTACTAAATAAGGCCTAAGATATGGTATATTAGGATTGCTTATTTACATCTAAGATAGGGACAGGTTAGATTCTTTAGGTACTCTCCCCTCCCCCCCCCTTTTTTTCTAATGTGTCTGGCTCATTCGAGCACAGTAATTTGTTATCATTTGTGATACTGTATTCATGCACCATCCTTACCTAAATAATTTGTCCTTGTTTACCCAGTCAATTACCTTCAGAATTTTTTATGCGGTAATGTCATCCTTAATGAACTTGGAGCACATATCCAGGGCACAAGGGAAAAAACAGAAAACCAGGAAACTACCCCTGGGTTTGTGCACCCCAAGGAACAAGGGTACACTCTAGAAGCCCAAAGAGCCCAATAAGGATCTGGGCACTCAACGGTAACATGTGGACCCGAAAAAAAAGGGAACTTGCCCAGGAAGCCGAGCACAGTACGGTACTAGAAAACCAAAAACCACCATAGGTATGTACATAGTAAGCAGGGATAGGTACCCAAGAATCAAGACTCATACTCAGGAATTTGGGGCACACCTGGGGGTGAAGGACGGATAACCTGGAGTGCAAGTGAGCCCACCCAGAAAACATTTATCCCAGCTTGACTTGCACTAGCTTTTTATGAACTATACAAAATGTTTTTAAAAGTCTAGGAACATGCAACCTACCCAGCCATCTTTCTCTCCGTATCATTGTGTCCTTGCCATGAAAGTATCTAATCGATTAGATAATACTTTCCTTCTAAAGCTATGTGGTCTGTTAAATATAGTTCCAAAGAATACATGATCAACCAGGCTGTAATTTATACATCAGGCAGCAAACAGTTGCATCTAACAGCCTGGTTGACCAGACCACCAACCAACAGGTCTGGTCCGAGACCGGGCCGTGGGGTACATTGGTCCTCGGAACCACCACACGGTAATCCCAAGGTAAGGTATCCCCTCAAAATGTTTTACCAATCACTCCTCAAATACTTTCTCTAGTACTTTGCCTGGAATCTATATTATTGTATGTTCAAAGATACACAAAAGGTTGTGCCTAATAGCCAGACATGCACTATATATGTGCATATATATATATGCACACACAATTATACACACACTTTGTTTGACTGTATGTATATATACATATATATACATACATACAAATAGACATCATTAAGAGGAGCCTTGCCTCTGCCCAGTGTCCAGCAGAGAGAGAGCCCCACAATCTATTGAACC
Organism: Procambarus virginalis; assembly: GCA_020271785.1. Taxonomy (NCBI): domain Eukaryota; kingdom Metazoa; phylum Arthropoda; class Malacostraca; order Decapoda; family Cambaridae; genus Procambarus; species Procambarus virginalis. Next base: position 33,938,041 of record WNGS01169498.1, read on the forward strand.
ATAACTTGTTAGCATTGCCAGCCGACCAGACGGAATCGCAATGCACCCTTTGAAGGGTGGTAGACAGTTGGCGTGGGACTATACTTGCGTATCCACCCTGGCAACCACATACGTCAACCTCTCTGCCAGGCAATCAGAGGTTGCAACCTCTGAAGAGACAACTGACACAACACCTATACCCCCTATTAGACTATTTTACAGGAACTTCTTTTCCACAGCTCACAAAACGGAGGAAAGGGTCCTGAAAGATATTGTTAATAGAAACGTTATCCCTACAGACAAAAATCAGAAGATACAACTGACAATTTACTGTAAAACCAAAAAACGGCCAGCCTACTCATGAGAAACTCTCCAGACGCAAAGCAGAACGCTTTAAAAGAGACCAACGTCGTCTATGCCTTCAAATGCCCACTTGAGGACTGTAAGCCTCAAAGAACTCAGTATATAGGCAAGACAACATCTCTTTCCAGGCGATTAACGATGCATAAGCAACAGGGCTCCATTAAGGAACATATAATCTCTTCCCACAACCAGACCATCACTAGAGAAATCTTAGCAAACAACACAGAAATCATCGATAGATACAGCGGTAGCAGGCGGCTTGACATCTGCAAGGCACTAGACATCAAGAAGTCAACACCAGCAATCAACAGCCAATTAATGCACAACTATATTCTACCCACTTCAAGACTCCGCTCCAATATAGATGCATCAAGAAATATGGGTCAATAGCCCTCTGCAGTTACTTCCATTCTTACCTTCAATACCCATTGTTTTCGTGTTCTATCCTGTGTTGAAAGTTTTGTTCACCTCATCCAAAACTGTTGTAACATATCACCTCACCCAAATACGGGTATAAATAAAATGAAGCTGTTTAAATCATAGCATAAGTAAGAACTCTGTTCGTGTTTGCAGGTTATAGCTGTGGGTGTAGCTACAAGTCTTTGAAAATGTAATAAGTTATTACGAAACGCGTTCAAGTGTCGCATCAGACTTGAAATAAAAATGAATTTTGAGAATTGATTTTTCAATTACCATCAACAGTGAAAAAAAACATAAGAAATATTGAGAAAATTCGCGTTAGAATTATTAATCTTACTTTTTCGATCATATTTAATNTCTGACCGTCCGGTGAGGGGCTAAATTTGTACTGCGGAAATTAGCACGTCGTCGCCGTCAAGAGACGAATGGCATTAAGGCTTTTCTCCTAAGCTCTGAAGCACATGAAGATTATTTTTAAATAAATTATTATATTTTTCCATTATTTTTGTGGGATTATTGAAAAGTTTTCTTGCTCTTGGCTGCCATGTTAGGCTTTATTATTATTGTTGACCAGACCACACACTAGAAGGTGAAGAGACGACGACGTTTCGATCCGTCCTGGACCATTCTCAAGTCGATTGTGATGAGGAAGTAGAGACAAGCAATAAATAGGCAAAAGAGAGCTAGTGTTGGAAGCAGGTTTAGGATGAAAGAAATTTCATCCTTTATCTACAAATCATTCTCTCGCCTTGGTTACCCTTTGCATTTCATCAACTGTGCCTACTCTCAAGCTAAACGACATTTCTTTCATCCTAAACCTGCTTCCAACACTAATAGCCTTCCCTTCATATCTGAACTCAAAACTTTTATCAATACCTTTCGTCCTCTTGACATTAAACTCGCCTTTCGACAAACTAACACACTTCGTAGCAATCTAGTTCACACTGCTCCTCCTGCTTCTAGTGCTGCTGTGTCTACTCTATTTCCTGTTCGTTTTGTCCTCTCCAATACTTTGGCGAAACTGGCCGTACACTGAATGACAGACTTAAAGAACACAAGTGTTAAGTCTGCAGACACTAACAATGCTCTCTTCTGCCATGTGAGGGATTCTAATCATCCCATTGAATGGTCTTCCTCCAAAATAATCTTTCCTGCCTCTACTCTACATAGACGCCGTCTTGTTGAATCGGCTCTAATACACAATGTACCCAACATGAACTTGAGTCCTGGCTTTGTTGTTGTGGACTCTTCCCTTTCACAGTATATACTCAAATGCTCTAATCATTCTAACAAACATGACCTAACATAAGCCTACCCCTCCCATTTATCTTTCTTTCTCTTTCCTTTTCTTTCTCTCTTCTCCCTTTTTCTGTTCATTGTCTTCTACGCTCCCTTGCTATCCTCTTCTTATTCCTGTCTCCTTCTCATTTGGTAGTTATAATAGGAGCTGCCTCGTATGGGCCAATAGGCCCTCTGCACCTCCTATTATTATTACTATCCCCTCTACTACACCGTACTTTGCTCCTCAGCTCTCTCTTGCCTATTTATGATTGTCTCTACTTCATCACAATCGACTTGAGAATGGTCCAGGACGGACCGAAATGTCGTCGTCCCTTCACCTTCTAATGTGTGGTCTGGTCAACATACTTTGGCCACAATATTTTGACTCGTCGCCTGTTTATTATTATTATACTAATTTTTATCTCGATACCATGGATCGAGCACTAGGCTCTGGTAATCCCCTTAAGGTAAAAGAATATTTGAGCAAGTGATAACACATTACTTATCGAAGATTGCATTAGTTGCCAGGTACTTTTCTTGTAAACAAATTATTTTGCTCGTTTTTTTTTGTCACTACGAAGAAGAGACGCAGCTTACGTCCACATCCCTGTAATCGGACAAGAACGTGATTTTATTGTTATTTTTAATTATGAAGGTAAACATTTTAAAGTGGAAGGAAAGTAAACTCTGTGACTTGGTAACATACTGAGGTTCCCAGTGTGAAACCGACCACCAGTCATCCGTTGTCTTAGAAGGGGTGAGGTTCACGGCAGGACATTTCTTTCAACTTACACTGGTTTATCCTCTCACAGAGCCATTAGCTTCGTATAAAGTGTATGAAACGTAATGAGAGAGATAAACAGCAGACAGGCATGTTTCTTTGTAACGTAACTAATTTGCCGATTTACAAATCTGTGTTAAAGGCAATTTTAATACGAAAATAACGCAGAATAAGTACAGCTCGGTTTGCCCTGTTCCAGTTCGAACACCTGTGCTGTCAAACTATTAGTCACTCGTTGCATCATGGTTCTCTTAAAGCAGAGGACTCTCTGACACGCCCAACACCTCGACCTTCTGAAGCCAGAAGTCTGCCCGCTCGAACCACAAGCCAAGGGACTTGCAAGCACGATGAAAGTGGCTTACGAACTGTTGCTTTTATGGGTTGCGGTAGTGTCCTTGTGGTCGTCCTTTTCTTACACCACTACCGCCATCAACCACCACATAAAAGACCACCCCATACGCTACTTTACAGAGAGGGCGCTGCCCTCTACGAGAGAATCCCATTCTGATAATGTTCGCGGTGAATTTGCCTATAACAAGATATGGATTAGCAAACCTGATCGTGGAGGTCTCTGGAAGAGGCAGATCAATAACAAGGGATCGTGGAGGAGACCTGAACACGGTAGAGATTGGACGAGAATTAACATAACGTCACCGTGGAACGTAAACAAGAGAAGCGCAAGTCAGATCAGCTTCTCAGCGCTGAAACCTGTTACATCTAATAAGGACCTTGTGTCTCCACTCTTCGGCATTCAGGATTTGATTGTTGATTCTAAAATCCCTATAGAAGTCTCTACAAAACGTTCTGAATCATCTCCAACAGTCTCTGAAGCCTATGACATGGACACCAACTCCCTTTCAATAGGCTCCAAATCATCGGAGATTAATGGCAGAGCACTCGAGAATCTGTCTCAAGGCCAGGGAGAAGCTTCAATTCACTTCAGTCAACCAAACAGCAACGTTCGTTCAGCAGCAACAGATACCAAACGTCCAGTGGCGCAAGTCTTGTCTGCCGGGACTTCATCTACGATGGCCAAGTCTCCCTACGTCAACTCCAACCTCAATTGTTCTTGTCCCAACCAAACCTGCTTCAACTACGAAATTGGAAGCTCGTACGTAGTTCGCGGTAAGTTAAGAGAGAAGTCCTTGTAACTCATAATAGCTGTAATACTGAAGTGGGTCGTGGTTGTGTTTTTGGTTGAGCATACAGGTGATATTGCAGCAGCTTAAAAAACAAAACAAAAGTACTTTCTTCAGTGTACCGTGACGTCCGTGTGTGTGGCCACACTCTAGCAGTGTACAGTTACCGTTATAATATATGGCTTATAGTTGTTATAGAAAGGAAGCCTATTAAGCTTGTTGGGGGTTTTCCCCGGGCAACTACTGACTTTCCCCAAGAGTACCACCCACAACAGTGGACTATGTAGGCGATGAGTCGCAATAAACGTGGCTAAAGTATGTTGACCAGACCACACACTAGAAGGTGAAGAGACGACGACGTTTCGGTCCGTCCTGGACCATTCTCAAGTCGATTAATCGACTTGAGAATGGTCCAGGACGGACCGAAACGTCGTCGTCTCTTCACCTTCTAGTGTGTGGTCTGGTCAACAGTGGACTAACTCCCGGATATCCATTTACTGTTGAAGGCTCCAGGTGTTAGGAAACTAACCAAACGTCTGACCTTGCTTGGAAACTCAACTCTGGTGTAATAAAATTGATGTACTCTATCATTTACATTTTATTTGTAAATAATATAATCAAAATGTGAAACACTGATGGGGATATACAGCTTCCTCACTCGTAAGCCCTCGGCTCCCTTCCCTTCCATCGTTATCAGGAGTAAGTGCCAAGCCATTACGGCTATATAGCACTGGAAGGATCAGGATAAGGATTTGGGATGGGACGGGGGAGGATGGAAGCGTCTTAACTCGCTAGAAGTGAGGCGTAATATCTTATTAAAGCATTAAGATCATGACGAAATATTTAATTCGGGGAAAAATTAATTTGGGTGTTGGCTTACGAAACCTGTTCATCTTTCCCTAATCAAAGAAGGGTAGTTTGTATTTATGAAAACAGTTTGAGCACCGAAGAGCTACGAGGATGTCTATGACAATAACAATGGTGGGTAGAGAGCGGCCTTATAGCTTTTCCAAGCTCGTAAGCTGTTTAATAAATAAATAAATAAGCCTTTCCTTTCCAAAACTAGAATACATATACATCGCTCACAAATTAAGCTCTCTATATGAATATAGAATATTCATTATATAATTATTAGACTATTTCGACGTATGATTTTTTATATATAAACGGAATTATTAATTTATGAAAGCTTGTGAATAAAGGGTTATTATTTTAATATTTTAACACATTCATTAAAAAGAACTATATAATTCGGTGAGGTCAGGAGGGGGGAGGGTGAGGAACCTCCACCCATGAACCATCTCCTGCAAGTTTAGTTGAGGGCAAATTACTTATGCAAATTCTTCCAGACAGCAAAGTTTTTTTTTTGTACCTCAAAAGTCTTCGTGGGAGCAACTTTCACTTGAGAATTTGCATAAAAATGTTTGTATTACATTTGCTCTAATTTTGGCATTTTTTGTATAGTATTGACTTTAACTGTTACTGATATATTGAGACTACTTTTATAATACACGTATGTATAATATATATGTATAATATATATATATATATATTATATTCATATTATACATCTATAATATCGTGCTCTTTAGGTATGCTTGGGTAATTCAATAAATTAATTTGTTCAGCTGTTTTTCTTGTGTTGGTAAATACATTTGATTGAACACTTCAGATATGAATTATATATTTTGAATCAACACTAAACGTCTGTATCTAACAATTCTAACCTAAACAGACCGATTATTCATCGGCATTTTCTAACCTAATTTAACAAATGCCTTAATAATTAAGGCAATCTCTCAAATATGTCAATAGTGTGATATTAACAAAGAAAATAAATGATCGCAAGATTGACTAGAGAAGGAAAAACAAGTACACTTCAACAGGTCGATCCTTGGAAATTCTGAAATGATAAAAAATGCCTTAAGGATAAACTAATTTAATTAATTTCAAACTTGGAAAACATCCATATTCCTCTCTTCATATAAACCCAACCCAGTACCATTGTCACCCTCTCCTAACGCCCTCCTAACTATACTACCATCCTTTTCTTTCTCTACAGTGTTTATAGCTCTTTTGTATCTTGTACAGAATTTGTCTCCTTTGACACCGTGCAGAGCATGGTTAATTACGTGGACTCCATTGTATGTACAGAAGAGAGCAAGAGGGTAGGCATTGAGAGTAAGGAGGAGATGCAGTTCCTGGTCACATGCCTTCTGTGCAACAACACCTACTTTGAAGGTCAGTGGATTAAGCATTGACGATCAGTTATGGGGACAAGGAGTCACAATAACGTGGCTGAAATATGTTGACCAAACCACACTAGAAAGTGGAAGGACGACGACGTTTCAGTCAGTCCTGGACCATTCTCAGGTCGATTGTGAACGGTCCAGGATGGACCGAAACGTCGTCGTCCCTTCACTTTCTAGTGTGGTTTGGTCAATATCAGTTATGGGTTTTCGTTATATGAATGTGTTTCCTTTTTAAACCTGCTTAATAATGGATGGATCTGTCCTCTATTTTTTCCCTTCTAATTTATTACATTTCACGGCCCGTACGCTGACAAAGTTTTACTACACCCCGGTGGCTCTTCCGTATCCAGTTTATACAGCTCTAATAATTTTGTATGTCCAAATCATGTCCCTACAGGTCATCGTGACATAGCTCATTGTTCACTGTATGCTTTCCAGTACTGTCGGTTCTGGGAATAATTTTGTAGCAAACCCTAGCGGTTTATTGTGAAGTGTGCGCGTGCCTTTGATTATGTACATGCACAAAATCCCTGCATTATTGGTATCTACGTTGCAACAGTTTAGCATAACGTTCTTGCAGGAATGAAGACCATGTCGAACATTCTGACCTCCGGCCTGGTGATGAAGAGCGAAGACCAAGAGCAATTGGAGATCCACAACCACGTGACTGGTAATGTTTCTCACTCTCACACTCTCTCTCTCTCTCTCTCATTCACTCTCTCACTCTCTCTCTCTCACTAAAATGGTCGGTCGTTATTCCATTAGATACCCAATAGTTTGAGATGAAAAGGCCATGAATTGAATGGTATACACTACAATGAAAAGCTAATATAACTCATTGTTACAAGACTGAGAAACCGTAAGACAAGGACACGATCAGTCTCTCAAATTCTCCAGGATATAGATAAGATGGACAATGGCACTATTAAAAAAAGGACCAAGGTATATATATATGGATGCTGAACGCGTAGATGAACCAGAAGCAACCTAGAGATTATAATATAGTAAGGAAGGTGAACAAACTAGGAAGCGATAGTTCAAAGTCCGTATTTATGGTCAAAAGTAGGTGTGATAAACTTCAACTGGTCGTAATTAAGAGGTTGAGACCAAACGTTAAAGCTTGAACCCTGCCATCAGAGAGACGCGAGTGCACACCTGCAGCGGCAGGAAGAACAGCTTTTAAGAACCAAAAGTTCCATTCGATGGGGTCCCCAGTGTGCAACGGCGTCTGTGGAGGAGCCCCCTAGTCTGAAGCAACAGAGAAACTAGAAAGGGTTTAGGAATTTGCTTCGGAGTAAATCGTGGAAAGGACTAATGACGACGGGACGAGAGAACTACGAATAATAGTGTTAGAGGAAGTTACGGGGAGGGGGGGGGGGAGGAAAAGAATAGAGAGGGGGACGATGGGAATGAGAGGCAGGCAGACATTACAGGTTTAAAATACTCATAAACGAAAGGCCATTGATGGAAGCTAGACAAAATGAGCCATTATAATATTGAGTAATGGGACCATGAAACGACGGGAAGACGGAGTAGTTGACACTGGATTTGAAAGAAAACGAGGGGATTGGGAACAGTTTCTTTAGTCGATCGACGGCAAAACGAACGAGTGCTGGGAGACGCAGCTTAGGTGAGTGTACACAGAGACAACCTTGCCAGAATACATTTCTGGGTACGAATGATTACTTATGTAAATAGCCATGTTGGATTGATATCTATCTTAAATAACTGAAATTTTCTTAACTTTCTGTATACTAGTATATAATTGTGTATAACATTAAAATATAATGCTTGTGTGAGACTGAGTCTTTACAGCAGAACTTTATGCTATTCTCTATGCTCTCCGTCTCTTACTTTCTCATTATCATTCCTCCTTTGTGGTCGTAGTTGACTCTCGTAGTGCTCTCATGGCTCTAGGGTCCTTTAATCCTGTCCATCCGGTGGTTATCGAGATTCAACATTGGCTGTTTCTTATTTCTAGTAAATTTAAATCAGTAGTTTTGCTGGGTTCTCAGCCATATTGGTGTTTCTTTCAATGAGCGTGCGGATGCTGCCGCTAAGGAAGCTATCAGTTCTTGTCCCATCTCTCGTAAAGGTATTTCTTATTCCGACTTTTATCCTGTTATTAATTCCTCCATCCTTGTCCGTTGGCAGGGTTGTTGGTCCTCTGTAGTTGGTAACAAGCTGCGTACTCTCAAACGTAGTGTGTCCCCGTGGCCTTCCTCCTACCACCGTAACCGGCGGTGGGAAACTGTTTTGGCACGGCTGCGGGTTGGCCATACTCGCTTAACCCACGGTCACTTAATGAAGCGCCGCCCTGCTCCTTATTGTCCAATTGCGTTGTCCCTCTTACAGTTGTGCATATCCTTGTTGAATGTCTCGACTTCCAGGACGAGCGTGTCTTTTGTTTTCCGACCGTCCCTCGCGGTCACTTGTCCCTCGATAGAATTCTAGGTGAATCGGATACTTTTGATATCGTTCGCCTTATGCGTTTTTGTTCTCGTATTGGCATTCTTCGTGATATTTAGCGCCCTCTGATTATCCCGCACTTTGATGGTGCTACATAGCCTTCCCGTTTGGTGCCTTCTTTTGATAATTACCTTACCTTGTGTGAGACTGAAATAGTTATTATTAGTTGACTAGCTCTTTAGTGTGTCAAAACGGCCGCTGTAGCGTTCGGAAATCTCGGCGTTTCATAATGTGCTTCATAGTCTTCCCGGCTTGGTGCCTTCTTTGATAATTACTAACTTACTTACTTTGATAATTACTTACTTCCTAATTAAGGGAAAATTACGGTATAGAAAACTGATGCATGGATTATGCTCTCGGGGGGGGGGGGAAACTAAATCCTTGCAATATGTGCATCTTGAAGCCTTTTGAACACTTTAATGATGCTGATTGCTATAATAAGCATTGTATCACCCTTGCATACTAAGCTTCAGACCAACATAGTATCTCGATTTGTTTACGATGAATGTATAGTAAGGGATGCCTCCGCTTCCCCCCTTTACCTCCCTACAGGAGAGTGGACAGGGTGGGACACTGAAGTGGACACATCCGTGACTGAGAAGGGAATCGTCGTGCTCGACCCCAACACAGGAATGCCTGATCCAGAACAGCACATCACGCCACGAACAAACTACGCTCTGCTCCTCCCAGGCGACTTCAAGATGTCGTGTGACGATGGTAAGGAAATTGAAGGTTAGGGGGACAGAAGTCAAAAGTGGACAGGACAGGGTGGATGAGATGGGAGAGAAAAGTGGTGAGGAGTAGTTAAGGATATCATGACACTACTGAGAAAGCATAAGTGACAGGGTGGTAAACAAATAAAGTAGAGAGAAAAATGGTTGGGAGGAAAGTGAACAAGTGGGAGAGCGGGAAATAAAATTCTGGGATTAAGTGAAAGACGCAGATATCTTAGTTACGATGTTGTCACTTTGTTTATAAAGATTCGCTATACTTCGATCCGGATATATTGGTCACGAAGGTTGTTGCCGGAGGAAGTGGGAAAATGGTGAAGAAAGACTGTCATTGTACTATTCTGACCTCTTACTTTAAGAATAGAAATGGGACTTGATAGATCATTCTCTAACATGACCTCTCTGAATAGACTGCAAAGGTCACCCCCCCCCCCCACCCACCACTGTTATGTAAATTTTGTTCCCGTTTTCTCTTATGAACAATATCGAAGACTATTTTCTTCGTCGGTAGAAAACACCTACGAGGAATGGGGCCTCCTGAGCTACAATGCAAGCAAATCTGCAATAATTATGACTAGTTACGTCATCTGCGAAACTAAAATAGACTCCACGACTAGTGCACCCCAGACGACCGCGACACAAGGATCTAAGACCCCTTCGTCGACTACAGCTACAGTCACGACTACATCGTCTTCATCCACTACATCAAAGACCCCTGATGGTGAGTGATGGTTTAGTGTGGAATGATATGATCTTGGTGATTAAGACTATGCCAACCAGGAGGTGACACGGGCATGAATAGCCCGTAAGTGGTAAAGATCTTGGGTGAGTAGTAGGCATAAAGTGTAAGGAAGCGTACGTAGTCATAAACGTATCCCTACACCCACTAGGGGTGAGTGTTGGGGGAATATACACTCAAATGCTGCTCTCATTAAAATATTTCAGGTTTGGGGGAAGGGATATCTGAATGCATGTGGTATATATTTATCGTACTAGATGTGGCACTCGACTGTTTCAGGGTCTCCCTTTCCCCCCTCTCCTCTGTATTTTCGTATCTCAACCCCACTTATGACCCCCTCCATCTCCCCTATCTCTTCCCCTATCTTCCACCTCTCTATTTCCCACTCTCCCATCCTCCGCACCTTTCTCCTTCCTTCTCCCGTAACGCCTCCCCCTCTCAGAGAAGATATTACGAAGCACTGAAAAAACTATTACAAATGCTGCCAAAAAGCGTATCACCTGGACTTCAGGCCTCATAAAAATTGCAGAAGATATCTATAGGTGCCGATATTTCTTTCCTGCCCGAAACGCTTTGCGTAATAGTGGCTTTAGGCATTGTATGTACTAGCCCTATCTATAAAACAATCATTCTTTGTAAAATCCGTTGTATGTATGTACCTTACCTAAATAAACATTTTATTTTATTTTTTATTTTATTTTTATTTTAAACGGCAGCACTGAAACAGACCCCCTGACTGGCCTATGACACACCCCCTCCCCTCCTCCTACCATGTGTTATCTTGGAAAGTTGGTAGAGGCATCCTGGCCTACTACTTTGGCCAGATAAACACAGACAGGCACTCTTTATTTTATTGACATCAATATTATTAAAATGTATGTATGAATACACAGACGAACATCGATGCTTTTCTTTGTACTTAAAAATGCTTTTAAAATATCCAAATTGTCACACTTCATTAAACACTGCCCATTATTCCAGGATGCTGCCAGCTGCCACAGACGAATCTGATGGATCTAACAGAGCTAGTCAGTGGAACACTGACGAATATGCCGGTAAGTTACTAAACTATATTTATAAATTGAAACTAGTCTGCGGTTGAAGGCGAGACACTTGGGCTAGCCTCAACCAATTATTCATAATAATTCTTGTTTGGCATGTGCCAAACATGCACGGTTTAGGGTAATCTTCTACCAGCCATTGTTTTGTAATTTATGTAATGTGATAAATTTTGGTCGAATTACAGCGTGGAGTGAGCGAGGTGTGTCCAGGGCAGGTGGTGGAGGTAGGCTGCCGCCTTGGGTACTCCGGCAGCTTGGAGCTGGGATGCGATGCTTCAGGTCCATCACTGGTGGTCACTACAGACTCCTGTGTTCTTAACTGGATCCTAGACGTTCAGGAAATGGTGAGACGAAGAAGGGATTAGTGGGACACTAGGTGGGTTAGCGAGACACGACGACTGTTCACAATTCACTAATAATACTATGTTGATTGCGAACAATGCATAATGCTTAAGTGAGGTTGCTGGACAAATTGGTATATTGACCTTGTAAATTAATGTTTGCCTGTAAAGTGGCATATCAGTTTCCTGTTGATTAATTCAACATATGTATCGGGAAAGTAACTTTTGTAAATATAAGAATACAGTACATTTATTAATTATCTCCCAGGTAGTTACTGTGTAGCCCCCCCCCCTACACCCTCAAACACGTAATTTATGAATATCACAATTAAATCGAAAGGACGTGGGTTCGAACCTGCGTCTAGGCTAAAGAAGCTCGTATGCCCATCATGGCCCAGTCGGTAGTACATATGTGCCAGAGACGCTTAGAAATACAGGTTGGAGTCTATTGTACGTCTTCAATAATAAATTGTTGGTCATGGGAAAACTTCGCATATTTATCACTATTATCATCTGTAGGAATGTTATCAAATTATTTAACAGCTCTCCGTTTATGATGATAATCCAGCCCCGTTCTCTTGATATGTCACTCTGTTGGGGGGGGGGGAAGATATATAAATATATATATATATATATATATATATATATATATATATATATATATATATATATAATATATATAGATATATTCGATATTATATATATATATAGATATATATATATATATATATATATATATATATATATATCTATATATATATATCTATATATCTATATATATATAATATATACTATATAAATAATAATAATAATATTACAAGTTTGGCTCCAAATACATAATTCGCAGTTCAATCTCCAGGACAGTTGTATTCAGGTGGGGTTTGACCCCGCAGGTAGAGTCGAGGAACGTCTCGGCCGTTGCCATAGCTGATCAGGTCAAGAACAACACTCTTCAGCACCAGCAGCTGACCTATAATGACCTCAGCACTCTAAATGGTGTTGTTTCCAACCTTAATAGTCTCTTTCAAGACCAGTAAGGTCTCTGGACGTGTTTTACACCTCTTATACACCTCTTTTTCTTTTGGGTATTAGGTCAGTGTATTCCCTTGTGTTAGAGAGCTCTATCTTGCATGTTCTCAGAATAGTGTATGGAGGTGGCTTCTGCTACCTCGGCTTTATTACTCATTTTTTTATACCACTTCAAATGCTTATGATTGCTTTAAGTATATAATGAAATCACAAAGCGTGATATATCTTGGGAGAAATCTTCAGATAGGGTGATTAAAATCGAACCGCTGCCAGAATTAGATTCTATCATGTGTGGTAAAAACTCCAGGCATATATCTCCTTTTAATTGACTTCAATAAATTAAAGTTTATCTTATTTTTTCTTAGTAGGTAAGAATTGAGTGGACTGTATGTACTTGTTAAAACTGCCTGAAATTAATCTCACACAAATGGGGGGGACAAGTTGTAGCTTAAACCACTTTGTAAGGGCTCCTTCTTAAACTACAAATTGTTTACCTGAGTTTAATTTTATTTTTTATCATACCACATATGGTGGTCTAATCTACTATTATTTCAACAATTACTACTAGTTATGAATATTACTACTACAATAACTAGAATGGCCTTATCTGAGCCTGTAGTAAGGGCCCACTAAGGCTGTGTCATGGTAGCATCTATGTGGGTGTGGCCCTGTGCCTCATGGTGCCAATGGCGGCTGTGGAGGCCTTCAAGGCTGGCAACAGCTAGGTACATGTGTAGTTCTACTGCTCAGCTACTTGCTGTTCCAAGTCACAATTTACCTGTTTGGGATGCAAGGAGTTAGTACATTTCCCTAAACATATCAATACAGGTATGACATGGTATGTGAGGGCTGTAAAAATGGGGTACACGTACATGGTGTTGGTGTTGTTCATATTTTGTAACCGTCTTAAATTTGATATTAAAAAGTGCACTAGAATAATAAACAAATACTTGGTAAGACGGATACTGGAGTGCTCTCATTTGTAGTAGTGATGTTGCTGTGGCAGTTTCTTAAGGCAGAGTAGGTCTATCCTGTGGCCATTATCACAACACACACGCGAGCTCCATTGTTATTGTTTTCGTGTCAGCATGGCGTCTGTAAGAGACGCTCTCCCTCCCTTGTTCCAATATTTTTTCTACTTCTAATTTAAATTTACGTTAACAAGGGAATCAAGCTATATTTTGGTGTTAATAATTATATTCAGTCTTATTGAACACTTTTTTATTCAATTTAGACTTTAAACTGTTGTATGAACAGTGGTTTAATAATGTAAATACACGTCGACGTCGATGACGTCACGGAGTCTCCCATTCTCTAAATTTAAGAGGATACTGTTAAGGGAAGACTATACTATTGTGTGTCGGTTTCCCGACATCATGCACGCATTACCAAATGCTCCTGGATGATGGATAATATATTCTAGGTCACCCGCTCAGTTCTTACAGATCTAAGTGTTTTAGATATTTTGGTGTTTATTTTTTTAGATTTTTTGTTTTTGTAATATTTGTGTGCGATTTAGTTTGGGATTTTAGTTGTTACGTAAAAGTATTTACCTGTTACCACCTACAGGGAGTTACAGCCAATTGTAAAGCTCCTCCTCTTGGTTAATATAACTTGATGTATTCAATTCTCCCAACACAACAACACAACTTTGTACTTGTCCATATCTGGCTCTCTTGTGTTTACAACTTCCGCCTGTGTCCCCTCGCTCTCCGGCTTCCCCCTTGAGAATACAGTGAAGAATAACCAAGTTAATCCCTGGCATTAGGAACGTCCCTCGTGAAGCGAAACGAAGAAAACTCGATTTAAATTTCCTCAAGCTAGAGGGAGCACCACTGATGTATACAGATGGGTGAACAGGTTTACCTTGGTCTAAATGTATTTCAAGAAGTATTATTGCAGTTAGAACACCAAGTTCATTCATATTGTATAAGTTAGATTCGGAGAAGAAATGGACAAGGACTCGTTCGGAAATTAAACTGCAGATCTGTACAACAAATTTTGCTTAATGTTACATAAACCGTTTCAAGCATGTTTGGATAAATAGACCAGTTGGAGTGGTAGAATATATACGACCTGCGTCCCATTGGCTCTTATTCTTATGATTTTGTATCCTATTTCTCTTTTTCTGGAAAAGACTGTCCCTGATCAACCTGTCTATCCCTTGCAATAACATGTACGTCGTAATCATGTCTTTTCTGGGGGATTTTCTAAGTGGTTAGACTGAGTTTCCTTAACCTGGCATGGCTTAGTTTCTGTGTGTATGGAATCTGTCCTGTTGCAAGCAACCATCGACAATTTCAAAATGTTCTTAAAGCCTCGCCAGATGGGGATTCAGTGACGATGTTGCACATTTTGAAACGGGTTGAAATTGAAATTGAAATTGAAATACGTTTATTGATGTAAATACACACAAAGGGATGAGGTAGCTCAAGCTATTCTCACCCCGTTCAGTACATCGTGTTAATACATACATAGACACACATCACAAACAATAATCATATTACCAAACATTCTGAGAGATAAACATATACATTTCCTCCTTCAACGGGTTGTGTGCGCGTATTCGCCTATTTATGCTTGCGGGGGTTGAGCTTCGGCTCTCTGGTTCCGCCTGTCGACTGTCAATCAACTGGTGCACAGATTCCCGAACCAATTGGACTCTAACCGTGCATCTGTGTACACCTTCTTGAGGTTATCTTGAGATGATTTCGGGGCTATTTTTTTTTTAGTGTCTCCGCGGCCCGGTCCTCGACCAGGTCTCCACCCCCAGGAAGCAGCCCGTGACAGCTGACTAACACCCAGGTACCTATTTTACTGCTAGGTAACAGGGGCATAGGGTGAAAGAAACTGTCCATTGTTTCTCGCCAGCGCCTGGGATTGAACCCAGGACCACAAGTCCAGCGTGCTGTCCGCTCGGCCGACCTGCTCCCGCATGTGTATGTTATAGATTTTGATTTCTTGCTGCAGTGTTTACATCACTATGCACCTAACTAAAATAGCAAATAGCACACAATTAATGCTAAATAATAAATTACATGGGAAAACTTGTGTTGATATGACTTGAACAAATGTAGAGAAGTTCAACTAAATTGTTCAGTTGGTTATTATGATACCATCCCCGCCTTGCATGTTGTACCATTCCCCACTCTTCAGTGGTACTACTGTACCACCCCCACTCTTCAGTGGTACTACTGTACCACCCCCCCTCTTCAGGGTACTACTGTACCACCCCCACTCTTCAGGGGTACTACTGTACCACCCCCACTCTTCAGTGTACTACTGTACCACCCCCACTCTTCAGTGGTACTACTGTACCACCCCCACTCTTCAGTGGTACTACTGTACCACCCCACTCTTCAGTGGTACTACTGTACCACCCCCACTCTTCAGTGGTACTACTGTACCACCCCCCACTCTTCAGTGTACCGTGCACTCTGGCAATAAGTGCCTCACTAATTGCAACTTTCAACTGCATGAATTGAATGAAAAAACGTCGCATTTAATATAATTTATGCAAGGCTAACCGGACTCGCATTATCATACATTATTAGTGAGTAATTAATGTCCCTGAAATGTGACCAACGCGCTCACTCTCAAACTGGTAACATTAACGACTAAACTACTAGACTAGATTGTAAAGGTTAAGCTTGGATAACGTGTAAGACGTGGGATCACTAGTTATAAAACCCGCGGTTCGAGTCTCGAGTTACAGCCCCGCTCCTGTGCCAGGTTAGTCCACTACGGGCTCACCATAGCCCGTGCTACTTTGGCACTTTTGTTCTAAGTAGCTGAATCTAAAGCAACAACAGGTTCGAGTCTCCTAGACCCCAGGTGAATAGAATCGCTAGAGTTTAAAGCGTTGGTTAGACAAATATGAGTTTAGTTGGTATTCCCAACCAAACTGATGTCTTGTTCATCCAATTGGACTGGTCGGTCGGTCGGTACAGAAACGGTCTTGTGTTATGCAGGGACAGCGTTCGATTCCCCTTGATGGTACATGTGGTTGGGTGCTGTTATTTTATTCATCCTCGCACGCTAGTTGCTATCCTGTCCTCATATC
>WNGS01169498.1:33954788-33987039 GCA_020271785.1 Procambarus virginalis
AGAAATGGACAAGGACTCGTTCGGAATTAAACTGCAGATCTGCCGAACAAATTTTGCTTCATTTACATAAACCGTTTCAAGCATGTTTGGATAAATAGACCAGTTGGAGTGGTAGAATATATACGAGCTGCGTCCCATTGGCTCTTATTCTTATGATTTTGTATCCTATTTCTCTCTTTTTCTGGAAAAGACTGTCCCTGATCAACCTGTCTCTATCCCTTGCATAACATGTACGTCGTAATCTTAGTCTTTTCTGGGGGATTTTCTAAGTGGTTAGACTGAGTTTCCTTAACCTGGCATGGCTTAGTTTTCTGTGTGTATGGAATCTGTCCTGTTGCAAGGCAACCATCAACAATTTCAAATGTTCTTAAAGCCTCGCCAGATGGGATTCAGTGACGATGTTGCACATTTTGAAACGGTTTGAAATTGCAATTGAAATTGAAATACGTTTATTGATGTAAAATACACACAAAGGGATGAGGTAGCTCAAGCTATTCTCACCCCGTTCAGTACATCGTGTTTATACATACATAGACACACATCACAAACAATAATCATATTACCAAACATTCTGAGAGATAAACATATACATTTCCTCCTTCAACGGGTTGTGTGCGCGTATTCGCCTAACCCCTTGTACTGTACACACTTGCGGGGGTTGAGCTTCGGCTCTTTGGTTCCGCCTCTCGACTGTCAGTCAACTGGTGCACAGATTCCCGAACCAATTGGACTCTAACCGTGCATCTGTGTACACCTTCTTGAGGTTATCTTGAGATGATTTCGGGGCTTTTTTTAGTGTCCCCGCGGCCCGGTCCTCGACCAGGTCTCCACCCCCAGGAAGCAGCCCGTGACAGCTGACTAACACCCAGGTACCTATTTTACTGCTAGGTAACAGGGGCATAGGGTGAAAGAAACTGTCCATTGTTTCTCGCCAGCGCCTGGGATTGAACCCAGGATCACAAGTCCAGCGTGCTGTCCGCTCGGCCGACTTGCTCCCGCATGTGTATGTTATAGATTTTGATTTCTTGCTGCAGTGTTTACATCACTATGCACCTAACTAAAATAGCAAATAGCACACAATTAATGCTAAATAATAAATTACATGGGGAAAACTTGTGTTGATATGACTTGAACAAATGTAGAGAAGTTCAACTAAATTGTTCAGTTGGTTATTATGATACCATCCCCGCCTTGCATGTTGTACCATTCCCCACTCTTCAGTGGTACTACTGTACCACCCCCACTCTTCAGTGGTACTACTGTACCACCCCCACTCTTCAGTGGTACTACTGTACCACCCCCCCCCACTCTTCAGTGGTACTACTGTACCACCCCCACTCTTCAGTGGTACTACTGTACCACCCCCACTCTTCAGTGGTACTACTGTACCACCCCCACTCTTCAGTGGTACTACTGTACCACCCCCACTCTTCAGTGGTACCGTGCACTCTGGCAATAAGTGCCTCACTAATTGCAACTTTCAACTGCATGAATTGAATGAAAAAACGTCGCATTTAATATAATTTATGCAAGGCTAACCGGACTCGCATTATCATACATTATTAGTGAGTAATTAATGTCCCTGAAATGTGACCAACGCGCTCACTCTCAAACTGGTAACATTAACGACTAAACTACTAGACTAGATTGTAAAGGTTAAGCTTGGATAACGTGTAAGACGTGGGATCACTAGTTATAAAACCCGCGGTTCGAGTCTCGAGTTACAGCCCCGCTCCTGTGCCAGGTTAGTCCACTACGGGCTCACCATAGCCCGTGCTACTTTGGCACTTTTGTTCTAAGTAGCTGAATCTAAAGCAACAACAGGTTCGAGTCTCCTAGACCCCAGGTGAATAGAATCGCTAGAGTTTAAAGCGTTGGTTAGACAAATATGAGTTTAGTTGGTATTCCCAACCAAACTGATGTCTTGTTCATCCAATTGGACTGGTCGGTCGGTCGGTACAGAAACGGTCTTGTGTTATGCAGGGACAGCGTTCGATTCCCCTTGATGGTACATGTGGTTGGGTGCTGTTATTTTATTCATCCTCGCACGCTAGTTGCTATCCTGTCCTCGTATATCTTCCAAGTATTATGTAGTCAGGCTTTTTCCTGATGATACTTGCAACAATTAAGCAATTAATAGACTCTCTGCAGATTCCTCCAATATTAGGTACAGAAAATCATATAATGTCTCAAATAGTTTTAAGATGGGGGATGACTTGCCCATTTGATACACACGCACGCGCATCCTGGTATACTGGACAGCACTCCTGGTCCCTGCCACACACCTGAACCTTGATACACCTGTCATCCACAGGTAAAGGGGATAAATGAGACCGAGCAGCGTGTGGTTCAGGCCCTGAACTACACCACTAAGGTGTCGGGGATAACTAGTGACATCCTAAGTGTACCACCCACATGGACAGGCCTCGAAACGGTGAGTATTCTGTATGCCTGCACTCTGTATGCCTGCACTCTGTATGCCTGCACTCTGTATGCCTGCACTCTGTATGCCTGCACTCTGTATACCTGCACTCTGTATACCTGCACTCTGTATACCTGCACTCTGTATACCTGCACTCTGTATACCTGCGCTTGTATACCTGCGCTTGTATACCTGCACTCTGTATACTTGCACACTGTATACCTGTACTCTGAACATTATATAAATTATACACAGCTTTACTGTACACACTTGTAGCTTGTGCGTTGCCCACATACCTGTAACTAGTACACATGCTCCACACGGTTTCTACACACCTGAATTCTAAATGTGTACCTTGTAAACATGCACTCTATATATGTTATGTACTTTCCTCTTCATGCGGGTGTTTGACACATCTGAATAATTTAAAAGGTTTAAAACATTTGTGCTCATACCTGCACAATATACATGTGCACTGCATATATTATCTTACACACAATATACACTCGCGCAGAATACGCACTTGTACTCTATACGTACATGTATATTCTCCGTGAATCTCGCATTCTCGATGTCTCCTTGACATCTCCTCCTCGACGTCTCCTTGGCGTCTCCTCCTTGACATCTACACTATAACCCTCCGTAAGTGGCGTTCTCTCTGACTCGCAGATGGAAGCCGGTCAAATGGGATCCTTTCTCTTGTTGAACTTGGAGACGTCAGGATTCATCGTAGCTGACCAGGTCACCAATGATACAGTGACCTTCCTCGAACCCCAGGTCAACATGACTGTAATCTCCACACCCAGGTCAGTGCCTAGTTAGTATCATCACTATCTCCAGGTCAGTGCCATGCCAGAAAACTCGCCGGGAATGACAATATGGGACATGAATTCCAAAGCTCGGATAATTCCTGATGTGTATAGCATATTTTATTTTCTTGCGCACATCAAAGATGCTGATATCAACTGAAAGGGGCATCACTCGTGTTGTCTTTAATTCTGTCTGTCTGTCTTTCAGTATGTATACATTTTCAGGTCATTTAAGGAAGAGACCACATCAAACATTGTCATCCACTCTTCCGTGGAAATAAACTTTCATTCACCTGGGTTCCCAACCACTTGGGGCGGACAGTAGAGCGACGGTCTTGCTTCCTGAAGGTCGGCGTTCAATCCCCCGACCGTCCAAGAGGTTGGGCACCATTCCTTCCCCCCGTCCAATCCCAAATCCTTATCCTGACCCCTTCAAAGTGCTGTATAGTCGTAATGGCTTGGCCCTTTTCCCTGATAGTCCAATTCAATTCACCTGGGCTCTAGCAGACTCGAACTACTGACCTCTCGCGTGTGAGGCCGAACCTCTATCCCCTTTAGCGGCAGTAGTTGCTTCTGGAATATTTTCTTATTAAGACTGTTCATAGCAGAGTGGATAGAGCTTGACGCACGTGGGATCCGTGATTCGAGTCTGCTAGAGCCCTGGTGAGTGAAATTAAATATATTACCATCTAAATCCTCTTAGCTCGGCTTTCATCCATATAGATTGTGTGAATGTTTAATGTTTTTATCTAACAGAATGTCACTGGGAAACATTTTTGGATTCAATGATACATTTAGCTTAAAAAAAAACTTATGATTCAGCATAGTTGTCTATTTGTGTTTTACTTTGCGTCGATGAGAGAATTAATAATGCTAAAAAAATGACTTTATTGTAAACATATCGCTAAGAAAAGCTGCATATAAATAACATAGATTACCTTGTTAGGTAATCGATTTTACCTAACCTTGTAGATAGTTACCTAACCTTACTTTTGAGAGTAAGGCAAGGTAGTTCTGAAGGCACCTTGCCTTACTCCACCAGAGAGTTGTTGTCTGACAAAGAGCTGTACTTGCCTGGCCCCAGCGAGCCGACCTTCTTACACCTGCCACAGGACTTCGTGACCCTTTTCCCAGAAGCGCAGCCGCAGGCCAAGCTGGTGGGATTCTTCCTGCAGCAGCAGGCAGCTTCCTTGGCTTTGCCAGCCAGTCTCAGTAGGTAAGCCAAGAGCCTGGATGTTGTTTTAGATTCAGCTACTCTGAACGAAAAGTTCCAAGTAACACGGGCTATAGTTAGCCCGTAGTGGCCTGTAAGAGCCTGGAGATAAGAGTTTGTTACACGCATATTGTGGTGTAACGCAAGGCAGGGAGTTCATACCATTGGTTTTCTTTGGTGTGACCGCTCTACTGAAAGCTTTTTTCAGGTAGCTGAGCTTGTGATGCTGTTATCTCAGTTTAGGGTAAACTTTACAAGAGATATTCAGTGGTTCCTACAACTTTACCGGCACTCACTCATTCCAGCACGTGCTGCGCCCAAATTGGATTCTCTATTACAATAATAATCTAGCGTTGCGAAGTTTCGAAGCTCAAACTGTTTAATAAATACAAAATAAACCTTCATGATTGGAGAAATAAGTTCAGATTTTGGGAGTAGACACGTATATGATTAGCGAATCCTATCCCTGGATATCATCACGCTATGCCTTAGAGAGACTGGAACTATCTAAATTCTCTTCCTTATTCAATACTATCAATTGCATATCTTCTCCCTCGTTTATTTCTTGTATTTTTTTATCAACTACTTGCCTTCATCCTCACAAATCTATTGGCTGGAGAAATTGATTGTTGTGTGGTTCGAAGGGAGGCAAGAGGGATAATGTGGTGAGTGATAAGGGTTGAATGGTACGGTATTCTCCAGTCTCTGACCCACTCGTGCTCACTCATAACACACAGGAAGGTACTAGTGTTCACTCATAACCCACCGGAAGGTACTAGTGTCTACTCATAACCCACAGGAAGGTACTAGTGTTCACTCATAACCCACAGGAAG
Organism: Procambarus virginalis; assembly: GCA_020271785.1. NCBI lineage: Eukaryota > Metazoa > Arthropoda > Malacostraca > Decapoda > Cambaridae > Procambarus > Procambarus virginalis. The sequence continues at coordinate 33,960,067 of WNGS01169498.1, forward strand.
GTACTAGTGTCCACTCATAACCCACAGGAAGGTACTAGTGTTCACTCATAACCCACAGGAAGGTACTAGTGTCCACTCATAACCCACAGGAAGGTACTCATGTCCACTCATAACCCACAGGCAGGTACTCATGTCCAACTCATGCCCGCAGGAACGTGCCACACGCCAGATACAAAATTATCAACAGCCTGGTGGTGAGCCTGACATTGGACAAGGCGGGAAACTCTGCAAATTTCACGTCGCTGAGTGATGGAGTTCTGTTGAGTTTCCGTCATACTGTTAAGGAGAGCGGTCCCTACTTCAGGTTGGTGTACCTACCCTGTCCTCATAGAGTCCTCCTCCAGTGATACTGAATTAGTTGGAAATAAACAAGAAATAAACTTAAAATAAAATGTTCTTTCGTTCTGAATAATGCACAGCTGGTTTCGTCGGTAAGCTATTGTGATGGCCTTAAGACCTTCCTGGGGTTGATAGATCTTATCCCAAACACCCAATAAGGCGTCACAATAGCAGACAGAAAGAAATAGGGGGAAAATATACTCCATATTGGGTATTATATTTTAACATTTATTGTATAACCTTGTGATTTATATAAAGTGGGAACTTGTCTTGTATCTATTTATAACCCAGTAGAGTACTTCTAAAAAAAAGGCTCCATTACCGCCAGAATTATAGACTAGTAATCTATATACAGTATAATAAATGGATTGTCTTTGTACATGCTTAGATGTCAGAAGTTTGGAGCTAGTCTCGTTAAATTTTCTAAGGCGGCTGTTGAGTTTTAGGGGCCTGTCATTGGCGGAGTCGGCCTCACTGCCCTCCTTTAAGGGGTGGGACTTTAGCCACTGCGCAAAGCGCCTTTAGGCGCTCCGAGAGTTGCTTTTTGTTTTTTAATTAGGCTATATTTTAATGTTTTCATTACTCTGTGTTTTGAAATGGAAATAGTTGACTTTGGAAACATTTTGACATTAAATTTACCTGAACATTTATAAAAATAACAAAAATATGTCCTTGACAATTGCACCAAGACGTTTTTGCCGAAAATAGGCGAGCAGTGCAAGGGTATACTGTTTATTTGAACAGATTTCAAAGAATAACATGGAAAAACTCGTTGTGATGGCGGATTTGAGTTCTGGAAACTACCAGCGTACAAATGACCCAACATTTTGAAAGTCGCACCGGAATGTACCCCCTATCTAGTACGTTCTTGATTATTATCATTTTTCAGCTCAACGTGATTGTCTTACCCTCAGAGATCTGTACCGGGATGTCAGGCCGGGGGAGGTGGCCACGCCCGTCCCCGCTACTGCCCGCTGTGTCTACTGGGATGACTCCTTCAGGTATTGACTACACACTAGGGAGCGAGACTGTTGTCACGCTAACAGGTGATAATAAGACATCGTTCTGACAACACGTTCAAGTACTGGCAACATTTACAGGTACTGCCAGGTATTGACAGCATTCTGTTGAGACGATTCATGAAGCTTTTCAACACTTAAGTGTCTTGACAGTACTAAAGATTAACAGTGAGTGATAGTGGGATTATATATGTCTCATTGAATATGACCGCATATTCTGTATTTACTATCTTCTGATTTAGGGCTTCTATCCCTCTTAACTATTTTTTTAGCATCAGGGCTTAGCTGAAAGAGGAGTTCTCCCAAAACTCATTTTCGTAATTTCAAGGTGAAGAAAAAAGTGAATTGCTATAGAATGTATTACTTATTTATACAATTTGCACAACGTTTCGAACCTCCATGGTTCATTCTCAAGTGAAAAGAATTTACAGAACTGGTTGATTTATACCCGCACTGGGTCGGGTGATTAGACAATAAAGGTAAAAACATGGGGGATACATAAAGGATAAATGGGGGATGAAGCACATAAGAATAAAGGTAACTGCAGAAGGCCTATTGGCCATACGAGGCAGCTCCTATCTACATACAAAGATAATCAGGTGTAATTGGCCTGTTATGTTGAACAGTGTCTTCTGTGTTGGCATCGTTATGTTCTGGTCTTGTCCTTACTCTCATGGTGGGTAGAGTAAATAGTTCCGTGATTTGGGTGTTCATGGTAGGTTGTTCTATTCTTATGTGAATTGCTTCAAGAATTTGTAATCTTCTTGCATCTTGTGTTTTGTCTGTTATACAGGTATTTCCCTCGAGGAAAACAAAAGTGATAAGCCCTTAACCCCCCCCCCACCCCTAATCCCCTCAGTCGTCTGATCCACACCCTAACCCCCTCCCCCCCATTGCCTGAGCCACACCCAAACAGCCCCATCATCTGATCCACACCCTAACCCCTCCCCATCATCTGATCCACACCCTAACCCCCTCCCCTCCCATCATCTGAGCCACACCCTAACCCCTCCCCTCCCATCATCTGAGCCACACCCTAACCCCTCACCTGATCCTTGGAACAGCGTGTGGGCTCCTGAAGGGTGTGATCTGGTCAACTCTACGCCTCAGGCGACCTTCTGCAGGTGTTCCCACCTCACCATGATCGCATCCTCACTGACCTCCACCATCATGTTGTGAGTACACCTTACGTGTTGTAGGGCGTGTGTGTAGGTCCTCGGTGTTGTAGGGCGTGTGTGTGGGGTCCTCGGGTGTTGTAGGGCGTGTGTGTGGGGTCCTCGGGTGTTGTAGGGCGTGTGTGTGGGGTCCTCGGGTGTTGTAGGGCGTGTGTGTAGGTCCTCGGGTGTTGTAGGCGTGTGTGTAGGTCCTCGGGTGTTGTAGGGCGTGTGTGTAGGTCCTCGGGTGTTGTAGGGCGTGTGTGTGGGGGGTCCTCGGGTGTTGTAGGGCGGTGTGGGGGGTCCTCGGGTGTTGTAGGGCGTGTGTGTGGGGTCCTCGGGTGTTGTAGGGCGTGTGTGGGGGGGTCTCGGGTGTTGTAGGGCGTGTGTGGGGGTCCTCGGGTGTTGGGGGGAGTGTGGTGGGGTCCTCGGTGTTGTAGGGCGGTGTGAGGGTCTCGGGTGTTGTAGGGCGTGTGTGAGGGTCCTCGGGTGTTGTAGGGCGTGTGTGAGGGTCCTCGGGTGTTGTGGGGCGTGTGTGTGGGGTCCTCGGGTGTTGTAGGGCGTGTGTGTGGGGTCCTCGGGTGTTGTAGGGCGTGTGTGTGGGGTCCTCGGGTGTTGTAGGGCGGTGTGTGGGGTCCTCGGTGTTGTAGGGCGTGTGTGTGGGTCCTCGGGTGTTGTAGGCGTGTGTGTGGGGTCCTCGGGTGTTGTAGGGCGTGGTGTGGGGTCCTCGGGTGTTGTAGGGCGTGTGTGTGGGGTCTCGGGTGTTGTAGGGTCCTCGGGGGTTGTAGGGCGTGTATGTGGGGTGCTCGGGTGTTGTAGGGCGTGTGTGTGGGGTCCTTGGGTGTTGTAGGAAGTGTGTGTGGGGTCCTCGGGTGTTGTAGGGCGTGTGTGTGGGGTCCTTGGGTGTTGTAGGGCGTGTGTGGGGTCCTCGGGTGTTGTAGGGCGTGTGTGTGGGGTCTTGGGTGTTGTAGGACGTGTGTGTGGGGTCCTCGGGGTCGTAGGGCGTGTGTGGGGTCCTCGGGTGTTGTAGGGCGTGTGTGTAGGTCCTCGGGTGTTGTAGGGCGTGTGTGTAGGTCCTCGGGTGTTGTAGGGCGTGTGTGTGGGGTCCTCGGGTGTTGTGGGCGTGTGTGTGGGGTCCTCGGTGTCGTAGGGCGTGTGTGGGGTCCTCGGGTGTTGTAGGGCGTGTGTAGGTCCTCGGGGTGTTGAGATGAAGCTTTAATGTTGAGCGCGATAAGATCTTTTTTAAGTGTTGCAAGATCTCCATTGGAGTTGAAATGCGTCTAGAGTGTTTCTCGGTGTCGAGTGTATCCTGAGTGTGGTGACTTCACTTTTTAATCTTCTTGGATGTTTTGAGAACGTCTTGTGTGCTGCAAGTACATCTTAAGCATTGTAAGTGTATCCTGGGTGTTTTGAGTGTGGTGTAAGTTGATGATGTAAGATGTTCGATGTTGTAAGAGCAGTTTACTGGAGAGTGCCTCCCAAGACTGTTGGTGTTGCCTAGTTTTCTGTTTGCGATAGTACGTACCAATTGCTGTTAGTCTACCCGAGAGTCGCTGTCACTCTAGTGGCCTCGATTGGGGGAGGGGAATGGTAGCCGGCGTGTTGTCAAATGTATCCCCCCTTTTCCCCTCCATTGTTTCTAATGATTTTTTCTATCTGAATTTTAAGCTGGCATTTATGGCTTGAGCGGGTAGGCGTTTGATAAAAATATGCTTTTGTGTCTTTGTGGCTTGTTGAGCTTGAAGCATTTACTCTTTGTTGTATTTGACCTTCTAAATAGGTGGTCTGTGAACGTACGCTGGAACGCGTTAAGTATATTATAAATTTTGTGTGTTCAAGCTGAGGCACTCGAACACGTTCTGAGTGAAGATAGAATTGGTTAAGCAGGTGTATTCTCATATTCTTTGTCACCTTTATTTCTGCTCTACAGGGTCGTGACCCCGTGTTGGACACGCTGGGCACCATTCTCACCTCTGCTTCATGTCTCTCCCTGTTGGCAGCCTTCTGCATCTTTCACTTCATCAAGTAAGCGCTCAGTGTCTTGGTGAACGCCTGAAACTGTAGTGCTGATCAGCGTTTATCTTGCTATTTTGACGTCACACCAGCAGCTGAACATCTGTAGGGCTCAGGCCGGGGTTGGCTGGGGCCGGGTCTGGCCCAGTCTTCATTCCTCTTTTGTTTTCTATATTACCAGTTTAGATTAAAGTTGCCAGGACAATAATCAGACGAGCAGCCATCACCATGCATATAAGATGCATGGGACAGCTTCCAAGCCATGCAGATGCATGCAGTGATAACGTTGCATATGTTCCCTTATATTTTACATGTTCCGGCACGCAATAGCCCGATGCTGTTTACACGGTGAAAAGTCACATAGCAACTGATGGTTTATTGACACTTTGCAGTAGAGAATATGGCGCCGCACCTCTGAATTACTGACTCTGGGGGACTGTAATAATGTGACTGATCAAAAATATTAGACAGGAAAGAGGTAAATTTGTAATGTATTATCTTTCTGTTTGCGTATCAGGAGTTTACAGGGCCCCCGCACCGCCATCACCAAGCAGCTGTGTGTGTCTCTGGGATGTTCACACCTCCTTCTCATGCTCCTGCTCGATCCAGATTTCCTCAAACAATCAAAGGTAATCTGGTCTCCTGGTAGGAGATGCCTACCTCTCTGTTTTATGCAAGTACATGTTGGTGCATGGTCGGCTACGTTTCTTTTAGCCTAATGCCTCTTTTTTCATCTAGCATTGAATAGACCAAGGAGTTGGGCAACTGTTTGGGGTTGCATCCTGAGGAACGTTGGTAGTTCGACCTTGGTGGTGGGGGTTCGACCCTTGATACAGACCCAAAGTAAATATATACACAAGTTTCCTGCCCCTGACAAAAAGTAATTTTATATATGAAAGTATAGTTAAAAATATTTATATTTACCTATAGATCTGGTACAGAACAAATCGGAGATAAAATAGATGTTGGTAATCATATAAATAATTAAAGTGATGAAAGTCGTGGATATAAACAAATTTTGAGTCTTGGGCGGCCTAAGTCTACTCTCGAAATTTGGACAATCAAATTTTGTGTTTAAAACTCGGAGAAAATACCGATAAATCTTAAAAATAGGGTCTGATAATATTTATGGAAATGCTATATTGAGCATTCAAGTAAAAGGAGACATTTTAACATCCTAAACTCATCATCCGGTAGAATATTTTTTCATATTTGTTGAAAACACGAAGGTTCTTCTTTGCACCCGTTTCCGGGACATGTCTTAACCCCGCGTCCTCCCACAGACCATGTGCGAGGTGTCGGCTACGATACTTCACTACTGGGTCACTGCCAGTGTGTGCTGGATGCTCAACCAGGGAGCCCACCTGCTGCAGACGGTCGTCCACGTCCTCTCTCCAACCACAGCTATGTCCGCTTACTGGTCTGGTTTATCTTAAGTTTGTACCATTTTGGGGGAAAGCGGAAATAAGTGTCGGAGATGACACCTGGGTAGATATGTACTGTGATTATTAAAGTAATATTCTTGTATATATGAGTGTATGTGAAGATTGTTTACAATCGTACTACATTTCTTGCTTCTGGGTAAGTGATTTTTTTTGCATGGTTATGTAAAGGCCAGCAGGTCGCACCTACACACGGTCTCTGTGAGTCTTTGTTTCTCTAATGTTTGGCCTGCCGTCTGCTAGGCTGGTCGGGTATGGTGTTCCGGCCGTGGTGGTGGTGGTGACCCTGCTGGTGGCCTACGGCGCGGGCACCTGGCTGACGCAGAATGCGTACGCTCCTCCCGACAGTGAATAGTGAGTTAAACACTACCTGTTGTTGCAGACGAGGCGTCACAATAACGTGGCTGAAATATGTTGACTAAACCATACACTAGAAAGTGAAGGGACGACGACGTTTCGGTCAGTCCTGGACCATTCTCAAGTCGATTGTGAGAATTATCCTGGTCAGACTTAAGAATGGTCCAGGACGGACGGAAACGTCGTCGTCCCTTCACTTTCTAGTGTGTGGTCTGGTCAACACTACCCGTTGATGTTGGTCAATGCCTAGCTTCCGTGATTATCGCCTTCCTGGATATGTATAATGTTTACTATTTGTTTTTTGTTTTTTACTTGCAATGGCATCTTTGAAACAATATTTTTAAAACGTAACTAAAACAAATTCCAAATTATTTAAGTTTTCTATGTATTGTCCCTTCAGCTGTTGGCTCTCCACTGATAAAGGATATATATGGGCCTTCACCGGACCTCTGCTAGTGGTGATTGTGGTAAGTGTGGTATCTGGTGTTGTGGTGTGTGGCGTGTATCTGTTGTGGAGTATGTGGTGATCTCCCCACCTGTCCATAGAAGCACGCAAGAACTCACGCACACGCTCGTACAGCTACTAATGAGTACATATCCCACAGGTAAACACCCTCAGCATGATCATGGCACTACGGTCGGCTGCCGTACTGAGGGCCAACAAACGGAAAACGCTTCCACAGCAAGTCAGGTGAGTGAGAAACACCCGTTGTACACAGGAATGAAAGCACGTCGTCCACAGTTGAAAGCACGTCGCCCACAGTAAATACTTGCCTCGTACAAGCACTGATTTTTACCAGTTAACAGGATCTTTTTATGCCTAAGAGCACATTACATTGCACACTCCTCAATCTCCTCATAAAAAAGCAGAGATAAAACCATCAACAGGCAAACAAATATACTCCCATACATCTTTCTAAAATAATAATAATAAAGAAATGTTGGACCTAGAAATAAGATTTACTCGCCTATGGTCTGTCAGAAAAGATCTGATTTAAGACATTTCGTGTCCTCTGTAGTCCTTTTGTGCTACCGCTCACAGGACGAGTATGGCCACCCGTCAGCCTGTTTAAATAGTAATTTTTTGTAACTATGCGGACCATCGTACATACATAGACCTACTGGACAGTTGGATAGTAGAATTTTGTACTATTCTATTCGCTATTCTATTCAATTTACTGTTCTTTTACACTATTCCCTTTGCAGAGTCCGGAAAAAAAGTTAAAAACCAAACATAAATATTCCAAGGCCTAGTATAGTATAGTATGTATACTATATTAGGCTCAGATAGCGTGTATTAGTCCTAGGAAAGTTTGGTTATGATGAGTTTTCTTTGCAACATCAGTACAAAACCTTTTCCGGTTTGTCCAAATTCAGTATTAACGATTTCAACTTTCTAACTGCCTTTTACGTCAATATATGTACGATGGTCCTCATCGTTACTACAAGTACTACCTCAACAGGAGGACGAGCCAAGTGCACGGTACAATAGCCCGCCGCTGCTGTCCACAAAATGTTCTCAAATGCAGACGATGAGTTACAATAACGTGGCTGAAGTATGTTGACCAGACCACACACTAGAAGGTGAAGGGACGACGACGTTTCGGTTCGTCTTGGACCATTCTCAAATCGATTGTGAGAATGGTCCTGGTCAGACGTGAGAATGGTCCAGGACGGACCGAAACGTCGTCGTCCCTTCACCTAATAGTGTGGTCTGGTCAACAATATTCTCAAAGTTTACACCCATCAACAGGTTGTGGGTGAAGGGGTGTTCTCCCTCAACTGTCTGCTGGGGTGCACCTGGGTGTTCGGTCTCCTCTACATCAACACCGGACACGTCTTTGCTTATCTCTTCACCATCCTCAACGCGTCTCAGGTTAGTTTTGTCCGGGAGTTCAAAGTCAGATTCGGAGGCATTTTGCTAGGCCAGTTCGGAACTGGAACTGGTCGTTCCAGTTCCGCCTGGCTTAAATGTTCAACAGTGACACTAATACTTGCAAGATACATAGCCCTCCGGTTCCTTATAATAGGGACACGTAAAGGTGATTTTCGCCATGTCTTTGCTGATTGGTCCAGATAGAAAATATCCTCGGGAATACTGAGGGGACCATTGACAAGCCGCCAGCTTCTAGTCTCCGTCGAGGCCAGTAGAGGTGGTGGGTAGTTAGGGTGTGAACGAGATGATTTGTTCACTTACCAATAAAAAAAAGTAAGAGGTATTAGGCAAGAGACACGCCTGTAGTTTAGTGCCTCTTGCCTCTCACCCTGTTTATATATTTGGACTACATTAGTCGTCTTCCATATTTCTGGTAGGTCTCCCGTTTCCAGTGACCTACTATACACCTTGGAGAGTGGCAAGCAAAGCACTTCTGCGCACTCTTTCGGTACCCATGGTGAGATTCCGTCCGGACCAACAGCCTTTCTCACGTCCAGATCCAACAGATGCCTCTTTACCTCATCTCTGGCGCTGGTGTGTGCATGAAGAGTGATTGATGAAGAGTAAGCCACTCAAGAGGTGGCACGGGCATAAATAGCCCGTAATGTGTGTGAATGAATGCACATGTATATATAATATACGAAGGGTTCCTATCCCCAACAAAACAAATTATATTACCGGCGTGGGTAGCTATAGAGTATCGCATCCCAAATGTTGGATAGTATTAACAAAGTTGTCACGTACTACACCTCTTTGTAAAGTATAGTAGTAAAGTCCCATTCCATTCACCTGTTCTGTTAAGATTCTACTTTTATTTAGTAATATAGTATTTGTTTTTGTGGGCGGGGGGTGGGGGTGATACCCGCGTACATCTATACCAAGTAAAACTATAAAAATGAAATCAAATCAAAATCAAATGTTTATTCAGGTAAAAGTACATACATAAAAGATGAGTTACAAACATAATATTGGATTTATAGATAGAGCTAGTACATATAATACCTAAAGCCACTAATACGCACAGCGTTTCGGGCAAGGTGTGGGGGAAAAGCCCCCACTTAGACTAAAACTTAATACTGATTGAGATCAAAGCATAAATAGTTTAAAAAGGTGGGGAAGGGAAACATGACAGAAATCAGCAGTTATACAAATTGGTCAGCAAACAATATTGTTTGAAAATAGCAAGACATGGGGTTGACATTTAGGGGGTAAGGTGGGTTAAATGGAGTTTATTAGGTAGTACTTGGTTTTCCTCTTAAACTGGTTGAGAGAGGTACAGCCTTTTATATGATTGGGAAGGTCATTCCACATTCCTGGTCCCTTGATTTGCAGGGCATTTCTTGTTTGGTAAAGTCTTACTCTTGGAATATCAAATAGGTATTTGTTTCTGGTGTAGTGCCCATGGGTTCTGTTATCTTTTAGTGAGCGTTTAAGGTCAGGATTGGCATTAGTTAAGAGTTTTAATATGCTAACCCACAAAATAAGATGCGACCCACAAAACAGTTCAATAATTCTTGATATAAGTAAGTATTAAGTGTTACTTCTTCTGTTAGTAAATGTCGCTGCACCAAAGATTTTCTGAAAGTTCGTTTTCTTTAGTACGAATATAGCCATAATGGATAACTCTTAAAAATAGTAGATAAACTGTCGGGAACAGGTAATTGATGTCCCTCTGTTTCAACTGTTGACCTTGCCTAGCCTGCAACCACAACACTGGTCCAATTGCCGGGTACCGTTGCAACCCGTTCTCGCACTTTCTTAGTCAATATTGACTATACGAAAGTGCGAGAACGGGTTGCCCATTTGTACTGCTATGTGAACAGACGCATCAGGTGAGAGGAAACATGCTCAACCGTTTCTATCTAGTCTGGGGATTCAACTCGGTATCTGTGGCTCTTAGCTAAGGACAGAGACCTTAGTACCGGGTGGGGGGGGGGAAGTATAAGAGTGAAAATATAACCGTAAATTAATGATTTATAATAAATTTAATGCCACAAAAGTACCGATACAGAACTGCATCTTCGGTCATGATAGTGTTCATTGCCACAAGTGTTCTTGTATAGGTCATCCTGTGACTGGCTTTCCACTGCACGTCCACATAACTGGAGTCGGCTTCAGATATCACACACGGTACCATGTTTGGATTGTGTGATAAACGTTTTTCTTGAAATTTAGCCAAATATCCCCAGTTTGCTAATTCTAGGTAGTAACTAAATGATTGTAACCTATCCACCGCTGCCCACTGGATGGGGGGCGGTGTGCAGGACAAACATATCAATTGTGACACTAGCTCTCCACATATGTCAGTTGCTTAATTTAGAAACTGTACTTGTGGTCGATCTTGAACCCATTGATGATGTGACGACTTACACTGAATTTTGTAACTAGCTCATCAAGATTGTAACTTGCTTAGCTAAATGAATTGTGGGGTTCAGTCCCTGAGCCCATTATGTGCCTCTGTAACCCTTTCCACTACCACCTACAAGATGGGTATGGGCTGCATAATAAATGAACTAAACTAACTTGAAGGCCACCATCTCTATAGTGGCCTCGGTGGGGACAAGATTCCTGCGGCTTACCCAAGGTTTTCTACCCCATTATCCCTGAGGATTTTCCAGTTAAATTTTGAACCGAAGTTTTGTATAGGCATTAATACGGTTTCAGTAGCACAGGATTGCATGGGTTTATTACCAGTCATCGGGGTCGCCAAGCTTATTGTAATACTTGTCAAAGTCCCGCATTTCCTCCCTTTAGCCAACGGTTGACTTTACCCCTTGATCATAATCGGCTACAAACTTCCAGGTACCTCTTAAGCGCGTCTCTTGCCCCTCGCTTGAATATCGAGGTTTAATCTTTTATTTCCTCTCGCTTGTCTTCTTAGGGTATCATGATTCTGGTGCTGCATTGCTTCGTAAACCGGACAGTTAGGAAGGCTGTTATCTCCAACCTGCCCGAGTGTCTTTTCAAATGCCTTCCTAAGGTCAGTTCTGCCTGGAAACCAATTTGGTGCTCTCGTACCCATACAAAATCTCACTAATGTATGTATCACCTAAACTTGAAACAATACAGTTCTTAGTAGGTCTGTAGAGTATTCATTATTTATAAATCAAATCGTATTTATTATTAATAATTATTAATACAATTTTTAATGTTAGTATTAACGAAAACCATTAATGATAAAATTTAAATATTTTAGGAATATCATTTCAAAGTTATTATACTATACTTCTCTTTTCATCTTGTTACCAGCGCGGAAAACCCGCTCCTACGAGGCCAACCTCACCTATCAGGAAGTCGGTCGTTCCTTCTCCAACCTCCAGTAATCCACAGCGGGACCCTAAGAGTCAACATTCTACAGGATGTTGCAACCATCGCCAACACAACAACCGTGGCCTCCAACACTGTGGGAGATGCCGGCGCCATAGCGATCGTGAAAATTGCGTCGCCAGTAATCTATCGTATTGTTCCTCTAACGATGGGCTACACGGTGATAACGATCACAGACAATATTGCAACAATCTGAAACATAAATTTTCTAGTAATTATCAACAATGTTCCGCTAACGATCGCCTGCAGCACCGCCCCGACGATGATCGCCTGCAGTGCCGCCCCGACGACGACGATAGCCTGCAGCGCCGCCCCGACGACGACGATAGCCTGCAGCGCCGCCCCGACGACGACGATCGCCTGCAGCGCCGCCCCGACGACGATCCCCTGCAGCACCACCCCGACGACGACAGGCAGCACTCTTCTAGGTACCCAACCTAATATGTTTAAGGTTTTGAAACATTCGTAAATATAATGTGTCGACAGATAAAGGGGCATGGAACCATCAGGAGGAAGTGTCAAGCAATTACGACTATGTAGCACTTGAAAGGGGGGTCAGGATAAGGATTTGGAAAGGGACGATGGTGAATGGTGGTCCTGCAAGCGAGTGGTAAAGAGCTTCTTCGCGAGATGGAGGGATATATATAGACATTCTAAAAGTAGGAAAATAGGAACGCGATGGGGGGTAAGAACTTCAATAATAGGAACTGGAAATGAGGAATTGTGCGAGTGGTCTCTGCACACGCCGACCTTGTCTATGACCAAAAGCTGACCTCTTGAACCTCCTCAGAATGATACCGGCGCCACTGCAAATATCACCGTCACTGACCAATAGGGTCTCCAGAGCTGGTAGCGAGTGGTCCAACAGCACTCGGTTCTCCTACATGTCAGGTGAGTAGTCGTAGATCCTAGCGTTAATGTCGCAGACTGGTCCTCCTAGCACACGCTGTTGTGAACGGCGAGTATCCTAGCAAAGGTTTTTGTTCTAGGTTGCTGCCCAAATTCTAGCAAATTGTCTAGCATTTTCTTCTAACTCAAGTGATGTTTATGCAAGCCATATATCTTGAATAATTGTATTAGAAATGTTTTAGATTTCTTCGATAGATCCTTGCCTAAGGAATTTGCTCAATGATCCTTAGTTGCGGAGGCATTTAAGGGTCTCATTGTACAGCTGGCTTCACTTTAGATTCGCTGGTACCCAGGAATAGATTTCCAGGTGGGGCATAAATGATTAAGTCTGTTTCGTAATGTGGAATGTACGTATTTTTACTTTAACAAGCTTATGTACACACAGCAATGTGCTGCTACCCTATATGGAATAGACGGATTCATGTGTCCATTTTAGTGCAATTTTTGTATATCTGGGATGATTCTTTTAACCGTGTAGTGCTGCAATTTTTGTTCTCCAAATCCTAAAGAAATTTTCATATACCAATAAACTCTCTCTCATCCAGACGAACCTCTCTCTCATCCAGACGGACCTGGCAGCGAGAACTCGTCAATGCGTAGGATATCACTCGAATCCTATGGATCCTCCATTTCGGATGAATCCTTGACATCCTCGCCAAACCTGGCATCCTCTGGCCCATCAGAAGGATCGTACAGAGCTATAGTAGTTTCCCCGGAGATGCCACAAGGTCCCCATGATGACAGGTCAGTTGGAGTAGAGTCCGATAATCTACGCTTCGTTCCAGGATTCGACTCTATTTTGGAGTGTGATGAGAGAAGCCCTCGTTCTGAGAATGCTATACCCTTCTTCTAGGGGAAAACACGGTCCCTTACCCTTTCTTCCAGGGGAACCCGGCCCTTTGTGTTTATTAATGTATTCCGAACACGCGGTAACTTCAAGTTTTGCACGCTGCACATCATTACAGAAAATCATATAAAAACCCATAGAAAACATTAAACTTGTTTCGCTGTGCTTATACAAATATAGTATTTTGTTTTATATTTAAATGTTAATAAACATATACTGGGATTATGAAGTGTTAAATATAAGTAAACATTAAATTAACGTGGAAAGGTGCATCCTTATGTAAGATTTTGAAGTTATTCCTGAATAATAATAAACAATTACGTTTTCTCTGCATTGTTCCAAATGGATAACAAAAACTGGAACTCGACTCAGGATGTATCAGGTTCATGATTTGTACCAAGAGAAACAACGGCACTTTCCTGCACCGTGGGAGGTTACACCCTTTCCAGTTTTAATCCCTCCTATTCCACCCAAGAAGCAAATTAGAGATCAGCCCAAGCTTCGTCTTGAGGAAAAGCTCAACGCCTTAAGCCATATTGATGCTCTGTCCACAGAGCATTCTCTCTCTCAAATCATATACACTGATGGTTTCCTCCACCGCACCACGGGTGCAGCTGGAAGTGCAGTTGTGCTGACAATGGGCGATGGCTTGTACTTTGAGTGGGGAGTCCGTATAAACAACTGGGCCTCTACCCTTCAGACCGAACTATTTGCCTTGCTCCTTGCACTGAAATGTGTAAAAGTCTCCAAACTTGATACATTAATTGTAAGTGACTCCTTATCATCCTTAACTGCTCTCAACTCTGTAAGACATAACTGTAACATGCTCGTGTCCGAAGCTAGACACAAATACAACAATTATTAAGGATGGTAAGAGTCCATTTCATGTGGTCTCCATCTCATGTTGGCCTCCGAATGCATGATAGAGCTGATAAGTTTGCCAAAGAATCTGCCTTTAAAGGAGCCGTTGAGTGTAACCTTGGATTGTCAATGAGCAATCTGAGAGCAGCAGTACACAGAGAACTTCAACAAGATCTTGTTGATCTGAGGCAAAGTGAAATTGACACCAGTAATTCCATCTATCATCATACTATCATGCAAGAGGAGCCACACATATATGGATCATCCAATAAAATCAGCAGATTTCTAGATGTTACTACTGCTCGGCTTACACTCGGTTACAAGTATCTCTGGGAATTCATTATCTGCCGATGTAGACCTGACCAAATGTAAACTGTGTCAACAAAATTATTCGCACACCCTCCGTCACTATGTGTTGGAGTGCGAAAAGATAGTGAATTTAGAGACAATTCTATAACCAATGTTCCAGCAAGGTGTAAATATTTCATTCAAAATGATCTGCTACCAGAAATTTTAGCCAAATATCCCCAGTTTGCTAACTGTAGGTAGTAACTAAGTGATTGTAACCTATCCACCGCTGCCCACTGGATGGGGGGCGGTGTGCAGGACAAACATATCAATTGTGACACTAGCTCTCCACATGTCAGTTGCTTAATTTAGAACCTGTACTTGAGGTCGATCTCGAACCCATTGTTGATAAGACGACTTTTATTGAATTTTGTAACTAGCTCATCAAGATTGTAACTTGCTTAGCTAAATGAATTGTGGGGTTCAGTCCCTGAGCCCATTATGTGCCTCTGTAACACTTTCCACTACCGCCCACAAGATGGGTATGGGGTGCATAATAAATGAACTAAACTAAAAAACAAAAACTAACTCTGCAACCTTTAGAATCGCGCTGTCCTGAGGTTTGAAAGGAAATGAATAGCAAATACATGAACATACTGTTCCTCAAGACTGCTCTTTTGGCGTGTTGAGGGCGGTTTCTTATGCATCTCCTGTGATGGTGCACGAGCGAATTATGCCCATGTGGCTTCGCCATCCATGTGTTCTCCATACAAGGAAACGACTGTTGTTTTTCCTGACCACATTTATGTGTGGCCTACCTCCGGAGACTAGCGTCTTCACAGCGGAACTTTATGCTATTCTCTCTGCTCTTCTCTTGCTTTCTTGTTGTCATTCTGCCTTTGTGGTTGTCGTTGACTCACGTAGTGCCCTCATAGCTCTCGGGTCCTTTAATCCGAGCCATCCAGTGGTCATCGAGATTCAACATTGGCTATTTCTTGTTTTGCTGGGTTCCCAGCCATATTGGTGTCTCTTTTAAATGAGCGTACGGACGCTGCCGCTAGGGAAGCTGTCCGCTATTGTCCCATCTCCCGTAAACGTATTCCTTATTCCGACTTTACCCAGTTATTCATTCCTCCATCCTTACCCGTTGACATGATTGTTGGTCTTCTGTTACTGGTAACAAACTGTGTACTCTTAAGAGTAGTGTATTCTCATGTCCTTCCTCCTACCACCGTAACAGGCGGTGGGAAACCGCTCTGGCGATGTTGCGTATTGGCCATACACGCTTAACTCTCGGTTACTTAATGGAGCGCCGTCCTGCTCCTTATTGTCCAAATTACATTGTCCCTCTTATGGTCGTGCATATCCTTGTTGAATGTCCTGACTTCAAAGACGAGCGTGTCTTGCTTTCCGACCATCCCTCGCGGTCGCTTGTCCCTCGATAGAATTCTTAGTGAATCGAATACTTTTGATATCGTTCGCCTTGTGTGTGTGTGTTCTCGTATTGGCATCCTTGGTGATATTTAGCGGCCTCTGATTATTGCTTTGGTTCTCCATTCCTCGGCACACTTTCTTGGCAGGGTCGACACCCTCATGCCCAGTGGTGTCTACCTCATTATCAGAAGACTCAGTCTTTAGTTGTTACAACTGAGCCTTTGGGCCTAATTCTTACTGGGGTAGTCCACTGTGCCATCTTCACAATCACGCATACGCATTTCCCTCGACAACTGCTACATACCATGATCTGTTTGGACCCGCTATGTGGCCTAAATATTTTGATGTCAATCATGCCCTTACTGCCCTGATGGTTTTACAGACCTTGTTGACTTGGTTACAATTAATCTCTCTGATATATTTAATCTAACACTCCTGTCAATGAGGTCCCCACTACTATGGAAGCAGCCACTCCCATAGCTGCCTTATCTCGCATTGGTGAAATCATGGTTTGAGTCTCGAAACGTGCAATTAAATGCCAGCACTGACGGTCATTCTCCTGTCCCATGTTGACAAGGAACTTGAGGACTACCAAACAACTATTAATACGTAATCAAAGCCCAAGGGTATACTATCTTCCAGGTTGATACATTCACGTGACCCCCTTACGATCATCATAGTCATCCCCTTCAATTAGCAACGTTCACTTTTAATGGTTATACCCTCTTGTCTTGGGTAATTCTTGCTGGTGGCAGATGCTCTATTCAGAATATATCCAATCTCCATGCTCGTACAATAGGCATGGAATCTCTAAGTGTAGTGAGGTGTCTTTTAACCCTTGTGATGTCACGGACCCTTCTAGGTCCAATAATTCTTCTCCCCTATGCTTGCTGAATCGGCTGCAATGTTGTTTTTCACACCGTTTTTTCTTGATCTTGTGTGCACTATACATTTGTACAAGCCATTCCCCATCTTAAACAATGAGATTGTATATTTTTTCCCCGAGACAAGATACCAGGACCAACAACTTCTCTTTTTCTGACTTGTCTTGTGCTTCTGCATTAAAACACTACTCGACCCTTCTCTTTCTCAGAATTCACAACTGTTTCAAGTCTTAAACCCCGACACCTCCACCAGCTCCCTTTCTCCTCCTCCACAATCTGAGGCAGAGGGTGTTCTCTGATATCACTGGCTAGTATTTCCACCCTTCTTTCCTGTCTAACATGTTGGTGACATTTCTCCACCTCTTCCCCTCTTCTATTATTTCCACTGTGAGCCCATCCACCTCTTGGTTCCATCTTCCTCCTCTGTAATTAGGTCCTCCCCAACATATAAGGCATCTGGGTCAATATTCATCTTCCTCCCAACCATCCTCGCATTGTTTGCTCTGCTTCTATTACCCTACCTGAGATGGTAGTCTTAGGAGTACTTTGACACTACTACACTTGTGTGTCTTAGACTTGTAAACCTGGATCTTCTCCCTCTTCTTCCCCAGCTGGGGAAAGGAAGTTCCTGTCGCCCTCGTTCCTACCTTTGATGTTGCCCTCGATCCAGAGCATAGTGCCATTACTGTGCTTAGCATGACTTCTTTGGCTGCCCATCCCCCAGTGCCTCCGTCCTCACCAGACCAAGTCAGGTCGCCAATGATCTTTGTCTTCTAACATACAACTATAACATTATTAACTAGTTTACAAAATCCCAGAAAACTACTAAAAGAACTGTATTCACAAACTATAGTAATAAAACACAAGAAATTTCCAGTTTTCTACGTCTCGGGATGAGACACTCTTAACACATCTTGCAGTTATAATACTGCCCTTTAGACACAATCATGTTAAAATTAATTCACACTAACATGAGGGTTTTAGTAATATAACGGTGAAAACATTTCTTTATTTGAGCTCATATTTTTTTTTTTAATGTTACTTTTCATTTAAACTAATACATGGGAAAATATATCATTGGGTTGCAGTGGAGCCACATCCAAGGCATTGTGTAAAAAGACAAAAATTTTAAAACCTTGGCAGTTAAAAAAAAAAAATCTAGAGCTTGTAATCATAGAGATGTAAGCTTCCATCTTGCACAACTCTTAAGTGGAATTATCTTGTTCCATTTAAGATAAACTTCCTGGCAAAAGAATATATATGAAGATTACATTTTCCAAACAAGTAATCAAACAAATCTAGCTGGAATGACTGTCACAGATATATACCAATATATAAATAAAGACTAACATGGCATAATTCTATTAAAGAAAAACATACTAGTCAACACACAATGCCTACCCCCTGAATAGGCTGTATGAACACAAGGTTCTGCATGCAAACACATAATACAAAAGACATGTATGTATTTACAGAATATTACTGACTTGTGAGTGACTTGATTCATAGGTTAAGTTGCTGACAAAACATGAAAAGCATCATAGCTTTGGTAATACTTTAATCTTAAATGAAACAACACTTTCCACTTTAGTGGTATTGTATTTGGTATTCTTCTTGTACTCGCTAGGATTCTTGTCTTTGTACATCAATTTTAGCTTTATAACATGAATACATGTGCAAGTTGTTATTATATATAATATATATATTTATATTAAATAAATAATAAGCAGCCACAAGGAAAGTGACAATACATGAATGTACTTGCATTTTTTTTAACATTTTAAAATACCCCCTTGAAAATGTTAATGCATGAGAGTCCTCGGCCATTTAAATTTCCATGTGGTTACTTGGGCATAACTAAATCACATAGTTTTGTGATTTATTTGCCCATTATATATATATAATATATATATATATATATATATATATATATATATATATATATATATAGATATATATATATATATATATATATATATATATATATATATATATATATATATATGTATGCTTATGGATGAATAACTATGCTCAAATCCATACATGTATGATACATTGATACTCAGGTATTCTATAAGGAAAAATTGAACAAATGTAATACTGTATATTTCCTATGAATGAAAATTGATAATTATTCTGGTTAGTGAAATCTTTGGAAACAGAAACTAATAAATACTGTGTTCAATATGAAATAATTTGTTTATTGTAATTTCCAAAACTGCTGAGTATAGTTTTACAGGGTAACAGTTGAATTGGTTAGCTTCATCGTCTATGGATATACAGAACAAAAGGACAGTGATTAAAAAAAAAAAATCATCATTCTATATTTACTTGTATTGCATTACTTAAATTTTGCAATCAATTTTTGCATTTTGTTGCATTTTTTCCACTTGACTATTTCCTAAATTGATTCGTGCTTTTTCCATTTTTTGTATTGGCCAGTAACAGATATAGAATATATCGGCATCTTAAGTACTTATGTTCAAGATGCCTCTTTTGGCCTTTTGAAACATGTACAGTAGATAAAAGTAAATACATGTAGTATCTGTAATAATTCAAATACTATAGTATCTGTAATATGAAACTAATATAAGCAAACATAGTGTAGTGAAAGGGGTGGAAAAAAAAGAAGGGAAATGAAAATTTCCTAAGTCCAATGTATCAAGTATAGAGCAATATACATTCCTTCCTTTAGATATTCTTAAGGCTTTCTACACTTTAGACAATCTGAACAACTGAGTACTGTACAATACTTAAATTCTTATTTTTTATTAAAACTTTGCAGATACATCAATGCATTTTCAAAGAATATTGAAATTTTAGCAGATTTTACATGTTGAGCTTCTCTCTTTTCCTGAATTAAATGACCAACAGATTATCAGAATACCGGTGACTAAATAATGTGTTTTATTTGTCAAATTACAAAAGCCGATCTGAAATCATCCATACTTTGTTTTTTGACAGTGTAAATTCCAAAATGTGTGTTCACAATTATAGAGTAGAATAAAAGGTCAAATGCTTTGCATTACTTAATTTCCATGCAGTAATAGAATATACAACAGATCATATTCATAATTCAATATAGCAACACCAACTGTTGATCACACAGTTTAATTTATTTTAAATATCTTAACATTTCTGAAGAGTTAAATGCATGATGCAAGTCCCTGGTTTACACTGAAAACCTTTATCATCCATTCTTCTCAAATGTCTATTAAATGTCTAATTTAAAGAACGTGTTTGGCCACCAAATTGTCAACAAGTAGGATTCTATATACAGTATGATACTGTACCTATTCCTGGCAGGTATATTGCAAGAACGGTCAAAAATATCTGAAATAATTTTACCCACCTACTGACTTCAAATTACTTTGCCACATATATGTGCAGATAACACCAACAGGTATCAAGAACAAAACCAAATACAGTACAAACATTTTTTGGCGATGGAAAACTACCCCATATGATTACAATGTTTTCAGTTGTCTAACATTTGACCTTAAACCCCCAACAAATATGAAGTAATGTTGCATAAAAAATAAAAAGTAGAAATGGACATATCTTCCTTAATTACAAAATTATCCATTACAACTAAGCTAAGAAACATTTATCATTGGACAAAAAGCTCCTCTACAAGAATTGTTGCTATTCATATTAATGAATTCTTTAATCTGTCTGGTCACAACTGCATCGTGTCTTTTTATTTTTTCCATGTCTAGGTATTTAAAAGGCCACTGCTCTCCTATTGGGAGAGAGGAAAGAAAAACTATAATTAGGAATACTGTTATCTCTCTTGCAACAAAACATGGAACAAAGAGCTCTGACAACAAATACCAAATGTCGGGGTCAGAGTTGCTGAAACCCGAGTTATATTCAGAGATTGTATCAATGGTGCAACATATATAATCTAATTCACTAAGAAGGAAGAAGAGTACAGAATGAACTGTTCTATTCCTCCTCCGACAGATATTGCTCACTCATTAAACCTCGGGTTATGGCAATCATTCATTTCTGGGCAATTTAGTTTTGCCTTTACTTTCATACAATATTTATATATATATCTGAAGAAACTGTTATTAGAATCTTGTGCTGAACAATCAAAATTAAATAAATTTTTGTAATGAAGGATAAAATAAGGAAATATTAACTGAAGCACATAAATAAGTCAAAAATATATCTAAATCAATTTAGTCACTCAATATTAAAAAAAAACTATATATGGCCCAATTAAGCACCTATATTATACAAGAATTTGTAGAGGTAAAAATTAATACCTAACAATGATATTCTAGATTTAATTACCGATAATCAGTGGACATGTAATGGAAATTTACCAAGCTGTTAAAGTACTTGCATGTAACTGAAAACACCCTTAAAGTCATGCAGAGGGCTTTAAACTCACTCTCTCTATATCCAGCTGAGCAGTGCATGAGTGTCCCACTTTTAAAAGTATTGATGTGACAAGATGGTGACTATCTCTTGTACTGCATTAGCATACCACCCCATGCAACACAGGATGAAAGATAAAATATCCACGCGATACAATGTGCACATTGGTCCCTGACGACCACACCCAAACTGGTTAAGATGCCAGTAAACGGAGCTACAGGTTAGGAGGGACTCGTGTTGGTTACAGTGCCTGAAACAAATGCATCAACTAAGAGTTAAAGACCCCAGTAGGACTAGGAGGGTATTTACAATTATATACATAGGGAGCCGGTCGGCCGAGCGGGCAGCACGCTGGACTTGTGATCCTGTGGTCCTGGGTTTGATCCCGGGCGCCGGCGAGAAACAATGGGCAGAGTTTCTTTCACCCTATGCCCCTGTTACCTAGCAGTAAAATAGGTACCTGGGTGTTAGTCAGCTGTCACGGGCTGCTTCCTGGGGGTAGAGGCCTGGTCGAGGACCGGGCCGCGGGGACACTAAAACCCCCGAAATCATCTCGAGATAACCTCAAGATACATGCTGGGGGTAATTAAAGAAAACTAAACTACATTGCATGAGGGTGAATGAGAAAGACATCCCTAATCTCCTATGCTAGACTGACTATGGATACAAACAATACTGTACTATTAAAAACGGCTTTCTTAAAAATATGCACTAGAATTATAATCTATAAAAATATAAATTTAATTCTTAAAACCCTTAAAGAGCAGCTATTATCAAAGGGGCCAAAAACACACACAAAGAAAGCTGCTTTTCTGGTTATGTAAGATGTACAGTAGCTGGGTGGAGGGGTCAGTGATTCAGTACTATATAAGCAATTTGCCGAGTTGTAGAGAACTTGAATGATGAAAGTTACACAATTTTTATGTTACATTACATATATTTTGTGTTCAGTAACTATAACCACATATGACAAAGTGACTGGATACTGTATATAGGCCTAACTGTGCTGATAGTTTGTCTAGGAACATTATCCGGAAATTGATTCAAACACCGGCGAGAAAAACCAAATTGTGATTTGACAATAATCACAGACCACTAGTACATTTAAAGTATGGCCACATACCATAGTAAACAATTAAATCAGATAGCATAATTTCTTTCATGGATCTTGGTTAACTCTATTACATCATCATAGGTGTTCTATACCCTTATTAACATCATGGGATATACAAACCAGACAATAGTAACAAACATCCACAAATGATGATAACTGCACCTTAAAAGTTAAAACAACCAGAAGATTTACATAGCTGAAAATTTTACAGTATTGCAATTTGTATTACTGATACAACAACCAAGTTAAAGATTGTGACAACTGGATTGGGAGGGAGAGAGAGAGAGAGAGATGAGATTGAAAGTAAATGACAAAAAGTGAGGAGAAAGCAGTACTTGATAATGGTTTATATTGCATGTAGGCAACTGAAAAAGATAGGCTTGAGCATCTGGAATATTTTGTGAACAGTAATGTGAATGAGTAGATGCTCAAGTTTTATTTTGGATGAATTCCAGTTTGTGAACTTACACTTTCCACAAAAATTTCTTATTTTCTAGCAAATTCGGTCAACCACAGAGTTAATGATTTCACTGTATTTAGCATTCCAAAGAATTGGTTTCTGTTTGAAACAGAATTCCAGAATGCTATATTTTATATGTACAGTACTTTACTTGACACAGCCATATGTTTGTAGCTGTGTGTGTGTTCAATTTGAGAGGTCTCTTTGCAGATGGTTACATACCATCAATGACAATTTTTGCTTGCCTTAAAATGTGTAGTATGGCAAATGTGCAATTGACTGGGGTAAATAACTACATGATTAAACATTGAAAACAATAGTACAGTATTTAAATGACTCAAATTGTAATAACAGCCAATGTGTGTGTTGTCACATACCACCATATATTGTACCTTGCAGTTCAATATGTATAGCCTACATCAGATTCCCAAAGTGGGTGGCACCAACCTGGAGGCCTGGTCGAAACCGGGCCGCGGGGACGCTAAGCCCCGGAAACACCTCAAGGTAACCCCCCTAGAGGGCACTCGGAGCACTGTGGAGAAAGGGGGCACCAGGAGGCATGAGTGGTGGCAGAAGCTGCTCCCACTCTCTAAAACATTTGTTTTTACAAGCCCATGTTCTGATGCTTTTACAAAATTGTGAATGATTCTCTCCAGCTTGCATATGTATGAGGTTAAGCTAATGTGTGTGTAGTTGTCTGCTAATTCTCTCTTTGTCTACTGTTTACAATGAGAGGTCCCACTGCGGGTTCCTAGTTCTGAATAGAGCATACACGGGTCGAGAGGGAGACTCGGAACGTTTGACAAAGACGGAGAGACTGTTATCGACTCTGTAATCTCTTGTATAGAATAAAGCAGCAGCACATTGCTGTGTGTGTACCAGTTTAATATAAGAACACAAAGTTGCCAAGAGGTGGGTGGACAGAGAGCAGGAGATTCCTGGTGACAAGAGATATTATCCGGGAGCAAGGTGGCCATTTCCAATAAAAAAAAAAGTGAGCAGGACAGTAGGGCAAGATTTATTTTTAACAAAATTATGTAGTGCTGATTTTACTAGATTAGATTGTGCACCGAGAGATGGTGAATGATTACCCCCCCCACCATAGGATTCTCTTCGTGAGCTTGCAGATATGATGTTTGGCTAATTGATCAATAGTTTTCTGCTGAGCTTTCTGCCTCTTTTTTGAAGATGGGGGTGAAATTTGCATATTTCTAATCTAAAGGACTTCCCCTTAGTCCAGAGATTTCCTGACTAAGAGTTCCTTGGCTAGTTCCTTTTAAGATTTTGGATTGAATTCTATTTACAACTGGGGCTTTAATTCCCTTAATTTGTAATGTTTAAATTATTTTAGACTTTGTGAATCTGGTGTATCAAATTTTGAATAAACTTGCAAATATACTAATGCAAGAGTTAGAATTTTTTTGTTTATTAGTGTCTTCCATAAAATGGGTTGCATATTTAATCACTGTTAATTTATCAACATTGGTTAACCAATCTGGCTGTTAAGCTTGAGGTTCCAGATTCAAAACCCGTAGAAAATGTATATGCTCTAAGATTGGTTTCTGGATGATCAGAATTGATTATTCTACCTTCTGGCTTAAAATAGATCATAAAAACATCATTTGAGGTACAAAATGGAGTAGTGGGCACTAGACGAGTTAAATAACCCAGGGGGGGGCGGGGGGGCAGAACTACAAAGGTTTGGGAGTCACTGGCCTAGATGATTGTTTTTCTTATCTATTGAAGTTAGAATTTTTGCATTTATATGGCATTATTAGGTATTTTAATAGGAAAATAGTCGTGTGAATAAACGTCAAATCACGATATAAATTGTCAGGCATCGGCCCAGTGCTTCCTCATCAATAATCAGATATGCACCGAATCAAAAATGCAGGTACACTTGTATGGGATATATACAGTAGGCTATATTAAAAGTATTGGCATGTGAGTTTAGGAGTGCATCTGATCCTTTGTCATGACGAGTGTGTGAGAAACACCAAAAGAATGTCATATTTAGCCATTGTTCATTCATAGGAAAATTATCCCATTCAAACACATACATTTATACAGCTGGATTAAATATTATTTAATAGATTAGGCAAAGATAACCATTCAAGCAGCACAACACTATGTATGAGATATCTCACCCCCTCCCACTGCAACAAGATGGAGCTATGAAATTTGTTTTGCATACATTGGATAGTATTACTTCTTGACATTCCTAATTTGCTTACGTCAGGCACAGTTACTTTTGTTTTTGACATAAATATCTGGCCACTAAGGCTAAGTTCTCGTTGACAAATAGAATAGTCCCTGGACCCCCAAGCTCTCTTATAACCACATAGCTTGTGGTACCACGCCAAGCAGGTACCACAAGGTACCTGCTTACCAACAGGAAAACTTGGCCTTGTTATTTGGAAATTGTTAAAGATCTTGCCAAAATGTCCAAGTTTTAGAGCTATCCGGAAGTTAACAGTATAATGGCAAGGAGATTTGTATACAACTTTATTGACTGGGTATTCAATGTCAAGATGATGATCAAGGTTTTCCCCACCTAATAATTATTTAAAATGATTCTAATCATCAACATGAAGGATATGAAGCCCAGTTATGAGTGTAACTATCCTTTTTCAAACATACTGTATGTAGGTGATGAAAGCTTCAAGCCAACATGCAAACATTCTCAAATATAACATGAGAAACGAATTAATTTGAAAACTATAAGCAAAAAAAGGAATACCTTATAATGGTACTAATAATGAGACTTAAAATAATGAACAATTAAAACAAAATCGATAGGTACTAATAAGAGACGAAACTTCAGGAATTTGAAAATAAACTAATTATTTAAAATTCTGTAAAAATAGCCGTCATGGGATTACAAATATAAGAAAATTTGTACACGTTACAACCAGAGGTGTCTAAGCTCCAATTAGGAAGCGATTCCTCTCAAACCATTTTAAAGATTTTGCAATAAAGAGAAAACAAAATGGTTTTAGCACAAGTTCCAAGGCAAGTAACACTTCACGAAAAAAAATTACTGCCAATCAGGGCACATGTGGGAATAAATTTTGGTGCACTGGGTAATCCTTTTGCAGTGCCGTTCGTTATCACATTCCACTCCTACACGATGATTTAAATTAGTTATAAAAAATGCCCAAGGGGGCTAAGTCGCCCAATTTTAATAAGAAACCTTTTATAATAGTGTCAATGTAAACGGTGAAAAGAAATTATGTATCCCTCTTGGGAAAACTTAATTAAATCAATTTCATGAGTGCTATTGTGCATTATGATTATCTCCAGGAGATGTAAGAAATAAGGGGGGAGGAGAGGTGGGGGGATGAGATAAGAAAAGATAAGGAGAAAGGATGAAAGGAGATTATGATGAAGGGGAAGTGTTTAGAGAAAGGTGAGAGGGAAAACAAACAAAAACAAAAAAAACAGTTGAAGAGGTGTAAAAACATGTTTAAGGGGAAGTGTATTATTACCTTTACCTATTTCTAGATACAAGAAAAAAAACTATACTTGCAGTGCCCAGTTTTCTTAATACAATTTGCTTATTTGCATGCGTGCATGCGTGCAAACAAATGTAGGGGGATGCAAACTTTGTCGAAGAACATGATTGAAACCAAATTTTATCTTTACTAAATTTTGTTATAAATCATATACTGTCTACACTCTGTAAATTGAATTATCAGGCTCCCACCCCTATTCGAGTTAGCTGAATGTTTTACCGGGAAATATCTAACATATTGAGAAATTCAAACTTATTTAGGTTTTTCGTTCTGCAGAAACCTTGCTAACTTGAACTCCTATTTCAGTTTAAAGGTTAAAAAAATGCAAAATAAAAAACTAATGTGAATTTATTCTGAATATTCAGAGATTCACGTTGCTAAAATCTGAATTACGAAGCTCTTATGGTTACTATAGAGCAAATAAAAAAGATAGTTGAAAAGTATTTCCCTACCTACTCTAAGAGCTATAAAATCTCCCTTAACTTAAATTTGTTAAATAAACATCTCAATCGTGACATCTTCCCTTCACATAAAATTATACAATAAACTCAGTTGTACGTGGTGGATTTAATTAAAATGGGTTCTATGCAAAATAATTTTTTCTATTTTAATTTGCCTTATCAGTTAATTCGGTTAAATGCTTAGAAGCGTGTTGTTAGTTCCAGCAAAATCTTTTCTAACGTTT
>WNGS01169498.1:33992375-34005004 GCA_020271785.1 Procambarus virginalis
GCATATTTCGCTTCCAGTAGATAAACGACATATGAGAAGCAGCAAGTAGTTATTGTGAAGACTAATAATAAATAAGCTACCCTATGACTATCTCCATTGTCAAACTATTATGTATTAGCGATAAGACCTACCATTAAGTATAACGACTTACTATATATAGATCTTGAAATAGCACTTTAACTAGCTGATTGTAACTAAGTGTGAAGGATAGATGAAATTGTTTATGTAATAATCTAAGATTAGGTCTGATAAAGACCTTTTGTGCCCTCTTATTCTTTTTGCGCTAACCGCTCACAGGATGGGTATGGGTGCACAATAAACTAGCCGCCTCCAGCGGCAACAATCAAAATCAAGGTGTTTGACTGTGAGGCGACCGTGAGAAACGACTGTTTTACAACAGATGAATCCTGTGGATCCTGAGCCCTGGGCTTCCACTGAGAGAAGAAGCACAGAGCATCACAAACCCCGAAAAGAACTCTTGGCTAGCATTAAGCATCACAAGTTCCGGAACTGAACCACAGGACCAGTTACGAGCATAGCAAGCACAGGAAACGAACCCTTGGTTAGTAGCACCGAGCACTACATGCTGCGTAACCGAGCCCTTGATAAGCTAGATAACACCCACCTAGTTATTTCTAACAGTAACAAATAATTCTAACTTGCAACGCTTGTGGAATTGATTATGGTCTGACAGTGCTTAGGAGGATTTAGATAATTTATTCTCTTGTTAAGCAAGCCAATTTAGTAGTTTGATTGTTTAATAGGAGAGACAGGGGGAGGGGGAAGGTAGAGCTGGGAGGGAGGGGAAGGGGGTGGAGATAAAGGAAGAGTGGAAGATGATCGAGCAAGGAATGATAACGTTATCTCACATTGGTTGACTGAGTCAGTTGGGCGACACGCTCTTCGTATTTGTGGCTCTATATAATGTGTATTTCTTATATGATTAGTGGAAAATTCGTATCAAAATGCACTTTCATAAATTATTATTATTTGTATTCATAAGTTTAGTTATACATGTGGTTTATTTTGCTTGATAGTTTACTCCGCTTTCGCAGAGAGAGGCAGAGTGTATGAGCGTGAGAATATGAGAGAATGTAGGTCAGAGAATGTTAGTGAGAGCGAGTGTTAATGAGTGAGCGAATGCTGTTATAGATTCAGCTACTCTGAACAAGTTCCAAGTAGCACGGGCTATGGTGAGCCCGTAACTTACCTGGCACAGGAGCTGGCAAGAAGCACGGGCTATGGTGAGCCTCGTGGACAGGTGATGTCTCCCGTGAGCGAATGCGGGTCACTTACATGTTCTTTTGTAGTGTAATTTAACTTTCTCCACTTCTTTAAACCATTGTTTCCTCTGTTCATACCAAACTATAACACAAATATAAGAAACTACGCCTAAACCTATATTTTTTTAACACTCGCACACACTTAAGATACCCTCTCGAAAATTTAGCCTACCAACCAAATATATACATAACCAAATATATACATAACCAAATATATACATAACCAAATATATACATAACCAATATATACATCACCAAATATATGTTCGTGAACATTAGCTTACGGTCAAAGCGCATATTTGCGTTCGAAATTAAACCAGAGATATACAGGTTCGCAAGTGTGCACCAAGTCGTGATGAATCGAGGAGCTCCAGCTCCTGTGTCCCGCCTCATGACCTACGCTCAACTGGTTGAAGCGTATCCCATTCTCCCGGGTCCCACCTGCCTTTTTAATTCATTAAAATTCATACGCAGATACGTGCATATGTGGCCGTCGAGGTTACCGGTATCTTTATTAATGCTAAAAATAATAATTCTATTGCAGCTTTAATGCTTTTATTAATACTGAATTAATCGTTGCTTTGTGGGATTTAACTTATTTCTGTTCCCTCGATACTTATCAATCTTATCAGTTGACGTCACTCAGCTTATCTCTTGGAATTACAAAATCAACATGTACGTACATGTGTATGTATGTGTGTGTGTGTGTGTGTGTGGTGTGTGTGTGTGTGTGTGTGTGTGTGTGTGTGTGTGTGTGTGTGTGTGTGTGTGTGTGTGTGTGTGTGAGAGAGAGAGAGAGATAGAGAGAGATAGAGATAGAGAGAGAGAGGAAAGATGAATGAATGTGCGCGCGCGTTTATGTACCCTATTTGGCCGTTAGTGTTCATGGTTAGATACAAGCAGCTCCTGTTTCAACGTCTCTGTGTGGTAGTCCAGAGGGGCTACGCTGGCTTCATGCTCTGTTCCCCCTTAACATCTAAAGATCTCTGGAAGATTCACAATTTCTAACTTTTCCTTGTTATCGTAAACTTGCCACTAATCATCTTATAAATAAAAGCTCAAAATAAAGTAATGGATTGGAAGTAGAACAATTAAACTTGCACTGGAAAGGACATCCCCATTAATGCTATTTGATGAATTGTTCGTAAATAACGCTAACAAATTGTGAATAGGGATTTCCATCTTATTAATCTACTTTACCGAGCCTCTAAACATTACCTACAATTGTAATGAAGGTCCTTGATATAACGTTTAAATAGCGATTGTCCATTAATCTGTAAATCAGGCTTTTGATCCTTTTTTTTCCAAAAAACATTGAAATTAAAATCGCAGAATATTCTGGAAGTAAATAACCTTATTCCTTTCATCCTACAACCCCCTCCTCCTCCAAACATAATACAAAACTAACCCGCTCCTCCATGCATATATACACAGTTACAGCCCCGCTCCTGTGCCAGGTAAGTTCAATACGGGTTCACTATAGCCCGTGCTACTTTAAGTGTTTTGTTCCAAGTAGCTGAATCTAAACAACAACAACATCCAAGCATAATATACACAACCCCCTCCCTGCTCCTCCAAGCATAATTCAAGCCCCGTTGCACCATCTAATGCCCTGAATGCATTTCCTCCGATAATCTTTCAACACAAGTGGTTTTGCTGGGTTTATCAGAACCAACTTTTGTACCTGATATTGTAGGTTTATTTCGGTAAAGTCAACACCATTATGGTGTGAAAATCAATCTTCAACTTTCCAGATTCTACATCATTAAAACCTTGATAAACGTTATCTTAATGCCAACGAAAACACCGATACAAATTTATTTAAATTAGATAGCCACTAAAAGCTTTCGCAAAGTACAGGCGATATCAACCTTGTGCTTACCTCAAGATGTTTTAAACACGACTTTTTATATTAAAAAGTTTAAATAACTTTATACGTTTCCCTTAAAAAGTTTATATAAAGTTGTTCTTGTATATTAACCGACATGCTACAGCAATGTGACTACTGTGTTCAAGTGAATATTTGATCATACGGACTTGTGACTTGTCGACCAGGTTGCAGAGTTTATCACTGCATTGTATCTAGAGTCCCATATGAGACCAGGATTCATTAAGCATTTACACCTCTATTTACGAAAACTGTTCATCTTTCAACAATCAGGGCAGCTTTGTTTACATTTATTAAACAGTTTAGGAGCTTGAAAACTTCACAACGCAAGGCTATTATTGTTATAAACAACCTCTTAGTGCTTCGAAGCTCTTAAAATGTTTTACAAATGCAAACGAAGACGCCATGATTAGGGGGAATATTTACAAGTTTCGTATATGAATTTCCATGTTGATTTCCGTAATTAATAGGTCCACAATAAACGGTTATATGGTACAGAAGGAAGCAAATAGTAATACAGAAGTGAACGAGTTAGTCTGTGAGGATGATAGAAATAGCTTAAGATACTATTCTTGGGATGTGTATCATCTCAATAAACTTACTTTAACTCGAGCCCGTCATTTATAAGACTGATTAAAATAGCTTCTACGTGTTTTTGCTAATATTACACACGCAGAGTTTATTATTAGACATGTTAAAACATTTGCCCTTCTTAAAAATAGAGTAATGCTAGAAGCTTGGCCGCTCTGTTAATCTTGTTCAATGTCATGATGTAATATATAAAGTCAACTCAAAATTACTAAATGTTATACGAATATTTAGGAATAGACGGTATTAAACCATGACCTTGCATCAAATATTTCCAAGCCGAATCCTTTAAGATATGGAGTTCAAATAATATACATTCATGTCCCCCCCTCCTTGTGATCGTTTGAGATTTGAATTTGGGCCCGAAATACACGAGGCGTTAGACTAAGACTTCTAAAACCCCCCCTGGAGTACCACCATGGTGCCTGGCGGAGAGCTACTCCCCCTTCCCTCATATACCATACACTCACAATATCGTGGATAATACGACAGGAGCAGAATGTTTCTGCCTCTCCACGAGATCTCACAAGTTGTGCAGGAGACACTGAGGAGGTGCGGGGGGGGGGGGGGGGGACGGACCACGCGCTGAGGTGTGCTAATCCCTGGCGAGTCCCCAGAACGTGACAGGGGGAAATTTCCATCGACCTCAGCACGAATTATGTTGATGAAATTGAATTTACTTTGTCACTCTGTAATTCGCCGTCTTTTCAAAGTCGTTTAATACAACAAAGTGACAACGATGAAACGATGGTAAACGTTCTTTTATGCACGAAAGCTAGGATTCCCTCCATAACTCCCACCAAACCAATCCATCCTCTACCCAAAGACAACACATACTATCACTGTCGTTAATGTCATTATTTGCCTTTATATTTTCTATCCATAGTCAGGTCTTTAAAAAGTTCAATGTTCTCGCCTGATTGTGCTCATGGAAGTCGAGTTTCGGTTTTTTTGGTTGTTACTAAACTTCAAATTTATTAGTATACAGGTTTCCGGGCATACTGGTCACTAGAATATCTACATTTGGAACCGTGAATGAAATGTTCCTCCTCCACTACTTAATTTCCTAATGCATTCTATTGACTACTCCGACACTATATTTTTCTAATGTCTCTCTGGTTCATTTGGGCACCCATTTTCACTTGTCCCTTTGTGAGAGGATCACCAGTGTTAAGTAGTTTGTTTTTATCTATCCTATCAATTTACCTGAGAATTTTGTATTTGGTAATCAAGTCTCCCCAATTTTATTCTGTCTTCCTGCGACGCAACGATATATTCATGCCTTTCCATGTAACTCATACCTCACAGTCTTCTGACTAGTCTGGTGCTAGACCTATGAACTTTTTTCCCAACTTCGTCTTGTGCTTAGATATGGAATCTATACTGGAGTCGCATATTCCAAGATTGGTCTGACATATGCGACATACAAGATTCTGAATGACTCTCTACATAAATTTATAAAGACAATCCTTTAGTTAACCCGTCATGCATATGCCGCTGATCATATCCTTTATATGTGGATGTGTTTTGGTGATGTTGGCGTATCTTACCTTGAGGTTACCTTGAGGTGATTTCGGGGCTTAGCGACCCCACGGCCCGGTCGTCAACTAGACCTCATTGCTGCACTGGTCAACCAGGCTGTTGGACGCGGCTGCTCGCAGCCTGACGTATGAACATAAGAACATAAGAACATAAGAACAAAGGTAACTGCAGAAGGCCTATTGGCCCATACGAGGCAGCTCCTATTTATAACCACCCAATCCCACTCATATACATGTCCAACCCATGCTTGAAACAATCGAGGGACCCCACCTCCACAATGTTACGCGGCAATTGGTTCCACAAATCAACAACCCTGTTACTGAACCAGTATTTACCCAAGTCTTTCCTAAATCTAAACTTATCCAATTTATACCCATTGTTTCGCGTTCTGTCCTGTGTTGATACTTTCAATACCCTATTAATATCCCCTTTGTTATGTCCATTCATCCACTTGTAAACCTCTATCATGTCACCCCTAACTCTTCGCCTTTCCAGTGAATGCAAATTAAGCTTTGTTAATCTTTCTTCATATGAAAGATTTCTAATTTGGGGAATTAACTTAGTCATCCTACGCTGGACACGTTCAAGTGAATTTATATCCATTCTATAATATGGCGACCAAAACTGAACTGCATAATCTAAATGGGGCCTAACCAGAGCAAGATATAGCTTGAGAACCACACCAGGTGTCTTGTTACTTACGCTGCGATTAATAAATCCGAGTGTCCGATTTGCCTTATTACGAACATTTATGCATTGATCCTTTTGTTTTAAATTCTTACTAATTATAACTCCCAGATCCCTTTCGCAATCCGACTTCGCAATCTCAACACCATCTAGCTCGTATCTTGTAACTCTATCATCATTACCTAGCCTCAGAACTTTACATTTATCAGCATTAAACTGCATCTGCCAGTCCTTTGACCATTTCAAAACCCTATCTAGATCAACTTGAAGTGATAGTGAGTCCTCCTCCGAATTAATTTCCCTACCGATTTTCGTATCATCGGCAAATTTGCAAATGTTGCTACTCAAACCTGAATCTAAATCATTTATATATATTATAAACAACAGAGGTCCCAAGACAGAGCCTTGAGGCACTCCACTTACAACATTTTCCCACTCTGACTTGACTCCATTTATACTAACTCTCTGTTTCCTTTGGTATAGCCATGCCCTAATCCAGCTTAATATAGCACCCCCAATACCATGAGCCTCTATCTTTTTAATCAGTCTTTCATGTGGCACTGTATCGAAAGCTTTGCTAAAGTCAAGGTACACAACATCACAATCCTTACCACTATCAACTGCCTCAACTATGCTAGAATAAAAAGATAACAAATTTGTTAAACATGAACGGCCATTTATAAAACCATGTTGCGACTCAATTATTAATTTATGTTTTTCAAGATGAAGACGAATTTTATTTGCTATTATAGATTCGAGTAACTTTCCCACAATAGACGTTAGGCTAATTGGTCGATAGTTAGACGCAAGTGATCTATCTCCTTTCTTAAAACTGGTATCACATTAGCAACTTTCCAAAACTCTGGCACTCTGCCTGACTCTATTGATTTATTAAATATGATTGACAGTGGGTCACAAAGCTCCTCTTTGCATTCTTTCAGCACCCTGGCAAACACTTCATCCGGCCCTGGGGATTTGTTTGGTTTGAGTTTTACTATTTGTTTAAGAACATCCTCCCTGGTAACTGCTAAACTCGTCAACCTGTCCTCGTCCCCACCCACATAGACTTGTTCGGCTGAAGGCATATTGTTAAGTTCCTCTTTAGTAAATACAGATACAAAATATTTATTAAAAATACTACTCATCTCTTCATCACTATCTGTTATTTGACCTGTCTCAGTTTTTAATGGACCTATCCTTTCCCTAGTCTTAGTTCGATATAACTGAAAAAACCCTTTAGGATTTGTCTTTGCTTGCCCTGCTATACGAACTTCATAGTTTCTTTTTGCTTTCCTTATCTCTTTTTTAACATTTTTAACCAGTTGTACGAATTCCTGTTCTAAAGTGACCTCCCCATTTTTAATCCTTTTGTACCAAGCTCTCTTTTTACCTATAAGGTTCTTCAAATTCTTTGTTATCCACAACAATGAGTCACGTAATTTTTTATGCCAGTGATTGTTTACAGTGCATACTGGAAATGACTGAAGCACACCGTCACTACTTCAAACACAGATTTACAAAATGCTGACTTTTTCAAGACTAGGAAAGACTTTGTTTAAATACATCGTAAATCCACGGAACCTGTTGCTTTGATATATCACTCCAGCATCAAAACATTAGATAAATGTTAGCCCAGCAGCCACCACCCTGTTAAGGAAGGAAAAAACTATTTACACCCGACTGCTGGACTCGCCCATTACCTTCGAACTTCTCAAACAGTAAAACTTCTAACAGTAAGACAAACAACTTCCTTTGGTCGGAGCGCGCCTCTAAATACTTCATTCATTGTAAATACAAATAATTACCAGCAGTACCAAAATCCAGCAACCACTCAAGGCTTACTCAGAAAACTACAATAATTTTGTTCTCGATAAAACGACGCTTTTGATGTCAACTTATGGAGCAATCTGTGATGAGAGTTTTAGAGAATGATCACACCTTGGATAAGCATAGTCGGAGAATGCGATGGTTATGACGACTCGTTTGTTTGAATAAACGTTTCTATAAACATCGTCCTATTTCACCACTGTAAACTTGTCATCCGGACTTTCATTGCACGAGCGAACATACATCCCCCTGGTTCAAATTATTCCCTGGTGTAATCCTGATTTATGGTTACATACCTGGGCGCCACCCACGCAAACTTCCTTATCATACATTTCTTAAATCCTTTAATTTTCCCGAGTTAAAACAATTTTCTTTAAATCTTTATCTGCTCGGTTCTGCTGCATAACAACTTCCTTCCCCAAAAAGAGCGTCTTCTTGACAGTTTGCTGTTGGCAGTAAGGGTCCCGCAACCTTCCGAGGGTTGAAACAACCACAACACCTTTCTCACCAACAAGAAAGCATACTTCACTCTAGTCCTGAACTATGTGCAGCGCTATACTCTGTGTATATACACAGATAAGCGTGGTATATTTGTGTACATGTGACAAGTGTTGAAAAATCGGCTCACTTCTCAACGTTGGTATTTTTAGGCAATAATTATTAGGCGAATGATTAAGAGGCCTTGGGGACGAAACGTCCTCAATCTATTCTCAAACTTTAAATGGGTGAGATGCCGAGCTTGCTTGAATGCTGAAGCTTCGGCGACTAATCTTGAGTATCTAGTGGGCCATTTTTGTAATTATCGTAAATTTATTATTAGGCAATAATACCTACAGAATTATTGCCTCCGATTTTTTTACTATCTCTAGCACAGTGGTCTGCGTTCTCGGCTCAACCTATTAAGTTTAAGTTAATTAAATTCTTTCACGTAAGGT
Source organism: Procambarus virginalis (assembly GCA_020271785.1). Taxonomy (NCBI): domain Eukaryota; kingdom Metazoa; phylum Arthropoda; class Malacostraca; order Decapoda; family Cambaridae; genus Procambarus; species Procambarus virginalis. The sequence continues at coordinate 34,001,126 of WNGS01169498.1, forward strand.
CAGATTTGCGCACAGAAAAGCGCTTAAGGTAATGGGTAAAACGAGATGCTAGGTCGGTCAGGTTAAGAATGAGTGGGTCTGACTAATAAATGGATCGGTAACAGCGCAGATAGCCTCTTAGGTGATCTCTGAGCATAACAAGCTTGTTCCCGACAGTGGTATCTAGCAATATACATGTATATAAATTGGCCACCTGAACCTTCAATGAAAAACTAAATAGTGTGTCCTTTAAGCGGTAAACTTGCATCATAGAAAACGATACTTCCGAAAAGTCCCAGAGAGGAGTGAACACTAAATATGGACTTTTGAGGAGATTTGATCCTAGTTTTGGGAGGAAAATGCGACAATATTTGATCAAGAAAATTTCAGACCACTATCATAGAACCAATAACTCGCTGGTTAAGCCCACATGAGAAGTAGAGCTACCGACCGACTTTTTGGGTTATTTGCGTACAAAATATCCCTTTGTCGTGGACAGGAAGCCTGTGCCTGGATCGAGCCCCCCCATTCTTCCCCCGTAGGTCAAACTACCGACCTTTCCCAAGATGCCACCCACAACAGTTTCTCAACTCCCGGCCACCTGTTTACTGTTGGTGAAAGGAAACATGCGTAACCATTTCTGTCCCTCCCGGGGATCGATACAGGATAGTCTATTATGAGTCAAGAACGTAGACCACTCATCACAGCGTCTCGTTTGCTTCCATTTGTTATGAATGATCTTTTCCCAAGATTTCTCCCGCGTTTAATCTTTCATCGTTTTCAGTTTTGATAAACGACGCTTACCTCCCTCCCACAATATATCGTTCAGACACACATGGCAGCTGACGGAGGTCAAGCTGGACATCCCGCGCAGCTTGACAGATACAAACAAGTTAAAAAAATAGAGAATACATCAAATAAAATAAAATCTGTAATTAAAAAAGTACAAACTAAAAAAAAACACAAGGCAACTGTTAGAATAACTAAATAAATTACAAACTTTAAAAAATCTGGCCTTGTCAGCACTTAAAATATTCATCTTCCCATTTTCTTAAACCTCCCCCCTCCCACCCAAACCTCCCTCCCCGACTCTCACATTCATCATTCCATTATCGACAATCCACTTATTTTTTTCATCACGATTTCTCTCTGCATATAATCTCCATGTCCCTCTGGCGGCTGCGAGCGCAATTAGCGTTATGTACAGGGGTCCCATCAGTGTCACACAACGCAATTAGACTCGTCTGGTAATTAAGTTTGCCGCTCTGGTAATTCCCAGACAAGAGTGACGGTGTTAATGATGGGTGTTAGGGAGGAAAAAAAAAGTGGAACAAATGAATGATTTTGAGTTAGAAGAAGAGTGGAGATATATGGGGAGGTGTTAAGAAAATGAAAAAACATAAGGCAATGAAGAGTAATAAGAAAAACGGGAACGACTTTTTTTTTATTAAGCTTAGGTATACACAGCAATGTGCTGCGACCCTATTCTGTGTGAAAGGTTATGCAGATCATAATTGTGTGAACGACACACACACACACACATACACAGCAGGCGACACTTGTGGCATACTGTCACACCGGCCTTATCCACCGAGACAATCCACGAGTGGCCTATCCACCGAGACACTGTCCACGAGCGGCCTTATCCACAGACAAACCGTCCCTACCACTGGTTTTAGCTCCTAAAGTAACGTCAGTGGCAGAAATACACCCAAAGTCTGCTTACCCAATTATCTTTCCTAAGTACTCTCCTTAATGGCGGAGCACCAGGGTTAAGACTTCAGTTGGCGGTTGTTAACACCCATTACTTTATAATTACTTCAGCTACTATAGTGTTTACCTCAATTCTTTGTCCATCTTGTCCACAGCACTCGCTCCCCATCTAAATATTTTGTTGGGCATTACCGCTAGAGACCTACGAGAGGTCATTCGGCCAGAACGCCCGTCTTTTATCTAACATACGGCTATGGCAACTATTCAAAAAGCCTGTATCTATCTAATGGCAAGATGAAAGAAAAGGTGTACATATAGGTGTGGTCGAATGTATTTAAAACAAATGGGGGGATCGTCAGAGTAAGATATATTAGAACTCTTACTTACAAACACAGGAGGACAGCCGTTCTTAAGAGGAGTGTTGACAACTGATCCTCGTGTTTGGTTCGTTCGGGCGGCTGCCGATATTTAAAGACTCATTTATCTATTTTAATTAATATTCAAAATCAGATTTTTCGTAAATATTAATGAATATTACAATTTACTCGAATTTTATGTTTAATTAGACGTAGGTTAGGTTTGGTGTCTTAGGATCTGCTGGCTATGATTTGTAGTACGTTGACGAAGCATTTTCAGCAACCCGTCCTCGAATCAAGTTCATTCCATCCAGCAGTCGATCTCACAGACGCATTCATAAATTTTTACATGCTGTTCATTCAAAACATGATTTTTCTCAAATATAAATTAATATTATAATATATTGGCATATTGTACATATGTAGATATAGGTTAGGTTAGGTATTTAGGTTTTGTTGGCGATTATTTGTATTTGTAGTACGTGTGTGAAGCATTTATAGCGTTCTGGTTCGAACAAAATTCGTCATTGAAGCACTTGTTCCGGAAATGTTCAAATGTCATCAGTTGCGAGTCGTGTGTAAACCATTTTTCCATTCATAAACAGGGGGTTTGGCGGGTGCATGGAATCACTTTTGGGTTTTTGTTTGGAGAACAGGCTGGTTTTCAGAGTTGCCGTTCGAACAGAAATAGACAGCGAAACACTAATCGAGAAATGTTCGAACGTCATCAGTTGTGAGTTTTGAGTAAAGCGTTTTCCCATCCATAAACAGGGGGAATTTTGCGGCTGAATTAACAAGCCTCCCACGTGCAACAAATACAAATAATCGGCAACATTATATTAAAGATTATGCTATGACCATTGTTTATGAGGACGGGCTGTATTAATGAGGGGCGGGGGTGCAGTACCGACCAAGGCACGGAGGGGGTAAAGGACTAACCATTGGAGGGAGTGGCTTGCTTCCATGTCAAAAGCTATGGAGTATCTTGAGAATGAATGCGCATGCGAAAGTGAGAGTTTGAAGGCATTACGTACACTCAAGAACTTGTAAAGAGTGAGTGAGTGTGAGAGTGAGTGTTTTTGTGTGTGTGTTCACTTAGTTGTATTCACCTAGTTGTGCTTGCGGGGGTTGAGCTCTGCTCTTTCGGCCCGCCTCTCAATTGTCAATCAATAAATGTTACTAACTACTAACTATTCCCCCCCCCCCACCATACACACCCAGGAAGTAGCCGTAGCAGCTGTATAGCTCCCAGGTATCTAATTACTGCTAGGTAACAGGTGCATCAGGGTGAAGGAGAAACTGTCTGTTGTTTCTCACCGACGCCGGGAATTGAACCCAGGATCAAAGGGAATATGTGTCCAGCGTGCTGTTCACTCAGCCATCGGCCCCTGTGTGTGTGTGTGTGTGTGTGTGTGTGTGTGTGTGTGTGTGTAACGAGGCGAGCTCGAGTGCATGATCACACGATTTTCGAGAGTATACGCTTTTAGTAGAACGAGAAACCCATCCTGTGTTGAAGACTTTAAATACCTGCCCACCAGTCTCCGCAACTCTAAATAACCCTTCTGAAATATTCACAACAACGCTAAAAAGACAGAGTCTATCAGAGATAGACTATCATATAAGGTTCCTTACATGACAGTTCCTTTACGATAGATCCCTATGTGACAGTTTCAAAGTACATTCTCAAGAAATAAATGAGTCTCTAGGAGCAGGCTTTGGATGAGCTGAGGAAGGATAACAGCTCTTGCTTGCAGTTTCACTAGGCATGTCATTTGACAGCCCTTATGAACCCTAGTCTTATTTAAAGAAAGAGAAGAGAGAGAGAGAGAGA
>WNGS01169498.1:34006004-34020286 GCA_020271785.1 Procambarus virginalis
TAATCTTTCAACACAAGTGGTTTTGCTGGGTTTATCAAAACCGACTCTTGTACCTGATATTGTAGGTTTATTTCGGTAAAGTCAACACCATTATGGTGTGAAAATCAATCTTCAACTTTCCAGATTCTACACCATTAAACCTTGATAAATGTTATCTTAATGCCAACGAAAACACGGATACAAATTTATTTTAATTAGATAGCCACTAAAAGCTTTCGCAAAGTACAGGTGATATCAACCTTGTGCTTACCTCAAGATGTTTTACGACTTTTTATATTAAAAAGTTTAAATAACTGTATACGTTTCCCTTAAAAAGTTTATATAAAGTTGTTCTTTTATATTAACTGACATGCTACAGCAATGTGACTACTGTGTTCAAGTGAATATTTGATCATACGGACTTGTTACTTGTCGACCAGGTTGCAGAGTTTATCACTGCATTGTATCTAGAGTCCCATATGAGACCAGGATTCATTAAGCATTTACACCTCTATTTACGAAAACTGTTCATCTTTCAACAATCAGGGCAGCTTTGTTTACATTTATTAAACAGTTTAGGAGCTTGAAAACTTCACAACGCAAGGCTATTATTGTTATAAACAACCTCTTAGTGCTTCGAAGCTCTTAAAATGTTTTACAAATGCAAACGAAGACGCCATGATTAGGGGGAATATTTACAAGTTTCGTATATGAATTTCCATGTTGATTTCCGTAATTAATAGGGTCCACAATAAACGGTTATATGGTACAGAAGGAAGCAAATATGTAATACAGAGTGAACGAGTTAGTCTGTGAGGATGATAGAAATAGCTTAAGATACTATTCTTTGGGATGTGTATCATCTCAATAAACTTACTTTAACTCGAGCCCGTCATTTATAAGACTGATTAAAATAGCTTCTACGTGTTTTTGCTAATATTACACACGCAGAGTTTATTATTAGACATGTTAAAACATTTGCCCTTTCTTAAAAATAGAGTAATGCTAGAAGCTTGGCCGCTCTGTTAATCTTGTTCAATGTCATGATGTAATATATAAAGTCAACTCAAAATTACTAAATGTTATACGAATATTTAGGAATAGACGGTATTAAACCATGACCTTGCATCAAATATTTCCAAGCCGAATCCTTTAAGATATGGAGTTCAAATAATATACATTCATGTCCCCCCCCCTCCTTGTGATCGTTTGAGATTTGAATTTGGGCCCGAAATACACGAGGCGTTAGACTAAGACTTCTAAAACCCCGCCTGGAGTACCACCATGGTGCCTGGCGGAGAGCTACTCCCCCTTCCCTCATATACCATACACTCACAATATCGTGGATAATACGACAGGAGCAGAATGTTTCTGCCTCTCCACGAGATCTCACAAGTTGTGCAGGAGACACTGAGGAGGTGCGGGGGGGGGGGGGGGGGACGGACCACGCGCTGAGGTGTGCTAATCCCTGGCGAGTCCCCAGAACGTGACAGGGGGAAATTTCCATCGACCTCAGCACGAATTATGTTGATGAAATTGAATTTACTTTGTCACTCTGTAATTCGCCGTCTTTTCAAAGTCGTTTAATACAACAAAGTGACAACGATGAAACGATGGTAAACGTTCTTTTATGCACGAAAGCTAGGATTCCCTCCATAACTCCCACCAACCAATCCATCCTCTACCCAAAGACAACACATACTATCACTGTCGTTAATATGTCATTATTTGCCTTTTATATTTTCTATCCATAGTCAGGTCTTTAAAAAGTTCAATGTTCTCGCCTGATTGTGCTCATGGAAGTCGAGTTTCGGTTTTTTGGTTGTTACTAAACTTCAAATTTATTAGTATACAGGTTTCCGGGCATACTGGTCACTAGAATATCTACATTTGGAACCGTGAATGAAATGTTCCTCCTCCACTACTTAATTTCCTAATGCATTCTATTGACTACTCCGACACTATATTTTTTCTAATGTCTCTCTGGTTCATTTGGGCACCCAGTTTTCACTTGTGTCCCTTTGTGAGAGGATCACCAGTGTTAAGTAGTTTGTTTTTATCTATCCTATCAATTTACCTGAGAATTTTGTATTTGGTAATCAAGTCTCCCCAATTTTATTCTGTCTTCCTGTGACGCAATGTTATATTCATGCCTTTCCTTGTAACTCATACCTCACAGTCTTCTGACTAGTCTGGTGCTAGACCTATGAACTTTTTTCCCAACTTCGTCTTGTGCTTAGATATGGAATCTATACTGGAGCCGCATATTCCAAGATTGGTCTGACATATGCGACATACAAGATTCTGAATAACTCTCTACATAAATTTCTAAAGACAATCCTTTAGTTAACCGGTCATGCATATGCCGCTGATCATATCCTTTATATGTGGATGTGTTTTGGTGATGTTGGCGTATCTTACCTTGAGGTTACCTTGAGGTGATTTCGAGGCTTAGCGACCCCGCGGCCCGGTCGTCACTAGACCTCCTCATTGCTGCACTGGTCAACCAGGCTGTTGGACGCGGCTGCTCGCAGCCTGACGTATGAGTCACGTATTGTTTATGCCAGTGATTGTTACAGTGCAGACTGGAAATGACTGAAGCACACAGTCACTACTTCAAACACAGATTTACAAAATGCTGACTTTTTTCAAGACTAGAAAGACTTTTTGTTTTAAATACATCGTAAATCCACGGAACCTGTTGCTTTGATATATCACTCCATCAAAACATTTATCTAATGTTAACCCAGCAGCCACCACCCTGTTAAGGAAGGAAAAAACTATTTACACCCGACTGCTGGGACTCGCCCATTACCTTCGAACTTCTCAAACAGTAAAACGTCTAACAGTAAAACGTCTAACAGTAAAACGTCTAACAGTAAAACGTCTAACAGTTAAAACGTCTAACAGTAAAACGTCTAACAGTAAAACGTCTAACAGTAAAACTTCTAACAGTAAAACTTCTAACAGTAAAACTTCTAACAGTAAAACTTCTAACAGTAAAACTTCTAACAGTAAAACTTCTAACAGTAAAACTTCTAACAGTAAAACTTCTAACAGTAAAACTTCTAACAGTAAAACTTCTAACAGTAAAACTTCTAACAGTAAAACTTCTAACAGTAAAACTTCTAACAGTAAAACTTCTAACAGTAAAACTTCTAACAGTAAAACTTCTAACAGTAAAACTTCTAACAGTAAAACTTCTAACAGTAAAACTTCTAACAGTAAAACTTCTAACAGTAAAACTTCTAACAGTAAAACTTCTAACAGTAAAACTTCTAACAGTAAAACTTCTAACAGTAAAACTTCTAACAGTAAGACAAACAGTAAGACAAACAACTTCCTGTGTTCACAGAAAGTGAACACAGGTTCACTTCCTGTGGTCGGAGCGCGCCTCTAAATACTTCATTCATTGTAAATACAAATAATTACCAGCAGTACCAAAATCCAGCAACCACTCAAGGCTTACTCAGAAAACTACAATAATTTTTTTCTCGATAAAACGACGCTTTTGATAACTTACGGAGCAATCTGTGATAAGAGTTTTAGAGAATGATCACACCTTGGATAAGTATAGTCGGAGAATGCGATGGTTATGACGACTCGTTTGTTTGAATAAACGTTTCTATAAACATCGTCCTATTTCACCACTGTAACTTGTCATCCGGACTTTCATTGCACGAGCGAACATACATCCCCCTGGTTCAAATTATTCCCTGGTGTAATCCTGATTTATGGTTACATACCTGGGCGCCACCCACGCAAACTTCCTTATCATACATTTCTTAAATCCTTTAATTTTCCCGAGTTAAAACAATTTTCTTTAAATCTTTTCTGATCGGTTCTGCTGCATAACAACTTCCTTCCCCAAAAAGAGCGTCTTCTTGACAGTTTGCTGTTGGCAGTAAGGGCCCCGCAAACTCCCGAGGGTTAAGGCAACCACAACACCTTTCTCACCAACAAAGCATACTTCACTCTAGTCCTGAACTATGTTCAGCGCTATACTCTGTGTATATACACAGATAAGCGTGGTATATTTGTGTATATGTGACAAGTGTTGAAGAATCTGCTCACTTCTGAACGTTGGTATTATTAGGCAATAATTATTAGGCGAATGATTAGAGGCCTTGGGGACGAAACGTCCTCAACCTATTCTCAAACTTTAAATGGGTGAGATGCCGAGCTTGCTTGAATGCTGAAGCTTCGGCGACTAATTGAGTATCTAGTGGGCCATTTTTGTAATTATCGTAAATTATTATTAGGCAATAATACCTACAGAATTATTGCCTCCGATTTTTTTTACTATCTCTAGCACAGTGGTCTGCGTTCTCGGCTCAACCTATTAAGTTTAAGTTAATTAAATTCTTTCACGTAAGGTCAGATTTGCGCACAGAAAAGCGCTTAAGGTAATGGGTAAAACGAGATGCTAGGTCGGTCAGGTTAAGAATGAGTGGGTCTGACTAATAAATGGATCGGTAACAGCGCAGATAGCCACTTAGGTGATCTCTGAGCCTAACAAGCTTGTTCCCGACAGTGGTATCTAGCAATATACATGTATATAAATTGGCCACCTGAACCTTCAATGAAAAACTAAATAGTGTGTCCTTTAAGCGGTAAACTTGCATCATAGAAAACGATACTTCCGAAAAGTCCCAGAGAGGAGTGAACACTAAATATGGACTTTTGAGGAGATTTGATCCTAGTTTTGGGAGGAAAATGCGACAATATTTGATCAAGAAAATTTCTGACCCCTATCATAGAACCAATAACTCGTTGGTTAAGCCCACATGAGAAGTAGAGCTACCGACCGACTTTTTGGGTTATTGGCGTACAAAATATCCCTTTGTTGTGGACAGGAAGCCTGTGCCTGGATCGAGCCCCCCCATTCTTCCACCGTAGGTCAAACTACCGACCTTTCCCAAGATGCCACCCACAACAGTTTCTCAACTCCCGGCCACCTGTTTACTGTTGGTGAAAGGAAACATGCGTAACCATTTCTGTCCCTCCCGGGGATCGATACAGGATAGTCTATTATGAGTCAAGAACGTAGACCACTCATCACAGCGTCTCGTTTGCTTCCATTTGTTATGAATGATATTTTTCCAAGATTTCTCCCGCGTTTAATCTTCCATCGTTTTCAGTTTTGATAAACGACGCTTACCTCCCTCCCACAATATATCGTTCAGACACACATGGCAGCTGACGGAGGTCAAGCTGGACATCCCGCGCAGCTTGACAGATACAAACAAGTTAAAAGAATAAAGAATACATCAAATAAAATAAAATCTGAAATTAAAAAAAGTAAAAACTAAAAAAAAAAACACAAGGCAACTGTTAGAATAACTAAATAAATTACAAACTTTAAAAAATCTGGCCTTGTCAGCACTTAAAATATTCATCTTCCCATTTTCTTAAACCTTCCCCCCTCCCACCCAAACCTCCCTCCCCGACTCTCACATTCATCATTCCATTATCGACAATCCACTTATTTTTTTCATCACGATTTCTCTCTGCATATAATCTCCATGTCCCTCTGGCGGCTGCGAGCGCAATTAGCGTTATGTACAGGGGTCCCATCAGTGTCACACAACGCAATTAGACTCGTCTGGTAATTAAGTTTGCCGCTCTGGTAATTCCCAGACAAGAGTGACGGTGTTAATGATGGGTGTTAGGGAGGAAAAAAAAAGTGGAACAAATGAATGATTTTGAGTTAGAAGAAGAGTGGAGATATATGGGGAGGTGTTAAGAAAATGAAATAAACATAAGGCAATGAAGAGTAATAAGAAAAACGGGAACGACTTTTTTTTTTATTAAGCTTAGGTATACACAGCAATGTGCTGCGACCCTATTCTGTGTGAAAGGTTATGCAGATCATAATTGTGTGAACGAAACACACACACACACACACACACACACACACACACACACAGCAGGCGACACTTGTGGCATACTGTCACACCGGCCTTATCCACCGAGACAATCCACGAGTGGCCTATCCACCGAGACACTGTCCACGAGCGGCCTTATCCACAGACAAACCGTCCCTACCACTGGTTTTAGCTCCTAAAGTAACGTCAGTGGCAGAAATACACCCAAAGTCTGCTTACCCAATTATCTTTCCTAAGTACTCTCCTGAATGGCCGAGCACCTGGGTTAAGACTTCAGTTGGCGGTTGTTTAACACCCATTACTTTATAATTACTTCAGCTACTATAGTGTTTACCTCAATTCTTTGTCCATCTTGTCCACAGCACTCGCTCCCCATCTAAATATTTTGTTGGGCATTACCGCTAGAGACTTACGAGAGGTCATTCGGCCAGAACGCCCGTCTTTTATCTAAACATACGGCTATGGCAACTATTCAAAAAGCCTGTATCTATCTAATGGCAAGATGAAAGAAAAGGTGTACATATAGGTGTGGTCGAATGTATTTAAAACAAATGGGGGGATCGTCAGAGTAAGATATATTAGAACTCTTACTTACAAACACAGGAGGACAGCCGTTCTTAAGAGGAGTGTTGACAACTGATCCTCGTGTTTGGTTCGTCCGGGCGGCTGCCGATATTTAAAGACTCATTTATCTATTTTAATTAATATTCAAAATCAGATTTTTCGTAAATATTAATGAATATTACAATTTATTCGAATTTTATGTTTAATTAGACGTAGGTTAGGTTTGGTGTCTTAGGATCTGCTGGCTATGATTTGTAGTACGTTGACGAAGCATTTTCAGCAACCCGTCCTCGAATCAAGTTCATTCCATCCAGCAGTCGATCTCACAGACGCATTCATAAATTTTTACATGCTGTTCATTCAAAACATGATTTTTCTCAAATATAAATTAATATTATAATATATTGGCATATTGTACATATGTAGATATAGGTTAGGTTAGGTATTTAGGTTTTGTTGGCGATTATTTGTATTTGTAGTACGTGTGTGAAGCATTTATAGCGTTCTGGTTCGAACAAAATTCGTCATTGAAGCACTTGTTCCGGAAATGTTCAAATGTCATCAGTTGCGAGTCGTGTGTAAACCATTTTTCCATTCATAAACAGGGGGTTTGGCGGGTGCATGGAATCACTTTTGGGTTTTTGTTTGGAGAACAGGCTGGTTTTCCAACCCGTCCTCGACTCAAGTCCATTACATTCAGCGGTCAACCCCACAGACGCATTCATAAATTTTAACATGCTGTTCATTCAAAACGGGAATTTTCTCAAGTATAAATTAATATTATAATATATTAGCATATTGTGTATAAATAGGCATAGGTTAGGTTAGGTCAGGTGTTTAGGTTCTGTTGGCGATTATTTGTATTTGTAGTACGTGGGTGAAGCATTTATAGCGTTGTGGTTCGAACAAAATTCGTCAGTGAAGCACTTGTTCCGGATATGTTCGAACGTCAGCAGTTGTGAGTCGTGTGTAACCGCTTTTCATTCATAAACAGGGGTTTGGCGGGTGCATGAATCACTTTGGATCTTTGTTTGGAGACGGGCTGGGTTTCAGAGTTGCCGTTCGAACAGAAATAGAAGCGAAACACTAATCGAGAAATGTTGAACGTCATCAGTGTGAGTTTGAGTAAAGCTTTTCCCATCCATAAACAGGGGGGAATTTTGCGCTGAATTAACAGCCTCCCACGTGCAACAAATACAAATAATCGGCAACATTTATTAAAGATTATGCTATGACCATTGTTTATGAGGACGGCTGTATTAATGAGGGCGCGGGGGTGCAGTACCGACCAAGGCACGGAGGGGGTAAAGGACTAACCATTGGAGGGAGTGGCTTGCTTCCATGTCAAAGCTATGGAGTATCTTGAGAATGAATGCGCATGCGAAAGTGAGAGTTTGAAGGCATTACGTACACTCAAGAACTTGTAAAGAGTGAGTGAGTGTGAGAGTGAGTGTTTTTGTGTGTGTGTTCACTTAGTTGTATTCACTAGTTGTGCTTGCGGGGGTTGAGCTCTGCTCTTTCGGCCGCCTCTCATTGTCAATCAATAAACTGTTACTAACTACTAACTATTTCCCCCCCCCCACCATACACACCCAGGAAGTAGCCCGTAGCAGCTGTATAGCTCCCAGGTATCTAATTACTGCTAGGTAACAGGTGCATCAGGGAAGGAGAAACTGTCTGGTTTTCTCACCGACGCCGGGAATTGAACCCAGGATCAAAGGGAATATGTGTCCAGCGTGCTGTTCACTCAGCCATCGGCCCCTGTGTGTGTGTGTGTGTGTGTGTGTGTGTGTGTGTAACGAGGCGAGCTCGAGTGCATGATCACACGATTTTCGAGAGTATACGCTTTTAGTAGAACGAGAAACCCATCCTGTGTTGAAGACTTTAAATACCTGCCCACCAGTCTCCGCAACTCTAAATAACCCTTCTGAAATATCACAACAACGCATAGCGAAAAAGACAGAGTCTATCAGAGATAGACTATCATATAAGGTTCCTTACATGACAGTTCCTTTACGATAGATCCCTATGTGACAGTTTCAAAGTACATTCTCACGAAATAAATGAGTCTCTAGGAGCAGGCTTCGGATGAGCTGAGGAAGGATAACAGCTCTTGCTTGCAGTTTCACTAGGCATGTCATTTGACAGCCCTTATGAACCCTAGTCTTATTTAAAGAAAGAGAGAGAGAGAGAGAGAGAGAGAGAGAGAGAGAGAGAGAGAGAGATCAAAAAAAAAAAAAACCTGAAAAAAAAAAGAAAAAATTAAAAGAGAGAGAGAGAGATAGAGAAGGAAGAGAGGCGCACGTAGCAATTTAGCATAACTTTTCTGATATAAAAGGTCACACCTATGGGTGTTATTCGGTTTCTGGTATTGTCAATGTTTTACCGTATATTTTGAACCGTATTTATGACCAGTCAATTGTCAGTTTTGCCTACTTAAAGTTGCCACTTCTGCCGCGTTACATCTGTCATCCGTAATAATCCCATTCAATTGCCGTATTAAATACGTCATTCTTGCCATAATAACTGTCCACACTTATTGCCGTATTAAATTCGCTATTTTGCCGTATTAGCTCTGCCATTTTACCGATATTAAATCTGCATTTTTATCATAATAATCCACCAGTATCACTATATTAAATCCATCAGTAGAGCTGTATTAATTCGATAATTCTGCTGTATTAATTCCCCGCCATTCTGTCCGCATTAATTCCGTCATTCTTTCTGTATTAATTCCCGTCATTCTTTGACGTACAAAACCCGTCACTTCTGGTGGGAAAGGAGTGGTCAATTAACCCGTGCCGAGGCAGGCGCCGGCTGAAGCATTTTAAAGATTCAGTTCTCTTACTGGGCCCAGAATGAGCTGCTGACCAGCTCTGTTTACTGGGGGGGGTGACTAAGTCCGGTGTTGTTGCTGCCCGTATGGAGAAGGGGAAGGGGGGCGGGTATAGGAAGGTAGAACAGGTAGAGGAAGGAAAGAGAGGGTAGGAGGAGGGGGGGAGAAAAGAGAATGAAGGAGAGGAATGAACAAGCAAGGGAAAGGAATAAGTTGAGAAATGGAAAGGAGGAACAAGGAAAAAAATAGCTGAATAGAAGAAGGGGAAAGCAATAAGAATTTGAAAAGCAAGAGTGAAAGATAGAGGAAGGTGAAAAGAAGAGGAAGACTATTGAAAATGTGAAGAGAAAGAAAGCTGAACAGGAAGGAGGGAGAAACGAAAAAGTTTCTTCTTAATTTACCGCACAACACTTACCTTATGCACAAGTCCCCCTCCTGCCCCACACTACTCTCCCCCCGCCCACCAGTACAGTCAATACATGACATGTACCAACTATAGCACATAACCAGCTAAATCTATACAAAATGTTCTGTCCCATGTTTAGAGGCATACCGTGATATTAGCTTCTCCTAACTTATTGTAAAGTAGGATGACATGAGGGGTATGGAAGTCAACCGATGCGCTGTCCATGAAAGCTATAGTAGAGTTGGTGTTTCCATAGAGTTACTTAGGCAGTTTCAGTGCTTCCAATCGGCCTTGTATGACTAACCTCATGTGTAGTTTGGGGATTTTTCAGCTCACGTAGATTTTCAGCATCTTGATGCATACGATCTGTAATCCTTCATATAGTCTATGCCATTTGGAGGTGTTGAGAGTAGGAGGAAGGGAGGAGGAGGAAAGTGAGAGGCGTGAGAAGTGGAAGGGTACCCTCTCTGCCCTGCTCCTTTGTCAGGTAAGTTACGGGCTCCCATAGGCCCGTGCTACTTGGAACTTGTACGAGTAGCTGATCTATAACAACAACAAACATGGAGGAGACGGAGAGACCACAGCACCGCTCCTGTGCCAGGTAAGCTACGCTCACCATAGCCCGTGCCCGTGCTACTTGCCCCGCTCCTGTGCCAGGTAAGGTACGGGCTCACCATAGCCCCGTGCGACGTTGCCCCGCTCCTGGGCCAGGTAAGCTACCCTACACCATAGCCCGTTGCTTACTTGGAACGGTTTTGTTCCCAGTAGCTGAATCTAAAACAGAAGGAGGAGAGGGGGGAGGGGGAGGATGTCGTGGGGAGAGGGGGACGAAGGGAGATCGTGAGGTGGGAGGGGGGGGGGTAGGAGAGGAGACTAGGCCGAAGAGATACTATATCAAGAAGGTAACTCCATCTACTAATCCGATGTTTAAATTATGGACAAAGTTACTCCTGATAATGTCAGAAAATCAGCCAATTAGGAATGAAATTAGGACCGACTCGCAGCAGAGCAGCAGCAACTACATCAGAAAAAGACGAAAGAAACTGAAAGCCATTAAAGTCCCTGGAGAAGAGAATAGCATGTTTACAAACACAAACACAAAACACTAAGCTTTCCCCGAGGCCCTCAGCTTCACGGTTCCCCCTCCTCCACAGCTTTCTCTCTGCTGAGCCTTCCCTCGCTCGCACCAAAACACTTTATGCATGTATAATGATTTTACTCTCGTCTAGAGAATTGTCAACAGGTACTATACACGCACGCGCGCGCTCACCACCACACACTGGGCGGCCGGTAGCCGAGAGGACAGCACGCTGGACACTGATCCTGTGGTCCCGGGTTCGATCCCAGGCGCCGGGCGAGAAATGATGGGCAGAGTTTTTTCGACCTGATGTCCCTAGTTACCTAGCAGTAAATAGGTACATGGGAGTTTAGTCCAGTTGTCCACGGGGCTGCTTTCCTGGTGTGTGGTGTGTGTGGTGTGGAAAAAAATAGTAGTAGAACAGTTGATTGACAGTTGAGAGGCGGGCTGAAAAGTGAAGAGCTCAACCCCCCCGCAAGCACAACTAGGTGATACAACTAGGTGAAATAATGCACATACAGGAGGACCTGATGCTGAGTGAACCGCGCTCGGGATTTCGTAGTTCTTAAGGGTCCACGGCTCGATCCCCGGCGTAGACGGAAACAAATGGGCATTCTGATGGCCTCCCGTTCACCTAGCAGTAAATAAGATACCTGGGAGCTTAGACAGCTGCTCCGGGAAGGACTTCGTGTGTGGTGTGTGTTAACAAAGGAGTAGCTGATGTAACAGCTCTTTGGGCCTGCTTGAGACGCGGGCCCAGAGCCAGAGAGAGCTCAAAGAGCTCAAACCCTCGCAAGCATAACTAGGTGATTACCACACACACACACCACACCACACACACACCACACACGCCAGCTTACGCGCAAGTACACACTGCACTCAACATACCGAGCTATGCACAATAACTTTCCTGGAGCTGGCTAAACATGTACATTATAGTTGCGAGAATGCATAGTTTTCGAACCCTGGGCCCGGCAGACACCGGTTCCTTCAATGTTCGTCCTTTGTACATCCAACAGCAATTGGAACCTAGTTGGACAATGGGTAGGTAATTTGGTGTTCAGGAACAACTATGGTGCTGAACAGCCTAGCCTGTTCCAGCATCTAGCTTTAAGCCAAATCTCAATCCTTCCTCCCTACACAAAGGGGGGTACCACAAGAGATAGTACTGCGACCTATACAGTACCATGAATATATTACTGACCTGACTGAGAAGGCTGAAATGTTTGAATAAGTTTTTTGAATAACAAACTGATTAAAAAGCGATAGAACAAATAATTATTTAATAGATGCAGTAGGCCCTTGGATAAGCTGCAGGGGGTAGGTGTAGCTTACGAGAAGTTACTGGAATTCATTGGTGACAAACACAAATATGCACAAACGAAATCACATGAACGTGATGTATCAATGAGGCCAAATTGCAAAGTAACATGAATTGGACAGGGAGCGAGAAGGCCACTGGGGTAGCATAAATTTGAGACCACGCCCTGACACTGAAGAAGAAGCTCAGAGCAGATAAACCCTCCTAGTATCACTAGGAGGTTTTATCTGCTTCTTAGCTTCCTTCTTCAGTGTCAGGGCGTGGTCTCAAATTTATGCTACCCCCAGTGGCCTTCTCGCTCCCTGTCCAATTCATGTTACTTTGCAATTTGCCTCATTGATACATCACGTTCATGTGATTTCGTTGTGCATATTTGTGTTTGTCACCAATGAATTCCAGTAACTTCTCGTAAGCTACAAACTACCCCCTGCAGCTTATCCAGGGCCTACTGCATCTATTAATCATATTTGGTTCTATCTCTTTTAATCAGTTTTGTATTCAAAAACTTATTCAAACATTTCAGCCTTCTCAGTCAGGTCAGTAATATATTCATGGTACTGTATAGGTCGCAGTACTATCTCTTGTGGTACCCCCTTTGTGTAGGGAGGAAGGATTGAGATTTGGCTTAAAGCTAGGATGCTGGAAACAGGCTAGGCCTGTTCAGCACCATAGTTGTTCCTGGAACACAAATTACCTACCCATTTCCAACTAGGTTCCAATTGCTGTTATGGATGTACAAAGACGAACATATGAAGGAAACGGTTGTCTGCCGGGGCCCGAGGGTTCGAAAAACTATGCATTCTCGCAAACTATAATGTACATGTTTAGCCAGCTCCAGGAAAGTTATTGTGCATAGCTCGGTATGTTTGAGTGCCAGTGTGTACTGCGCGTAAGCTGGGCGTGTGGTGTGTGTGTGGTGTGTGTGTTGTGTGTGTGTAATCACCTAGTTTATGCTTGCAGGGTTGAGCTCTTTGAGCTACTCTTTGGCTCTTTGGGCCCGCGTCTCAAGCAGGCCCAAAGAGCTGTCACTCAGCTACTCTTTGTTTAAACACACACACACACGAAGTCTTCCGGAGCAGCTGGTCTAGCTCCCAGGTATCTATTTTAATGCTAGGTGAACGGAGGCATCAGAATGCCCAATTTGTTTCCGTCTCCGCCGGAAATCGAGCCTGGACCCTTAGAAACTACGAATCCCGAGTGTTGTTCACTCAGCCATCAGGTCCTCCTGTATGCTGCATGTTATTCACCTAGTTGTATTCACCTAGTTGTTGCTTGCAGGGGTTGAGCTCTTCACTTTCAGCCCGCCTCTCAACTGTCAATCAAACTGTTTCTACTACTATTTTTTTCCACACCACACACACACACACCAGGAAGCAAGCCCGTGACAACTGACTAACTCCCAGGTACTATTTACTGCTAGGTACACAGGGACATAGGTTGAAAAAAACTCTGCCATCATTTTCTCGCCGGCGCCTGGGATCGAACCCGGGACCACAGGATCAAGTGTCCAGCGTGCTGTCCCTCGGCCACCGGCTGCCCATGTGTGGTTGTGAGCGGCGCGCGCGCGTGCGTGTATAGTACCTGTTGACAATTCTCTAGACGAGAGTAAAATCATTATACATGCATAAAGTGTTTTGGTGCGAGCGATGGAAGGCTCAGCCAGAGAGAAGAAGCTGTGGAGGAGGGGGAACCGTGAAGCTGAGGCCTCGGGAAAGCTTAGTGTTTGTGTTGTGTTTGTAAACAGCTATTCTCTTCTCCAGGGACTTTTAATTTGCTTTCGTTTTTGTCTTTTTTGTTGTTGCTGCTGCTCTGCTGCGAGTCGGTCCTAATTTCATTCCTAATTGCTGAGTTCTGACATTTAACAAGAGTAACTTGTCATAATTAACATGGATTTAGTAGATTGAGTACCTTCTTGAATTATATATCTCTTGGGCCTATTCTCCTCCCTCCCCCCCCCCCCACCCCCACGATCTTCCTTTCTCCCCTCTCCCCACGACATCTCCCACTCCCCCCTCTCTCCTTCTGGTTTTAGATCAGCTACTGGGAACAAACGGTTCAAGTAGCACTGGCTCTGGTGAGGGTAGCGTACCTGGCACAGGAGCGGGCAGTGCCACGGCTATGGTGAAGGCCGTAACTTCTGGCACGGAGGGGGCAAGTAGCACGGGCTATGGTGAAGCGGTAGCTACCTGTCACAGGAGCGGTTGCTGTGG
>WNGS01169498.1:34021286-34036646 GCA_020271785.1 Procambarus virginalis
GAAACAATTCATATATTATCTAATTAACGTCTTTATTCACGTTGAAATAACTGTCAGATAAGTTTAGTCTCCCCCCTCTCTGTTTTCCCACCCTGCGTTTTCTATTATTTTCTTGTGTTTTTCCCCCGATTCGTAACTGTCATCGTTTCTAACTGCCTTGGTTAAGCTCATTCCGATTTTGACTCTACTTCAGGATGGTGATCCACCCAGGTATGTCCCGTACTTTGTTATATATATGCTCATTTGGGTACTCGCAATCATCTATTGTCTATACCAAATGTTTTACCCCAAAATGATCTTTTGCTCTAAGTGAATTGCTCATCCTGTTAGAAGCACTGGTTCAAGAGTTTTAAGCGGTCTTTGTTTGTGGTTAGGTTAGTCAGTCTTGCCAAGAGGCATCAGTGATAGGGTCTCTCAAAAGTAAGATAGGATCCTGTTATTGTAGTTTGTTCTTCAGCACCTGTCAGGATGGTTGGTTGAAACTAATTTTAAATGGACGTTTGTTA
The DNA here is from genome assembly GCA_020271785.1 of Procambarus virginalis. Classification (NCBI taxonomy): domain Eukaryota; kingdom Metazoa; phylum Arthropoda; class Malacostraca; order Decapoda; family Cambaridae; genus Procambarus; species Procambarus virginalis. Next base: position 34,021,793 of record WNGS01169498.1, read on the forward strand.
GAATCATATTGATTCTTGTAGCCCCCTCCTCCCTCGCTCTCGCTCTCTTTATCCATCTCTCTCTTTTTCTCTCTTTTTCTCTTTCTCTCTTATCTATATATCTCTATATGTCCATTTATCTATATATCTCTTTATGTCCATTTATCTATATCTCTATCTTTCTCTCCTTATCTCTTTATCTCTTTCTCTCTCTTCATTTATTAATCTTTATTTCTCTCTCTCTCTCTTCAAAACATTTGCAAACCTCACTGTGTCATGATTATTGGGAATCCGAAGCACGACGATGCTTAAATGTTCAGAATAGACGAATAGAGTAATAGAAGTCATTTCATGAAACATAATTGTGTTTTGTTCTTGTGAGACCTCCACAGGGATTAGTATATGTTTGACCACCGTACTATAGAACATAATAAAATTGTATTGAAAGTGTACAAAAGAGATGTCCCTGGCAACAGGAAGAATACCCTAAGAGAAATATGAATTTTCTGTAAATGCAGAAAGAAGAGAGGTGATTGAAATGCATACAAAGAGGGGGTAAAAAATAAACCCAATTTAGAATACAAAGCGATTGTTTCATGTTGGAGGTTTAGATATAGAGAATCCTGTGATGTAGTTGTTAACACCCTCGTCCACTCGTCTCGAAAGGGAAAACGAGCTGGGTTCCACCCAGTCCTAGGAAGAATGGGACGATTGGGTTGTAATAGTATTTAAATTACTGTTCGCCATTCTGCTCACAACAATAATTGGGAACATGGTTGTAAAGGGATTAGAAAATCGTGCTCTTCGGAATGACAACAGTCAGGAGACTTCTTCTCGTTTGCATTTTATTGTTTATATAAATGTAAACACTGTTTCGAAAGCAGAGTTGCAGATCTGTGGATAAAGGCTACCTCGTAACTTTATCGAGGCGAGCTGGTTGTTGAACAAGTGCACGAGTGGGGGGTGAGGGGGACAAATTCAATTCGTTTTCTGGTCTTTTCTGGAATCCAACTATAAGTCATTTGGAGTCAGGCCCGGAGGAATATCCTGGAACATTGGTGACGTGTGGCACCGTACAGCTGCTACGTCAGGCTGCAAGCCGTGTGAGTACTACCCTTCGCCGCCTTCCCTACTCTTCACAACTTTTCCTTCATCACTGTAACCATCTTCACTACACACTGCTTTCCCCCCAATAAACGACATAAGATAAACATTTAATCACCATGTAGGAAATAATATGCTGGACGAGCCATAGGATGGCGTCTGGTATTTAGCGAGATTGTAAATTAGTATAATTTGCCCTTTCATGCAGTGCGGAGCATGGAGTCTGCCACGACCCTCCTATGACCATCCCCAAACAACTACCAGTCACCCTGCAAAGTTCGGCGAGGCAAGCCCAAGCGTTATATTATATATAATGTATATATATAATATATATTAATTACCATACCGGGTTCTCTTATGTTAAATATACAGCTGGAGTACTTTATTAGCGTAGCTTGAATGTAATATATGACAGAAATTGGTAACTTTATTATTGATAAGCTTCCAAGCATCACATTAAGAAAAAGCTATTACAGCCCTTATCTGTATATAGCACCGTAAAACACCGTAAGACTGTGGTAAACGAATCATAACGTTTGACCGTCCAGATCGATGTGGGCAGCGACGCCAGTCAAGCCGAGGAAGGAGGGCATCGGGGCCCCGCTCTCCGACGCCTTCCCTTTGGCTGCCCCCTTTACAGTTCCCAGGTAACGAGTATTTTTCATGCAGGATTATTTTCTATTTTATTTTCGCCGCCACACCGAAGAAAACGGATGGGAGGGAATTATCAGGAGAAAGCACTAAGTCATTACGACTATATAGCACGTGGAAGGAGTCAGGATACGGATTTGGGATGGTACGGGGAGGGGCAGGAATGGTGCCCAACCACTTGGACGGTCGGGGATTGAACGCCGACCTGCATGAAGGAGACTGTCACACTACCGTCCAGCCCAAGTGGTTGGGTGAAAGGTGAAAGAGGTTTGTGGCACTGAGAATCTGGAACTACTAGTGCCCCGAGGACCACAGATTACCATGGCCGGAAATCTGTAAAGTCTAGATTACCGAGCCCGGACGCCATGAAAGACTGAAGGATCCTACCAACACAGATGCTCATAGGCGGAAAAAAAATACTCTAATTCCCAGTCTTCACACCCCATTCCCAGCCCCGCAAGTCACCCTACATTGTTCATCTAATGGATCAAAGGACTTCCCTCCATACCAAAAGGGAAAAAGCTTTCACCTGTGTCAAAGAAAGAAAAGTCACACCTTAATCAGTACCCAACAAATTCCTCTCAGATCCGGAGCTTCTCGTTGCAAACATTCGCCGTTGCTGTTTCCCCTTTCTTGTTTGTTTTGTTTACATTTTTGTTGTTCTAACTTTCTTTATTACAACCAAATAGTCCTAGAATTATATTTTCGAAAAATGGAATTAAATTTATCTTGATCCTGTAATATATTTTATCGCTACTCAGGGGCATGTACAAGTATGTTGAGACTTGCAGGGATATGTAGAGACATGCATAAACATGTTGAGGAATGCAGGGACGTGTAGAGGCAGGCAGGGACGAGTTCGTGCATTTGGATTGTGAGTATAAGGTTGTGTATAAGGAGTATAAGGCTGGATTGTGAGTGTATAAGGTACACTCGAGAGTACTTGTGTGTACTTTTCACTCAGATTTTCTCATATTTGCATATAAAACTATGTAGCGAATTGGCCTCGACAACTTCCCCATCCGGCTCACTCCATTTATTTGCGACTTTTACATTGATAAAGATGCTTCTGACGTCTCATTGACTTTTTCCATTTATCGACAATTTCAACAATTTCCATTTATATCCCTCGCTTTTACAATGTTTCTCTATTTAATAGGAATAATTCAGTGTGTGGATTTTTCTACCTACTAAACAATGCTTCAACTCCTGGGCTCCACCTACCACCCACTTAATCGACCAGTGTACATACTCTTGAACTTTGAAAACTAAAGTCTATTTATTATACTTTAATATGTAAATTAGCAATATGTAAATTAGCAATATGTAAATTAGCAATATGTAAACTAGCCGACATATATATATATGTATTTTTATACATTTCTCCTCCCAGCCACAAACGTGTTATGGTTACTCCCTAAACATTCACTCGAGGCTGACAATTTATTCCTTTTTATTACGCTTTCATTTCAAAAATTATTTCGTCTTTAGAATCAACTGCTTATATGCATTTCAATTTACCGTAATATCATGGAAATTTATGTATGTGTGAAATAACCTACTGTCCTCGGCCCGCTCACTGTCCCTCGGCCCGCTCACTGTCCCTCGGCCCACTCACTGAATAGATAAAACTTGTGTTTAAATAAAAAACTGTTCACTGTACTGCATACTAAAAAATACATAAACACAAACAAAAGCGGAGTAGATATACATACAGGCTTGTGTCAACCTCACCATGTCTCTCTCTCTCTCTCTCTCTCTCTCTCTCTCTCTCTCTCTCTCTCCCCTCGTATTCTGGTCTCCCCCTCTTTGCCACTTTCCTTATTTTACCACTAACATTTCCTATGTTTTTTTTCCTTCTTCTTTATTTTGCCTTATCTTTGTTTTGATTCGCCCAACCACATGGGCTGGACGGTAGAGCGAGGGTCTCGCTTCATGCGGGTCGGCGTTCAATCCCCGACCTTCCAAGTGGTTGGGCACCATTCCTCCACCCCCCCCCCCCGTCCCATCCCAAATCCTTATCTTGACCCCTTCCCTGTGCTATATATTCGTAATGGCTTGGCGCTTTTCCCTCATAACTCCCTTTCCCTCTGTTTTGACTCTCTTTAGCGTGTCATTATCTTCCCGCTCCTCTTATTCCCCCTTTCATTTAATTTTCCCTTGTTCTCTACATTTCTTCCATATATTAACTTAGTTCTCCCTTCCCCTTTATTAGACATATTTAAATTTATCTCTCGCACCTTCTCCTCGTGTTACACCACTTGCTTTGGTGTTCAGGCACGTCGATAGGGAAAACCCGCATGTCAGCAGGGAAAACCCGCATATCAGCAGGGAAAACCCGCACGTCAGCAGGGAAAACCGCACGTCAGCAGGGAAACCCGCATGTCAGCAGGGAAAACCCGCATATCAGCAGGGGAAAACCCGCATATCAGCAGGGAAAACCCGCATATCAGCAGGGGAAAACCCGCATATCAGCAGGGAAAACCCGCATGTCAGCAGGGAAAACCCGCATGTCAGCAGGAAAACCCGCATATCAGCAGGGAAAACCCGCATATCAGCAGGGAAAACCCGCATGTCAGCAGGGAAAACCCGCACGTCAGCAGGGAAAACCCGCATGTCAGCAGGGGAAAACCCGCATGTCAGCAGGGAAAACCCGCATGTCAGCAGGGAAAACCCGCATGTCAGCAGGGAAAACCCGCATGTCAGCAGGGGAAAACCCGCATGTCAGCAGGGAAAACCCGCACGTCAGCAGGGAAAACCCGCATGTCAGCAGGGGTAAAACCCGCATGTCAGCAGGGAAAACCCGCACGTCAGCAGGGAAAACCCGCATGTCAGCAGGAAACCCGCATGTCAGCAGGGGAAAACCCGCATATCAGCAAGGAAAACCCGCATATCAGCAGGGAAAACCCGCATATTAGCAGGGTAAACCCGCATATCAACAGGGTAAACCCGCATATCAGCAGGGAAAACCCGCATATTAGCAGGGTAAACCCGCATATCAGCAGGGTAAACCCGCATATCAGCAGGGAAAACCCGCATATCAGCAGGGGAAACCCGCATATCAGCAAGGAAAACCGCATATCAGCAGGGAAAACCACATATCAGCAGGGAAACCCGCATATCAGCAGGGTAAACCCGCATATCAGCAGGGAAAACCCGCATATCAGCAGGGTAAACCCGCATATCAGCAGGGTAAACCCGCATATCAGCAGGGAAGAACCACACATCAGCATGGAAAACACCACCGCTAATAAGGAAAACTCGCATGTCAGCTAGTAAGATCCGACCGTCAGCAAGCAAAAACCCTAGAGGAAGATGCTAAACGTCAGTGGGAGAAATACACATCATTGGGAAAAAGCGGCACATGAGAGGGTAAAACCACAGGTCAAGGGTCGTAAAATAGAGACATGTATGCGGGGAAAGTGGGGGGGGGGGAAACCCCGCTCATCATAAGAGAAAACCTGCAACATCTCCAAAAGTTCCTCGAGTTTCAAAATAGCCGTCCCTTCTACACGCTAGCGAATAATTGATGCTTCCTGGAAACCACTCGAGGCACACGCTCTATGGTCTTCATATTGTGGTGGGAGTGAGCGGCAGCAGATAGCCTAGTCGAGGCTTGCTGGCTGTTGGTTGGGTGCTCTACTTCTCGGGTCTTGACTGCTGGCTTGGGACCAGGAGTCCGCTGTTGGTGTTCTCCTTCTGGGGTCTTGACTCCTGACTTGGGACCAGGAGTCCGCTGTTGGTGCTCTCCTTCTGGGGTCTTGACTCCTGACTTGGGACCAGGAGTCCGCTGTTGGTGTTCTCCTTCTGGGGTCTTGACTCCTGACTTGGGACCAGGAGTCCGCTGTTGGTGCTTTTGTCCGGCTTTTAGCAGCTAGTCTTTGGTTTTATATCTTTTTGAAGATTTATTTGTCGTTTTACAGGGGTTAAGGCGTATTTGGTCTCCTCTTACGTTTATCTTAGCAGATGGTATTGTTAAATTTGTCTCACTATCCCATCCTTCAACCCACTTTCTCTTTGACCTCATCCTTATCCACTCATACTATCCTCCTCTATTCATTCTTTTATCCTCCATACTCCACTCTTTTCGCCTCAACTCCTCTATTCCTCTACTCATTCTTCATTTTCCTCGGCTCCATTAACCTGTCATCTGCGTTCATTCCTCCTCTGCCCATTCATCCTCTATCCATACCTTTTCTGCTCATTCCAAATTGATTTCTTCATTACCTCGTCCACTTCTTCCTTCTGCACTTTCTCCTCCACCCCGCCCTCCTTTCACTCTTCCATCCTCCCTCTTTTCAAAAATAAATGAATTATACATCTGCATAACACCACAGCTTGGAGACAGACTTGGTAAAACCGGAAGAGCTCTCTCTCTCTCTCTCTCTCTCTCTCTCTCTCACACTCACTCTCTCACTCTTTTTTTCCTTTCTCTTTCTCTCTCTTTTCTTAATTTATGCTTCTGACACATACCTGAGGCGAAAGATACCATATGTGATATACATGATTTCGCGTGTACGTAAAAACTTCTCTGCACACATGTGCGCACACACACACGCACACACTTCACTTGGCGCACACACACACACACACACACACACACACACACACACACACACCACACACACACACACACACACACACACCACACACACACACACACCAATCCTGAAGTATGCAGCTCCGACCCTGGAGTCCATACCTAGCTTAACACAAGACAAAGTTAAAGAAGATACAGAAGTATGCCCCCCATGCCCCCTTCCTCGTAGTTCATACCTCTCTGTTCTGGGACTACCCAGAACTGAGAGGTATGAAGGGAAGGGAATGAGGTATGAAGGGAATCAGGGTGGATAATTTTCCTCACGTCCCTGGAAGACAGAACAGTAAAGGAAGACATGATAACCACCTACAAAATTCTCAGGGGAATTGACAGGGTGGACAAACACAAACTATTTAGAATGGGTGGAACACGAACAAGGGGACACAGGTAGAAACTTAGTACCCAAATAAGCCACAGAGACATTAGAAAGAATTTTTTCAGTGTCAGTAGTTAACAAATGTAATTATTAGGCAGTGATGTGGTGGAGGCAGAATCCATATACTCAGTTTCAAATGAAGATTTAATAGAGCCCAATAGGCTCGAGACTATATATATATATATATATATATATATATATATATATATATATATATATATATATATATATATATATATATATATATATAAGGTTCCGCCCTCTCCCCAAATACCTGGTTGATGTAAGTGACGTGATTCTGTACAAAGAATGGGAATCCTTCCGACCCTACGTATTAAAGCAGATGGGTCCATCAGATCACGGATAACATAGCAGGTGTTTGAGGCTCGAATCGGTCGAAGACGCATTTCAGCGCGCGCATACACACACACACACACACACACACACACACACACACACACACACACACACACACACACACACACACACACACACACACACACACACACACACACAGTGAGTAATGTAAACATACAAGTAAGAGTAGTGGGATATTTAGCTACCTTTATTTTCTCTATGCAAGCTTGGGCTTGAAGTGGAATCCGTGGAAGTAGCAGGTGTGTATTTGTGAGACGTATCAAACCTCTGTTCTTTTCCGGTCTTCGTGTTAAGCTTCATCTCCACTTCATCTTGAAGTGGAAACTTCATGCAGATACTGCATAGTCAATCAATGGTCGGACATTTGTAGTATGAAGTGTAAAGCTTTCTGAAAGCATTTTTAATTTAATTTCTCCTAGATATTCTGTTATACTCCATTTCAATCCATCTTGCATATTACACGGTATTTTTTCAGGACACTGATACGAAGCTGAGACTTTCGTATCTGTCCACGTTCTTGTAAAATTATGTTTCTCCTTATTTGAAATCATGCTTGTCTCCAGTTGATATTTTGGAGAGCATTGGAAGCGTTTAGTATATGCTCTCGGCAACTTTTTGTAGGATACATTTGGAGATTCTGTAAGGTTCGGCACCCTTTGTTTTACTAAGCCCCTGGGGGACTTGTTCCTGTTTTGTTTCTCTTTCGATATATTATAGTCCTCAGGATACTCTCTGGAGGACCCCTTCCTCCCAATATTCAGCAGTTGTCACGGATTGTATTGTATAGACCTTGGCATTGTTCATTTGTTTATGTATTGCACTGTCATTCATTCTTAGAGCTCGACTTTTCTTTGTATCACATACACACTAGATTATCTGTTAGAGTGTGTGCGTGTGTGTGTGTGTGTGTGAGAGAGAGAGAGAGAGAGAGCGCTCGCTCGCGCAGTAGATTTAGACATTCGCAGCTAACATAACGTTTCCTGAGAACCAGCAGCCACACATGTGTCTCTGAGAGTTCAGGGACAACGCTTATCCAGCTTAAGTGATGTTCACAGTGCCTGGTGACGCCACGCCCCCCTTCCTGTAGGTGTGGTGGAGCCTGGTAACGCCACGCTCCCCCAAACCACCGTAGGAGGCGTGGTAAGCTTATTGACGCCACGCCCCCCCCCCTCCTCACCCTGTAGGAGGCGTGGTGGAGCCTGGTGACGCCACGCCCCTTCCCCCACTCCCAGCTTGAAGGCCACGCGAGTCCACAAGTCGTCACTGTCTTGCTGTGTATCGATTTGGTTCATTAAATTTTCACAGACAGACCGCCTCTCACAAGCCCTGATCCCATGGCGATATCTGGCACAGTTTCCCCTGCTGAGACCTCCTTCGCCCTCTTCTTAGCTCTCTTTTTTTACCGCCTCTTGCTTTCTACTTACTCCTGCCTTGACCCTCTCTTCTTACCTCTGGCACATTGCCCCTCGCTCTCTTCTTACCCACCTGTCCAGACCCTCTCTTTATTGTCTCTTCCAAGCTGAATAGGTTTATTTGTCTATTTTTATTCATTCGTTCGTTTAAGATTATTAGTAACTTTCAGTACTAAACAGCGATGACTGATGTTGTTGGCTTGTGGTTGGAGAGTCGAGGATTGGGTTTATGAAGATTGTGGTGGTTGTATTGTGTGTTGCATGTAGTGGGGGATGGTTGTGTGGTTCCATTGGCTGAATAAAGTGTGTGTGTGTGTGTGTGTGTGTGTGTGTGTGTGTGTGTGTGTGTGTGTGTGTGTGTGTGTGTGTGTGTGTGTGTGTGTGTGTGTGTGTACACCAGCAACAAGTGACGGCCTCTTCCCTCCCTGTCACCGCCTAGCAACATATAACATTCAGGTTCACACGTGCGTGACCCAGTTACCAATACTGACCTACAAGGTGGCTACGCTGGGCAAAGGTTACCTCTAGCCTACTACAGTTTGACTTTGTGTTTCGCTAGACTGGTCTCGTGCCGGGGAAGCGCAAGCATCACTGGATCTTGTATGTACGGACCCTATAAACCTCTCTATTCCGTAAGGTATTATCATTATTACGTTCTTTCGTTTTGATCACCTAGCTGTGTAGACCGCTAATTGTGTTTGCGAGGGGTTGAGCTTCAGCTCTGCTCCTCTAGTGATACTGGAGGTTTTATCTGCTCTTAGCTTCTTCTTCAGTGTCAGGGCGTGGTCTCAAATTTATGCTACCCCAGTGGCCTTCTCGCTCCCTGTCCAATTCATGTTACTTTGCAATTTGCCTCATTGATACATCACGTTCATGTGATTTCGTTGTGCATATTTGTGTTTGTCACCAATGAATTCCAGTAACTTCTCGTAAGCTACAAACTACCCCCTGCAGCTTATCCAGGGCCTACTGCATCTATTAATAATTATTTGTTCTATCTCTTTTAATCAGTTTTGTATTCAAAAACTTATTCAAACATTTCAGCCTTCTCAGTCAGGTCAGTAATATATTCATGGTACTGTATAGGTCGCAGTACTATCTCTTGTGGTACCCCCTTTGTGTAGGGAGGAAGGATTGAGATTTGGCTTAAAGCTAGATGCTGGAACAGGCTAGGCTGTTCAGCACCATAGTTGTCCTGGAACACAAATTACCTACCCATTTCCAACTAGGTTCCAATTGCTGTTGGATGTACAAAGACGAACATTGAAGGAACGGTTGTCTGCCGGGCCCAGGGTTCGAAAACTATGCATTCTCGCAACTATAATGTACATGTTTAGCCAGCTCCAGAAAGTTATTGTGCATAGCTCGTATGTTGAGTGCAGTGTGTACTTGCGCGTAAGCTGGCGTGTGTGTGTGTGTGGTGTGTGTGTGTGTGTGTGTGTGTGTGTGTTGTAATCACCTATTTATGCTTGCGAGGGTTGAGCTCTTTGAGCTCTCTCTGGCTCTTTGGCCCGCGTCTCAAGCAGGCCCAAAGAGCTGTCACTCAGCTACTCTTTGTTTAACCACACACACACACGAAGTCTTCCGGAGCAGCTGTCTAGCTCCCAGGTATCTATTTACTGCTAGGTGAACGGAGGCATCAGAATGCCCATTTGTTTCCGTCTCCGCCGGAAATCGAGCCTGGACCCTTAGAACTACGAATCCCGAGCGCGGTTCACTCAGCCATCAGGTCCTCCTGTATGTGCATGTATTCACCTAGTTGTTTCACCTAGTTGTGCTTGCAGGGGTTTGAGCTCTTCACTTTCAGCCCGCCTCTCAACTGTCAATCAACTGTTTCTACTACTACTATTTTTTTTTCCACACCACACACACACACACCAGGAAGCAGCCCGTGACAACTGACTAACTCCCAGGTACCTATTTACTGCTAGGTAACAGGGGCATAGGTGAAAAAACTCTGCCATCATTTCTCGCCGGCGCCTGGGATCGAAACCCGGGACCACAGGATCAATGTCCAGCGTGCTGTCCTCTCGGCTACCGGCGCCCATGTGTGTGTGTGAGCGCGCGCGTGCGTGTATAGTACCTGTTGACAATTCTCTAGACGAGAGTAAAATCATTATACATGCATAAAGTGTTTTGGTGCGAGCGAGGGAAGGCTCAGCAGAGAGAAGCTGTGGAGGAGGGGAACCGTGAAGCTGAGGCCTCGGGAAAGCTTAGTGTTTGTGTTGTGTTTGTAAACAGCTATTCTCTTCTCCAGGGACTTTTAATTGCTTTCGTTTTCTTCTTCGTCTTTTTCTGATGTAGTTGCTGCTGCTCTGCTGCGAGTCGGTCCTAATTTCATTCCTAATTGCTGAGTTNCCTGGTCAAAACTGGTGGTGCAGGCAACAGCAGTTCTTCGTTTGATCGATGTCGCACTGAATGTCCGAAAAGGTTAATTTTAGATGATGTTTCTGATTTTCAATCTCCTCTCAGAGACCGAACCGATAACCAGTAACAAAGAAAGAAGCACAATCATTGTACTTAGTGACAACAACACTAAGAATATGCGTTTTCATGTGTACGCGCTCACGAGGCTCGTTAGTTGGCTCCGCCCACTGGGTGGTGACTACTCCCACCGTCTTCTCTGATTGGGTGTTGCTGCCCTCGCTAGACGGTGGCTCCTCCCACTAGTTTATATATAGCTCCTCCTATTGGGTGATGGCTCTTCCAATTCACGGAGGTTCGCCCACCGTCTTTAGCTATTGGGCAGTGGCACCTCCCTTTTGACGGAGGCTCCACCTACCATCTTTTCCTATTGGGTGGTGTTTTCATGTGTGTCAATTTTTATTTTACTGACACACACACACACACACGCACACACACACACACACATACACACACACACGTATTCACATACATATACATGTAAATTATCATTTTCATATAATATGTATTGAATTTTAAACAAAAAATTCTAACCACTGATGATAGGAAGTATATTTTATTAAATAAAAATTCTAAGGTACAGATAAATAATTATTTAGTGTTCCTCTTGGAGCCAGACCCAACAAGTTGTTTAACCACTTCGCTTCAGTGTTTACTACTACTTTTTAATGAAAGTTTTACTACTTATTTCCCGGATTCATAAATTATCGTTTAATTGAGCATATATATATATATATAGATATATATATATATATATATATATATATATATATATATATATATATATATATATGTATATGTATATATATATATATATATAGTATATATATATATATATATATATATATATATATATATATATATATATATAATATATATATATATATACTGGAATTATAGCAGTAAAATGCCAATTTAACTGGTTTTCCCCAATGTCAGTATTCCCTTTCAACACAATCTGTCATAAAATCAGTGTTGTTAATGTTTATAATTTTTCATTGTTTTCTGCCAAGTAGTATTATTTGTACACGATGTTTAAAATGTTAAATGTTAGAGGATTGTTAAAAGTGGAGAATTTATTTATTTTGTATTTCAGTAGGTGGTGGATATGGTGATTGTGAATGATATATATAATTAGGATTTATTTTCTTTAATTCATCATCATGTCCATAAAAAAGAGATAGACTATATTCAGTGATTTTTGTTTTGTTTTTTTTGCAAATATAGATATTTATAAATTTGTACCCAAGTGCAGATGTTATGTTTTGACAAACAGTAATCTTTTGTCAAACAGGAGGAAAAAATTATTTGCTGTTAATATATTTAAATGGATTAACAATTTTGCATGCATAACAAATATATATATAGAAATATATATAATGGCTACATTTATTAATAAACCTAAGAAATTTAAGGGAATTATATCAACTTTTCATCAGCTCAAAAATTCTAAGAAATTTAACTTCAAGCAAGGGTTTCGAAAAATTGGGTTTCAAGATGAAGACATTTTCATAATTATCAAATATATAATCAGATGTGTGAACATAGCCATACAAATATACTGTATAAGGTGTAATGAATAAAGAGGAATGTGGATTTTTTATTTGTATTACCAACATATTTTACTAATATATGCACGATGGATGTCAAATGGGAAAATAATATATTTCCACTATATCTTTGTAATATGCATTTATCATAATATTTTTATGTAAATCTAGAGTAAAGATAATATATGGAATTATCATTTGATGATTATAACATATGTAAAAATGAGAGAAAATAACAAACGTGAGTTATGAGTGATTCTTGTTACGAGTCTGGGAATTATGAGTATGTGAGCTATGAGTATGTGAGATATGAGTGTGCTGGTATGAATGTGTGATATGTGAATGTCGTGAGTTGTGAATCTGTTGGGAGCTATGAGTTTGTGTGAGTTACAGATCTGCGTAAGTTATTAATCTGCGTGAGTTATGAGTCTGTGTGAGTAATGAGTCAGCCGATGTTGCGTCATGAGGGTATTAAAGACGAATCACAAGGAAAGGTGACTCGCCATTGTGAATCACCTTTGATTCGCAATGGCCTTTCAATCAACATTGAAAGGCCATTGCGTCATAATTACCAGAGATACGCAACACAAGGTAGGATCACCATAATGAAATCACCTGTTGCGTCACGAGGGTATTAAACATGTATCACAAGGAATCTATAATCTATAATCTTGCATAAAGTTGCGTCACAACGCTATTAAACATGTATCACAATGAATGACCGCGTGATGTTGCGTCCTGAGAGCACGCATCAAATGATTAATTGACCTTAGTTAAAAGTCAAAAACTTGCTTTGCTTTAAACACATAACAAATTTCAATGAATAACGTAAATTAAGTTTCAAGTAAATACCTTTTTGTCTTTTCTCGTGTATAATCAATATTTAATCATTTCAGATAAATGATATTGAGATCTGTGAGATCTCTTCTGGTAGCTACCTCTCTTGGCCACATTCCTCTGATAAACTGGTCTCTTGGCACCAATTCCATATAAAAGGATCCCCCATTCGCGATCTCCTAAGAAAGTGACCACCTTTAACCCTGGATGCAGAGGGAAGAAAATCACCTAGCTTGACCCCCACTCTGCCATTATAGTTGACCTCTTTTAACCTGTAAAGCAGAGAGGAGGAAGTAACCTCGACCCCCTGACCTGTAATGCCACTTTACCACTCAGGTCTCACGCATTTTTCCGCCCATAAGGCGTGAAATATTTGCGTACGAGTGAAGCTCAAGGCTCCAGGGTGGCGGTGGAGGCGCCTGACTCGCCTCGTATAAGCTGAGGTAAATGTTTATAAATGGGAGAGTGTGTATTTTTTTGGGGTGGGGTGAAGCTCTCAGCCTCCTGTGGTAAGCGAATTTGGCCGATATTTCGAGTGTGTTACAGAGGTGCAATTGAGATGCGGAGGTGAGCAGGTATAGAGAGGAAGTAAGAGAGAGTAAATGAGAATGAGAGTAAAAGAGGAAGAGGGAGTTCATATGACCTTTATTCACTTTTTGGGTATATTATTGAAACTACAATTTTGGGGGTCTGGAGCAAGGTGTTTCCTGACAACGGAGACAGCTAACACCCATATCTAGCTCAATATGTGGTAATAATCATCTCAAACTCTATAGAAAGACTATTTTTTGCTCTAACTGTAAATTCTATCATTTCTATCATATATTATCAGCACACAGCTTGATCTGGTTTTATAGATAGAGTGAAGTTTCTATCGCCATTCTGTCTAGCTCTATAGACAACACTCTCTCTGGCTCTATAATCAACCCTTCATCTTTAATAACTCTATAAAGCAGCCATCCATCTTCTTTAACTCTATACACAGCACCTAACTATAAATATCCCACCACACTCTTTGACTCAATAAACCACCCACCTCCCTCTATCACAGTATGGATAGCCCGCCATCCTCGCTGGTTCTAAGGATAGCCAGCTATCTTCTTGAGACCTTCAAATGTGTCCGGCATTAAGTACCATAATGCCTCTGAAGTACTGTGTCAGTAAATCTCTGTCCAACTTTTTATTTATCTATGAATCTATGGAGTCTATTTATCTTTTCCGCCTTAAACATCCAGGGTCTTTCTGAATTTACTCCATGCCTTTGGTCCTCTCTCCCTCACTTCCTCCTATTTTCTCTCTCTCAATTTATTTCGTTACCTCTCTCACTTTATCATATTCTCTCTCTCTCTCTCTCTCTCCTCTCTCTCTCTCTCTCTCTTCTCTCTCTCTCTCTCTCTCTCTCTCCTCTCTCTCTCTCTCTCTCTCCTCTTGTCTCTTCTTCATAATATACACACAACACATACACACTAACCTACTTCAAAAAGGCTTCCATTGTCAGAGGAAGAAGGTCGTTAGTGTAACATTTATCCGAACCAACGATCCA
>WNGS01169498.1:34097875-34110003 GCA_020271785.1 Procambarus virginalis
CAGCGTAAAAAAACATACCCAAGTGCTTTGGGCGTCTCGCGCGCTTAAGCGGTAGGAGCGAAAAGTGTATACTCTTTTCACTGTCCTGACACTAATTGTAGACCTACGTATTTAAATTTGGTATCACTGTGTTCGCAATAGAATTCTCTATAAGAACATACCTATAAAATACTGCCAACAGAAACTGTTTGAAACAGTTCAAACAGAAACAGAAGCTCTCGCCAAACTGTTTGGCGAGAGCGCCAAACAGCAACAATGTTTCCACTCTCTTAATGATTGCGATGACCACATTTATCCTACAACATTGATTATGGTATCATTGGAACCGCAATAAAATTCTCTATACGGACATATGCATATAAATATAGAATCAATGTCGCAACCAACCCACAAGACAGTTGGAAGTGGCTGAAGTGTTACCCGCGGCGGCATATCGGCGCCATACAATTGTTATACCAAGATGAATCACTGCCATGCCGTTTTCTTTAATAAGCTCTTCGGTTATTAGAAAAAACGTAAATTTCATGGTGAACATTTCTAAACTATCCCCAACACAATCGGATAGAAAATGGAATTTATACAAATATTTTATCGTTGGACTCGCGCGTGCGTCCGCTAAGTACCAGGACTTAAAAGATTGGACGCTTATAGCGTCCGCTAAGCGCGAAAGTGTTAACTGGTCATGAAATAAATGTGAGTCTTACTGCAGTCTTGTCTTTTGCAGTAACAGGGAAGTTATCCTACAAAGAATCCAGAGTCTGGTAGAAGGAGGTGCTCGGTTAGGAGGGCCTAAGGGTGAGGGAGGTGAGGATGTGCGTGAGGTGCTCTACACGACACTCACTGTCTTTCTTCATGCTCTCATGGATTACACCAAGCGTCTCTATCCAGATTTTAATCAGGGTAAGTTTATATTGTTGTAAAAATAGTCTCGTGGGCTTTGAATCTTGTCAAATGTTGTTGAAAAGGTAAATGGACCTGGTCAAATGTTGTTGCAAAGTGAAGACTTCCACTAGAGCTGTTTATGTTATGAAATAATTGTTACGGTGATTCTGAATTATTGTTGTTGTTGAGGGGTTTTGTTGGGGTTGTTGTTATGGTTGTGGTTGCTGTTGTAGAATTTGAGCAAGTGGTGCAGTATTGTCAATGAAGCTATGATTGCACAGTAAAGGAATGCACATTGCCAGATACCCTGGTGGTATTCAGATAGGATTATGTACTGTGATTAGTAAACCTAGTGCTTTTTTGAGACAGAAGCCTTTTGTTTTCAGTAAAGATAGGAGATAAGAGGATGTAACAGAATTAGTAATTTATGATGAAAATTGCACTTTAGTAGTAGTTTAGTGTTTTATCAGTTGAGATAGGATTAATGGGTTAGATATCTTACCTTTGTATTGAGGATACAGTACTAGTGAGTGCTTCCATAATGGAAATGATAAAGAAATGAAGCTAGTGCTTCACCATTTCAGTATCATTATGCTAATAAAACCATGTTCTTGACTCATAACCTAGGCACCCGAGTTCATTCCCCTGATGGGGCAGAAATTGTTGGGCACATATCCTTTCATCTGATGCCTCTGTTCATCTAGCAGTAACTAGGTACCCAAGAGGGCACTATAGTGGTTCCCTCCTGGGGAAGGTGAGTACTTCACCCTAAGTGGGGACCTCATTATAAGTCTAAATACAGGCTTCCTGTCCCTGACAATGGGAATTATAATTGTTTAATCATGTACTGTATGTATTTATGTGAGTGATTCTTTGTTACCATATTTTATTTTCAACAGAAAACAGCACATCAACAAGTACACCTTTGACTTTAGTGGAAGCGTTTATCTTTCCTGAGTGTGAACGTGAAGAGTCGGTCATTGTACCTCCTAAACGGTCCCGACCTTCTTGGATGAGGATCCTACCATTCCCATTATTACAGTAAGCCGACCTACTGTTGCTGGTCAGGTGGCTGCACCAGTAAGTGGAGCCGTGGTGGGGATGTCTGTCAATACACCTGGAGGCATTGCAGCTGGTGGACTCTCGCAGGCACTTACAACTGCCATTAAATGCTGGGACCTTCTTAACTCATATGAACAGTTGCGTGCAGGTTAGTTCATTTCTCTGAACTGCTCAAATATGTTCTCTTCATTACCATATTTTTCAGACCATTTATACTTTTCTGTAATACCTTTATTGCACATGTCTTTTGGCATCATAATACTTATTAGCAGTTCATCAGTGCTAGTCTGGGGTTGGGTGTGGTGCATCCGTCGTTTCGAGTTCAGTAAAGGTAAATAAATATAGTTATCGAAAGTTAAACAAAAGTTCTGTTTTTGTGGTTACCCTGTGATGTCAGGCGAGTCTCTGTAAGATTGGATTTTGTGAACATATCCTGTTATACTTGGCTGGATTGATACTTTCTCCCATATCTTTTTAGCACCTTATATAACAGTGAAGGGACAGCTTGAAAAAAATCCTTTATAGGACCAAGAGCTTCAAAAAATACAAATCAGTTTTGTAATACATTTTTGTTCTAATTTAATGTATAGTTCATAGCTCTCTTTGCTTCCTTAGATAATTATCACAGCAGAATTAATTGTTGATATTCTTGACAGAATTTGTGAGGCTGTTGGAAAGTCTTGGCACTGATCGTTGGTGGTGGCTGAGAGTGTTTACAGTGGATGTCCTGATATACCAAGGAAGGCTTGCTGAGGCTGCTCGGGAGCTGCGACACACACTCAGTCATCGTGCTCATACACTCCCCACAACTTTCATTAGCACTAACCTAAAATTAGCATCTGTCCTTTATGCCCTAAATAATTTATCAGTGAGTACATATTTTAGCTATTCTGTATACATACAAGACTTAATAATATACATTAGATACATAATTATACCCCCTGGTTACTCTGTGACCTATGAGCTAGATATAAGAATGTTGACAAATGCAATTGACAAATGCTTCAGGCAATTGGCTTGGCTGCCGTAAACACTTAGATCTTAAGTTGTCTCTAGTAATGTGTTTATTTGCCTATTCAAATATACATCCATGCAGCTTTACTGAATATTAATCATTAGTTTAGAAAAAAAGTACTATCACCTATGTGTAATACGGTGTCAACTTACATATCAATGGCTCCATTTTTAAACTGCCACCACTATTTTGTCTCATTATACAATATATCTGTATGTTTCCTTCTGCCTTTACTGCTAACTTTAGCATTTGACACATAATTATTAGGTTTATTATGGTATTGGAGTTCATCTTCAAAGAATTGCAAGGACTCTCAAATAAGTCACTAGACAGAGGATAGGCACCAATGCTGATGACAATTGAAAACACTGCCTAAGCAAAGCAAGCCAGTGCTTTGCTTTGATTAGCCTCTATTTTCTAGAGGCTAATCAAAGCAAATCTTGAGGACAAATCTTAAAGAGGCTAATCTTGATATCCCTAGTGGTGAGCCGAGACCAAATTAGTTACCAAAAGGCTCAAGACACTTAATGTGTGGATGTGGCAGAGTTGACTAAATATTGCATATTCAAACAGTGGTGATAAATTCTTTTCTTCTCTGACTCCACATTTTCTTGTCCAGGGTGCAGCTGAAGCAGTACTAGAAGTTGTTGGTCAGCTGCCTGGCTGGGTTGGTATTGGTGGACTGGCTGGGGATTTGTGTGTACCTGCCGCTTCTAATCGCCGCCATCTTCATGTGTTGGCACTCACTCGTCCTCAATGCCTTCAGTTTGCTACAACTCTTCTCATACATGCTCTCAGGCAACGAATAATTGTGGACAGACACATGGATGATTTATGCATTGGTCATCTGATTACACTTTTACAGGTAAAAACACACAATCAGGAGGGATTAATGAAACACTTTAATGTAAGTTTGCTAGTTAAAATTTGATTCTTAATTTACTCTCAGGAGACCTTTCTTTGTACGTTAGTTAAGGTTGGAACGATTTCATATTTCAGCTGTCATCATAAAACTTAATAAAGAAAAGAGGTTTTGGGTGCTTATGTTTACATTTACAGTATATTCTTGCCTTCAGAAGAAATTTGTGGATAAATGTACATCACATGACAACACTAGCAATCGCCTTGGGTAAGGTAGCCTGTTGTGAAAGTTATTTTTATTTGAAGTTGAACAGAAAATGTAAATATTCAATGGTTGGAAGACAATTAAAATGATGCCAGCATCTACATTATCTGTTGATGCAATATCTATAAAGATATTAGCCATAATACATCAGAGGCTTGTACTGTATTACTCTTGCTAAGTAGCCTATACTTCCAGTGCCGATATCCAGCCAAGTAGCTATACAAGCCATTTTTAAAGGAGTTTCACAAGTATAAACATATGCAGTGTGTTCATAATTCTATACATATAGTGAAGATTGTGGGTATCACAAGGCAATAAGTAGATTATTGTCAAACCAAAACTATTGTAATATTATTCTACTCCATAATCTGAAGTCAAGCTACCTGTAGTTGAAGTCATATGAAGCAGCTGTTATTGTCACAAGATAATCACATATATAAAGTGTACGCATTGTGTTCCTACCAATGTTATATATTTTTTTCCATTTACAGTATGAGTGGCCTAAGTACATGAGCACTTTTGAAGAAATTTTGACAATCATTAGGAAACAAGGAGGCTTTTCCTACCCTCTTTTCTACAGCTACATCACCACACCAGATATCTTGGAGGAATTTATGTTCCTAGCTACCAAAGAAGGTGGAAATTTACAGATGGACATTATACCCATAAATCACAACAACAAGTAAGTTTGAATGGGACTGATGTCAGAGTGGGGTACTATACAGCAGATATGTCAGTAAGATGTATTATAAGGCAGATATGTCACAGTAAGGGGGGTACTATGTAGCAGATATGAAAGCATAGAACAAAGTGCATCTCACATGGACTTGATGTTTTTAAATATAACTTTACCTTGCCCATGTAATATTAAATTACTGTACAATGAAACTTTAAGAGGTAAAATATTTTTAAATGAATGAGGTAGAGGAACAAAATATGGGAATGTATCAGGTACAAGTTACATAGAGAATTAAGTCTATAAAACATGTTTCCATATGAAATAAAATGTATCTAAATGTGGTGAATGAAAGTAAAATTAAACAACTGCTAAAAATAGGGTATGTGTATGTGTTGCAATGAGTGACAATCCATCTTGGCACATAGCTGATAGCTCACCTTTATAGTATTTAAAGTGGTTTATTACAGTTATCTCATATAGACGTTAAATTAGGTACAATGGCCACAGGTATACCACTAGATGAGTAAATTGGAACCTATTTTAAAATCTTCAAATGTTAATCAGCATTTCAATTCAAACAGACTATTTTGCATACATTGTCTTCTAGGCAACAAAGAACGATATCTACCCGTGGTGTGGACCGAGACCTCAAGCATGATTTCAAGATGGGGATGAAAAAATTGATGTTGCGCAGTTCAGAACCCATCGAAGGAATCATCATTACTTTTTTAACTCGTGAAGGAACATTAGTGCATCAAAATCTCATGTGAAGATGGATTCCAAATTCTCAGCACAGCTCTTCCTTTGTCTCAAGATAATGTATTCTTAATAAATTTACTATAAATATTATTTTTGTTTGTTTTTCTATAAAGGCCTAAATTTAATCCATTAATGAATTGACCCCTTTAAACATATGCACTCATAAATGGTATCATTATTTTAACTCTGAAAGGAACATTAATGCATCAAAATCTTGTGTAGATGGATAGAAGATATCACACAGCTGTTCCCTTCTACCAAAGAATATCCTATTTATATTTGAGGATTACCTATTTTTAAGCATTGCATGTACTCATTTGTTGAAATTGAGTGCAAAATGAGGTATGGTTCAATATTAAACTCTAATAAATGTTACTAAAAGTTCTAAATCACAAGGATTTATGTATTAGGTAATGTAGCTTCTCTGACACTGACAACATTATATCATCTTTCCTACTTTTAACTATTTCTTCAAATTATGAAGATGGTTGTACAGAGAACAAAGTGTTGACAATGACTTAGCAGAGTAAGAAATTGAACAGTTATTATTGAAGATAACATTCAAGTTCTGAAGGCTTTATTAAATGTAGTATAAATATGGCTGGCTGCTTATAAAGGTAGAATTGTGAGGAGGTACTGTAGGGTGTACTTATCTGTAGGTCACTCATTACCTCAAGAGATGAGGTAATATTAACATGGGTAACACAGAAAGTGAGCAACAAAGTTTAGCAAAAGTAATGTATATCAAAACAACCAGAACGGTGGTTTGTTAGTCCAATAGGAAAAAATGGATAATTTAAGTAGTTGGCATGTTCTTTTATGTGAACGCTACAAGTTTGTGTAGAAGAACAATGCTTTATCAATAAGAGCTTTTTTTTTTAAGATTTTAGTAGTTTACATTTGTCTGCTAAAATATAAATAAATAATAAACTAATTTATATTTTTAATCGGGCCACGAAAACGTAAACAAATTAGTTTCTAATATTGTACTTCAAAACATTTTAACAATATAGAGGAGTCAGGCCTTTAACCTTCAAAGAAAACGTAAGTTTTTGGTTAAGAAGCTTAGTGACCAAAAACAGACTATTTACATCTTCGACGCCGTGGAAACGTAGCCTCGAGTATCACAAAGAAGTCTTCCCGGGGCTCAGAACGCCACCATCTTCTTATTAATTGCAGGTATAATAGTGTAAAATATTGAAATTGAATAGCGAGTGTATCGTCTGCTAGTGTATATTCGGTAAGTTGTTAGGAAAGTATTGCTTGTAAGGCTTTAAGGGATAAAAATGTGATTTCGAGACTTAAGGTTATTGAAATGTAACGGTGAAGATTTGTGTAGGAAATTAATCCACATTCCTTTAGACAACACATTGGCCTTTGGGTTGATAAATTTAGATGGATAATCATTTATACACATCTGAGTGTCATCATCTCTAGTGAGTGACCTTCAATTACAATACAATACTGTACTAGGAAAGTGCATAAATTTATCATATGTTTGGTTACAGGTTAAGTGGTCTATTTATCAACTTGCTTCTAACATAAAATAGACATATTAACCAAAAATGTTTCAACTTTAACCAGTGTAGTTTGTCACCTTTCCAAATGTTTTTACACACTTCCTTAAAACCTAGCAGTAAATAAGTACACAAGAATTAGGCAACTGTTGTGCGATGCAACTTGTGGAAGGTCGATCATTAACCTAAGGGACCTTGATAAACCAAACAGGCTTCCTATTCTCCGACGTTGGGAAACCAAACCAAATACTGTACTAAATTTGCGAGCGGTTCTTTGACAAATTACGAAATTTAATCAAATTAAGAAATGGTTTTGCTTTGGCATGCTTTTTTCATGCAGACCTACAGAACGTGTCAAAACATATTCAGGAAGCTTTTGTATACATACTGTTCTGTAAAGGGAACTGGAACCCTTTGCTAATGAACAAACACTTGGTAAACCAGAATACTATGTCCACCTCACCAAGCAGTCTGGGGTGGAATGGTGATGTAAAAGTACTTACAAACCTCAATATGAGCCTAACATGTATATATATACATTGGTTGTCAATTCCTTGACACAATAAATTATAATGATTATCTTTTTTTTTTTGCATGTATTTAAATTTTTTCAAACCTTTCACTTTGGTGAAAATGCATCTGCAATAGGTTTTCTTTAGGATGTATTATTCAATTAAAAGACAAATACCTTTCAACATACAGTATACAGTATGTGTGCTTACTAGTAAAAAATCCCCTCTACATTTCAGAATTACAGTACATTATATTTTAATTTAAATTTGAATATTTTGAAAATTTGTTTACTTTTCAAACAGCTAGGGTGCATATGGACTCCCAAGTGCAATTAGATGGCCGCCTGTTAGGGCTTGTGGATTCTGCATGGCGCATGGATCGCTTACCCAGTGATGAGATAGCAGTGCCGGTGCTAGAACTTCCTGACCCTGAGCCAGATACAACCACACCAAATCAGACACTGCGACAACAGGAGCACAAGTGGACTGATCTCATGCTCTCCAATCTTACAGATTCTCAGTCACAGAATATCACGAACTAGCTATTTTTTGTCAACAGGTTTTAACATCTTGGTTAAACAAATATGGAATATCCAAACTTGGGTAAACACTGCCAGGAATCAACATGCAACCAACTTGATTTTCTCCCAATTAAATGCCAGTTTTGCAGCACCAATTTTTGTAAAGATCATTTTTTGCCCCAACATCACCAATGCCCTGGAGATTACAGCAAAATCAAGCTTCAGGTTGGTATTACTACTCTGTATAATACTTGCATTTAAGATGGTCTTAGTTCTAGCACTTATTTAATTTAAAATTGTTTTCCTTACTTAGAGTAGAAAGAGTATAGTTCTTTTGCACTTCAGTTTTATATTAATAAATTCGATCCATTTACCATTTTATGTCCTTCAGTTTCATCAGACCAAAACATTTAGACTGCTCTGTATCATAGAATCTGAGGAGATGAAACAACAGTTTGGTTAGAATGGGTGAAGCAGCTCTCATATACTGTACAATTAACTTTGCCAATTTTAAAAATCATGTACAAATTATTCTAATAAAACCTTTATGATAATAAAATATTAGAATAACAATTCAGATTTACTTCTGGCATAAAAGAATCCATCCTTCTTTAGCCCTGATGCCCAACTCGTGACATTAGTTCAGTTTTTATGAGGTGCCGTAATATATTTGGTCAGCACTTACCCAGGGCTTGTGCTTCCGAGATACCCTGGTTTGGCTATACAGTGGGGCCTTGATTTACGATGGTAATCCGTTCCCAGATACGTATCGTAAGTCAAAATATCGTAAGTCAAAACCGATTTTTCCCATAAAAAATAAGGGGAAATGAATTAATTAGTTCCCAATTCCCCCCAAAATTAACTACAAAGTAATTTTTATGCCTATTTCACCCAAATCTTCACTACAAAAGTATGTACAAGTTATTACTTACCTTTACTGATGATTCCTGTTGGTATATGGAATATGGTGAGGAGGGGGGAGGAGGAGAGGTGTTACTGTTTGGAAGGGAAATCCCCTTCCATTATAACATCAGGCAGTGATAATGTCTCTAGGGTACACTCCTACGTTTTGCCTGCATACCACTAGGACCTGGTTGTGGTTCACTGCTAGTTTATCTCACTAAAAATTTGTGTAGGAACACTTGTTTTTCCCTTCGTTTTAACATTTGCTTGTAGTGATGCATCACAGTGTCATTGAAAAGGTTAAGGCAACGGCCTACTGCAGCTTGATTTGGGTGAGTCGTTTCAGCAAAAGTTTACAGTTCTTCCCATGCTGCATACATTTTCTTAATTTTTGAGGAAGGGATATTCTGTACTGCCTTTATGGTCATCCTCGCATGTGTTTTCATATGTTGAACCTTACCACTGACTTTCTTGGGACCCATGGCATGATATATAATAATCAGTTTTATGTTCAAAGAGCAAAAAATCACCCAAAAAATAGATGTCTTATAAGCGTGAGTATCACTAAGCGGGCGGCTCTAGTAAACTGAGGCAGGTCGGCCCGCGACCATGCACTCGGTTGACCCAAACGTATATCAACAAATATCGTTAGTCAACAACACTATCGTAAGTCGAGTTGCATTTTTCGATCAAATGTATATCGTAACTTGAAATTATCTTAAGTCGGGGCAATTGTAAGTCGAGGTACCACTGTATTGTACTGTATAATGCTTATGCTATGTAATCATACCGGCTTAGTGCTTTCCCCTCATAATTTCCTTTTCCTGCCTGGGCAAACCACACCTGCTCTTCCTTACTCCCAAGTTTCTTATAATTTTGGATGCATGATAATCTTGGCGACACTTAGCTATATAGTATTTTGTTTTATTAGTAAAGGATACATTAATTTTAGTTCTCCTTAATGATCCTATCACAATCACAACATTGTTGGGCTTTCTTTGCCCCTCCAGAAAACTAGGTCTCTCGTGTCTTAACATGCCACCTATTAATTATGCATACATTTTTGCAAAAAAAAAAAAAGGCATCCAATCATTGAGGTAAGCATGTACTGTACTCTATCAAAAGAAGCCCAGAAAACTAGTTAGTTATGAACTTTTAAGATTGCAAAAACTTTTATTGTACTGTACTTTGCAGGTGTCGGATAATGTTAACTACAGGTACCCTTGCCAGCATTCCGGCTGCACAAATGGAGAACTTGCACCAGTAATCTGCTCTGGTTGTTCCAATAATTTTTGCCTTTCGCATAGACATCAGGTACGATTATATAGAGCAACTTGAGGTTCCTTGTTACAAAATGAAGGGCTTATATTGTTCTAAGGTGTTAGCTGTTCATTATTAAGTGAATTTGACTTTGTTGCATGACCATCAAAGTCATCTTATTTCATATAGCTTGTCAAAATGATAGCTCAAATGTCTGGAATAAATTCATGTTATTGTAGAAAAACACAGAGTAAAGTAAATTTTAATATATAGCTATGTTTTACCTGCAACAGCTTTCAAGTCAAAATTGTATTTGTATAAGTTCAAGTGATGAACAAATTTTTGTGTATGTAGTACAGAATTTTGAAACACACAATCTTGGAAAATTTAACTTTTTGTTGAAGTTATTACACTACATGGCTCTACAATCTGTATTATGAAAATGTAACTCCAGTAACTTTCAGATTATTCCAGTATCCGAGTTCTTAAAAAGAAAGACCACTTTTGTTATCCTAGAAACTGTTCCACAGGAGTTCCACTGCATTATGAATACCACAATATAGCATTGTGCAGGGATGATGACTTGCATCACAGTCTTTTCTTCTGAGTTACACTGCTTCTTTAATACTTAATTAGGTGTTATGAATGGTGAATGTCCCAATTAGACAGGAATGTTGGTCAAGTTTCATATTTGATTAATTTCACAGATCGATCATGGATGTACAGCTTACAAACCTCCAGAAAACGCAATGGCGAGGCAGATGTTAAAATGAAGAAAATTACAGAGCGTCTGGACTCCACACCTGCTAAGAAAGGACAAGGCAGGAAGTCGGATAAGCTATCAGCCAAGGTAAGGTTGAAATGTGTTGAAGGGAAGAAAAGAGAAGCTGCAGGAGTGTAAAGGATAATACCTCCTAGCCTCCTAGGAGTTGCAGTATAACAAGCTCATAAAAGAGCTTTTCACAAGCTCAAAATACATCTGTTTTATGATAGAAGAGAGTGTATGGCTTGGCAACAAAATATTTTGCTCTCTCGATGTCATTGTTTTGGAGAAATTAGACGAGCCCATGTTCTATTAAGTAGCTCGTGGCCTATGCTATAACTGGCCTATATTAGGCCACCATTTGTAATAGAAATTGCTCCTGTTCCCTTCTTATTTCTGTATATTCATTAACCCCTCTGCAAGAAAAAAATTGATACCCTATTTAATATTCTAAAGGTTAAATTAAATTATTTATACAGCATAAGAAAACGCATATCAATATTGTACTCAATTTTTATATAAAAATAAATGTGTTGCATTCATGAAATTGAACCTTGAAGAGGAACTTGATACTGTATTTTGCATCCAGGGACATACAAAAATGATACCAGCACTAGAAAATATCCTGTTATTCCACACACATTGTATAAAGTAATATGAAGCAGCAAACAAAGAAAACATCGAACATGAACATAGGAGCCACAAATTATGCTAATTTGAAAGGTCTAACTCAAGGTATCATAGGGAAAAGAAGCATTGCTGGTTGGCTTCTCCACTAAAAAACAAAAATAATCTTAGTGTTATTATTGTACATTTGTTTTTGTGGGGGGGGGGGGGGACTAGTCAGGACTAAGGCAGTGGTGAAACCATTGATTATTCGGTGCTAATAACCATTTCAAATTAATATATAATAATGAGGCAGTCTTCAGATATTGAACAGGAAACCTTAGGAAAAATAGACATGTTATTTGACAAAACCATAATTAAGCTAAGAGTTGTTTTTTCAACTCAAAATTGGAACATTGTCTGTACATAGCCAATATAATTAGCAGTTAAAAAAAAAATAGCTTTAGAAACCCATTGCAGTAATGTGAACTAATTAGTTTTGGGTAATTTATTTTAAGAAAAT
>WNGS01169498.1:34122748-34134076 GCA_020271785.1 Procambarus virginalis
TAAGAAATTTACCAAAGCCCCACAGAAACTTTTCTGACGTCAACATTCATCATTGTGGTTAGACTCTCATAGTGCCCTCATGCTCTGGAGTCGTTTAACCTTTTGCATGCTGTGGTGGTCTATATCAGATACAGGCTCTTTCATATCTCTAGCAGATTTAAGAGTTGAAGTTTGCCGTTCCCAGCCATATTAGTGTTACCTTAAATGAGCATGCAGGCACTGCCACTAAATCAACTGTATTTGTCCCATTTCCCAAAAAGGGATTATTTAGATTTCTACCCAGTCATTCATTCCATAATCATTTGCAGGGTCATTGGGCTGGCATTACAGGTAACAAACTGCCTTCTTAATGTAACCTATACCCATTAGCTTTCCTCTCTCGCCATAATAAGACAGTGGGAAATGACTGATTAGGTTACATAATGACCCCCCCCCCCCACACACTCAACTCGCAGGCACTTAATAGAACTCGATCCCACTTCTCGTTGTCCCATTAAGTTGTACACCTTGTAGAATATCCTGATTTTAAGTGATAATGTCTTGCTTTCATAATGTCCCTAGGGGCCATTTGTACCTCTTATAGAATCCATGGTGAATCAGATAACTTTGACATAGTAAGCCTTTTGTTCTCAGTTGAGGCATTGAATCTGCATTGTTCTTGGATATTGTGCCCATTGGGTATAGTCCCTGGTGGTAACACACCCTGCAAGTGGTTTGGTATGGGATAGTTTTGACCTGGGAGGATTGTCTGGGTACCAGTCCTTATTCTTTACACTTTGACATCCCGATGACATTTATCGCAGTCATCTAAACAATACAGAGCTTGCAAAAAGTGTTCATCCCCAGTTAGCAACCAGGTTCAATTACTGCTGGGTTTAATGGATTGGTGGGTGGTATTATGAGGAAAGTAGTGGGTAAGGCTTACCATGAGCTTTGGGAAGGGACTGCTCATAGCCTGCTAACAGGAGTCAAAAGTCTTCTGCTCCTATACCCACCTGTATAACTCTTTATGCAAATTTTATTGTTCTTTATTAAACAAAAATATTTGCCATGGAGTAAAAAGAAATCAGGGTTTCTTTCCTTAAACACATCTTATGTTGTATGCTAAAGTGTGTACAATATTTTCAGGTGGCAAATCACAATAATATCCTGGGTGCAGATAAACTGATGCTTTTCCATGCAAGTGATGGCTCTAAACTTGGTCCCATGGATCAGACACTGAAATCGCTTCTAGATGATCAGCAAATTTATAATGGACAAACTGTTATATTGGAATACTTGCAACAAGATAAAGATTGCTTATGTACTTTCAAGAATTACAAAGTATAAAACTTTTGAAATATATTTCTTGTCCAAAGGTATTTCTGTCTTTACTACACACTTCTCATAAAAAAAAAAAGTTTTGTCCCATGGATTGTGTCAGGACTGTTGACACAAATTTCCTTTCACCTAATATGACTGTTCACCTAGGAGTTGGGCAACTCTTGATATCCCGCACATTTGATGGTGCTACATAACCTTCTTTTGATAATTACTTACTAGGCAACTATTGTGGGGTCACATCCTGGGGAAGGTCAGTAGTTCAACCTTAGGCTACCCCAGTACACACTGAAAAAACTGACTGTTTAATTATTAATGCATTATATATTTATTGCTTGAAGCTGTTTAAGACGTTATTAAAACCCTTAGATTTTTTTTTTACAACTGCAATATGTATAAATTTTACTATCACCAAAGTATGACATACGTACAGTATTAACCAAGAAGAAAATGTATCCCTTTTTTATACTTTATTTGAAAATTTTATAACAAATTCCACATTACATTTCATTTTGAAAAAGGTAAACAAAAGATAGGAAGTCGAAATGCTAATAACTCCCCAGAACTTATGTAGAATCTTCAGTAAAAAAAATAAAAAAAAAAAGCACCTTACATATCCGTAACAAAAATAACTACACTTTTACAAAAATAAATTTGAATGTCAGCTTATGGTGTAATTAAAGTAGTTTGTACTTCCTTACATTGAGCAAAATATTTTATCCTTAACATTAAATTAAGAGGTTGCTATTGTTCAGCTTGTGGAGGAGCCTTGGGAGAATGCCATGGCAACACAATGAGATCTTTCACAGTGGGTCGCTCAAGAGGCGCTTCAGCAATAAGATGCTTGATGAGTGGAATCTGATTAATGGCAGCTTCCTTGCCCCCTTCGAAATTGCCTTCACCGTGAGATACCGCCCATACCATCAGAACTCCTAGATTATAAGAGTCTTTCAAAATCTTATTACGCTGTGTATCACATGGCTCTGCAAACTGAAAGGGCCAATTTTCTGTAATGGAACATTTTTTAGCACATTCTGGAGCACGTAGGGCACTGCCAAACTCGGTGACTAGAATGTTTTCTGGATGAAGATGTGTGTATGCTTTTCCTTCCCGATGATAGCAAGCCAAATCTGAAAGATAATGATCTTTTAATTGAATAAATTTTGTTTTGTTTATTTATGGGCATTACATACATGCAATCTTCCCACCAGGTGCAACTAGGTCTGATGGGTATTAACAGATGGTGAAAAAATAAAACTACTGTACCTACCAAGTGGTCTTCTGATCCCAATGCTTTTTCAGGCAAGAAATTTATGGATTCAATATGGAATAAGAAGTGTAATAGTACAGACTGGTGCACGCAGTGTTCTCCAATCTTGATTACCATACCGCAATGTCTTCTCCAGGAGGGTAGTGCTATTGACCAATTGCTGGGCAGGGCAATGGATATCATTTGTGAACAGACCATTGGGCCTCTGTTTATTCCAGTGCTGGATGGCCCATTTCCTGCATCTCCTGAGCATCAAATATGATCCTGCAGGGGTTACTATAAGCCCTGTGAAGCTGGTGTCCAACATCTTTAATCCTGAATAAAATCCAAATTCTCTTGGTATGCAGGATGATAATATTGCATCTGGTAGTGGCAGAACTACCACCAAAATCCTATCCACTATAGAGCAGAACATTAAATATTTGTATAGTAAAACTTTATGGAAGCACATTCATTGTCTCTTAGGGGTTTCGGTGTACTTTTCTTTGCTGGGCATCATAATAATTTTTATTAGACTGGGATCAGGATCAGTGATCCTGCACTGCACTTGGCCTGTGCAGTGTGCCAAGAAATAGTTGGCTGCCTGTATGCCCTGTTCTTATCACGAGTAACTGTTTATGACAAGGAAGCTCTGTGCTCTTCCTGGTAAAGTGATTGTTTCTCGAGGTATGCTTCATGCACAAAAAACACTGGTAAGATTTATACCTCGGAAACTTGTTTATGATATACTGTAGTTTGAAAAGTATTTGTATAAAAATATAAGCGTTTCATTCAAGCTCAATTCAACTACCTGGTATGCAATACCCCTAGAAAATCCTAATTCTTTCCCATACATTCTTATTTAAATTTTGACAAGTACCAATAATTTAATCTGAGTTTAGAAAACAAGCTTGTGATAAGGGATAACATTCACAAAACATATGGTAAAGGATGTAAAACTAAATTTGCTTACCTATTGTGACTGCAATGATTAACTCATTAAGAACTTCCTTAGTTAGCACGAATACTCTATTAAATTCCAGAAAGTTCATACCCTCCTTGGTCTTCTTTCCAATTTTCTTTGTACTCAAATTCAGTTTCTTCCCACAGCATCTGTCTTTCACTTTCTCAATCAGTTGCTCCATGTCAACAAGTCTCGTAGAATCTCCCTGTAGCTCAAATTCCACTGTTGCCACCACAGCCTTCATAAGCTCATGACCCTGATTATAAAATATCATTATCACACACTACTTTTTCCCCTCATACAGAATTGTCACCTAATTTACAATTTAGCATTCTTTCTGAGCTTAGTTCCCCCTTTGATGTTCCCAAGCCAGACCCATTACTGTCTACATCGAACACTTTCCCCTTATGCTTTCTCTGACCTTGTCTCTCCCCCCCCCCCCACTGTGATTAGAATATTTGTATATTAATTTTTTCAAGGTAATCAAGGGAAGGTAGCATGACCAATGCAAACCATAACCAAGGAACCAGCTCATAATACAATAGAATGACAAATACCTTTAACATCCCCTTGCAAGTGATGAAGGTTGCAGGCAGTGATGACTGGTATTCAAGCATGATTCATGATGCTGGTAAGACCATACAAGATACTCAATAGTGAGTTAGTGATACTGGTGCAAGTCAGCACCTGAATAAATTATAGTGAAGGGACAGATGGTCTAACCACACTATTGACAATGAGATCAAACTGTAAAGGATGAAATTCCTCATTGACCAGGAAGGAAGCCGCTGTAAAGCACGAGCTCAATTCCCCAGGCAACAAGTACTACAGACTAAGGTTCTGAAGACAAGTTAACTAGGTGACTAGGAGCCAGTCAGTGACCAACAAAAATGACAGTCTCAAAGGCTCTCCATCATGATCTCCATAAAGAGCACCATCTAAACTGGAGGAAAGCAATAGATTGACTAACCTGTTCTAGCGCGTGTGAACAAGCGCACACGCATTACATAAACTGGAAAAGGTGCAACGGCATGCTACAAAATGGCTTCCAGAATTGGAAAAAACACGTTTCATGGCGAAATTAGAGGCATTAAACATGCCAAAACTAGAAGATAGAAAAAAAAGAGGTGATACGATCAGCACTTACAAAATACTAGCAGAAATAAACCATATTGACAAAAGAGGAATTCCTGAAACCAGTAAGTTCATGAACAAGAAGACACAGATTCAAGCTATGGAAACAAAGGTGCCAAAAAAATATTAGAACATTTTCCTTTGCAAACAGGGTTGGAACAAGTGAGGTGGTGGTGGAGGCCAATACCATCAATAGTTTGAAAGTTATACAAGAAAAGAGTACTGGGAATACTGGACACCATGAGCGTCGCTCTCATCCTGTAACAACACTTTGGTAATTACACTCGGTCCCTCCGTCACTATGTGATGGAGTGTGAAAAGATACGTGAATTTAAAGACAATTCTATAACCAATGTTCCAGCGATGTGTAAATATTTCATTCAAAATGATCTGCTACCAGAAATTTTAGCCAAATATCCCCAGTTTGCTAACTGTAGGTAGTAACTAAGTGATTGTAACTTATCCACCGCTGCCCACTGGATGGGGGGCGGGGTTCAGGACAAACATATAAATTGTGACACTAGCTCTCCACATATGTCAGTTGCTTAATTTAGAACCTGTACTTGAGGTCGATCTCGAACCCATTAATTGTTGATGAGACGACTTTTATTGAATTTCGTAACTAGCTCATCAAGATTGTAACTTGCTTAGCTAAATGAATTGTGGGGTTCAGTCCCTGAGCCCATTTTGTGCCTCTGTAACCTTTCCACTACCGCCCACAAGATGGGTATGGGGGTGCAAAATAAATGAACTAAAAAACACTCGGTGCCTCCACTCAAAGTCGCACAGAGCCTGGAATACAAATGGTGACCTGGTTGGACTCATGGTTATGGTTCAGGGAAGCTCCAGAGGGACTTTTGGAAACTACAGCCTTTACATTTTTCCCACCTTGCCCTTTGCTTACTGTTTTTCACTAACTTTGATTATAATATTTAGCCAAATACTGTACAAAGAAAAGTTGCCTATATTAAAAGCATTCTCTACATAAAACACTAAAAGCTCACCATCTCCAGTAAACGGGCATCTCTTTGCTCCGACGATACTGGTTTGCGTGGAACAAGTGAAGTTGCTTCCTCTTCATTTTCCTCACTTTAAATAAAGAGGGTATAAATATATATGGCTAATTAAATTTAGAAAATCAAAATTTTTTAAGAGAAAATACATACTGGAGCAACTGAGTTGCATCAAGATACAGTACTACCATGCCTTATATTAAAATATCCTCAATGTTAAACACCAAATGTTTGTAATGTTGGAATACAATTCATACATAATTATGTATATTTAGCTATACATAAGTTAAATATAACAATTATGAACTGCACTGTTCAGTACTAAGTCAATCTTAATCAGCATTCTGGAGAAAATTATCTTGCAAGATTCAAGATTTATAGTTAACCCAATTTATCACATTCTGCACATACCATACTTGCAAATTTTACAAGAAAGTCACAAGTGGGCAGAAATGAGAGAATGATAGGTTCATCCAGGCAAGGGGTCACTAGTACTTACCCAGACTTAAACAGCTCAGAAATATTGGCTCCTGCAGGGCTTGGCTGTGTATTACGGCTGCCTTTCCTTTTTGACTCTTTCTTCTGCAAAATGAAAATGAAAATACTAGGGGTAAAACCCTGATTTATGACTTGACAGGTGCAATATAATTCAAAATATCACAGTACCCTTTTTACTACAGAAATAATAATCCAAGATGACGCAGAATAAATGTTGCTATAATTGTTGTATGCTGCAGATGCAGCATAATGTGACCCCATAACAGTTGCCTAGTAAGTAATTATCAAAAAGAAGGCACCAAGCTGGGAAGGCTATGTAGCACCATCAAATGTGCGGGATATCAAGAGTTTCCCAACGCCTAGGTGAACAGCCACATTAGGTGAAAGGAATTTTTGACAACGAGGAGAGGAACCATGTAGCATAGAGTAATACTAAGGAAGTTTGGTATATAAGATGCCAAAAGAAAAGATTCACAAGAGTATTTTTGTACAAGTAAATCTAAGAGTCAAAGCATGTGTCACCCGTAGGGTCTTGTGGGCGACATCATGATGTTGGCTCATTAGAAACACGGCAGAAACACTTAATGTTAAACTTGCTGCTGCCAAAGCAGTAAAACATCAGTTTAGTTTACCAATTTTTTTGTTTACCAACTTACCAATATGTTTACCAATAATAATTTTTTTCCTCAGCTATGGCAGAGTCCTGAGCATAGAGTATACAGTGCTTTCAAAAGTATTACAATTATGACCTTTGAGGTTAGGAATAAACAATGGCTAATTATTGCAGAACTAATAATAAAACAAATACCTTATTAAGTGACTTGGCATAATCAGGCAAAGGCTTTACAAAACCTTTTTCTACAGCAGCTTCATTAACATCAACTTCTCCAACTGTAATCTGAAAATAAATTATTGAGAGATAAATGTCATAATTCAACTACAGTATTACATTTTTCCATGTACAGGCAGCGTAGAGCAGTCATGAAGCATTCCTCGTGCAATCAATAGATGGCCGAGGTCAAAATATGTTTCAATAACTGAATGTAGGAGTTATTGACAAAATATTAATGTCAATCTGAAATACTGTACTGTATTGGAAAATATACTTATAATATAAATGTTCCTGTGTAATAATCATTACATAGTATCTGTACATATACAGATACACTTTGGACAATACTGTAGTGGGTTACAGCAAATTTAACTTTTGATCACT
Source organism: Procambarus virginalis (assembly GCA_020271785.1). Taxonomy (NCBI): domain Eukaryota; kingdom Metazoa; phylum Arthropoda; class Malacostraca; order Decapoda; family Cambaridae; genus Procambarus; species Procambarus virginalis. The sequence continues at coordinate 34,130,143 of WNGS01169498.1, forward strand.
ACTTTTGTGAACAAGGTTCAGCGTCATACTCAACGTCAACTTTGCCACTATAAATATTCATTCAAAAGAACAAGGTGAATTTAGTTCACTGTTCTTCCTATTCTTCTTATAACTATTGCTTCATTAGAACAAATACTAGATACTGAAACAAATACTGCCACAGAGAAGACAATCACTGTCCAGAAATAAACAAGGCAGACTTGACTGACTTGTACCCAGAATTAGCCAGATTAGTTAATCACATCTAAATGGGTGGTTACCTTATGGATCAATTGAACCTCCAGATGGGTACAGGGCTAATTTAACCGACAGTCAGTCCCCCATGCCAAACCATTGCAAGGCACTTGGATTGTACAAGAGATAGTCGAACCCTTGGAGTTTCAACAAGGCAAAACTTGCATTATATTGCAAGTGGTTGTTATGTTGAGAGTATGCTATTGGCAGTCAAAAGTGATGTTATACAGGGACTAATATTTGAGTTTATGAAAATTTTGTGAATATTTTATCTTGGCTAGATTGATATTTTCCAGTAAATTCCAAGCACTAAAATGGTCCTACAGGAACGTCGCAGTTCCTGTGGACCATTTTAGGAGGTCCTGTAGGACCAGGTTCCTTTAGTTTTCTGTTTTACTGGTTGTATTCCTTAGTAATGCACAACCCATCCTTACACTTGTGTACTCAATTTGGGTGCCTTAGACAGCAGAATCCAAATTTAGTGACTTTTGTGGGATTTAAGCGTCTCAATTTATATGGTTAAACTAATGTGCATCAGCCTGGACAATTAATGCATGTCAATAGTTAAACAAATGCACTTTAAACTAGGCACTTATCAATGGGCAAGAATGGGTTGCAATGGATCATTATACTTCTCTGGCAGTAAAACAATTAAGCTTTGAAAATATTGTTTCTTAGTAATAGTAGTGTTTTGTATAATAAAAAAATTATACACAGTATATTATATATATATTTACATATATATTACATATATATTATATATATTATATTATATTATATATATGCAGAAATCCACAAAGAAATTTAAAAGGAAGATTAATGTTTCAGCCGCTTTACAGCCGTTGTCAACACCAGTCTGGTGTTGACAACGGCTGTTTGAAACCGTTGACAAATTTGAACCTTTTTTAATTCAATTAACTTTAAAAGTCTGTAGAGTCTGGTACCAATCATTCCAGATTGAGGCTCCATTTACATATTTTGTTTAGCAGTTGGACATCTGGGCTTCGAGAATACTAACCTTAACGTAAGTCCTAAATTTAGAGCTTGCATAACACTCTGCATCCAAAACCTGGTTAGAGATGATGGATTCCAGCCACCTGCGACCCTGAAGAACAAAATTACTAGGCAAGTGAAAGTTTAAGAGCAACTTTTTTTCTCTCTCTCTCTTGCCTTACATTTAATTTTATATACAAATATCGTGGACATGCTCATCACAACGAAGACAAATTAGGGCTTCAGGTAACAAACTCGTCTCTGATCTGGTCCCTTGACTAATCCCTGGGTCAGCCTCTCTGGTCCAACCATGATACTTGCTAGATATACCAGGCTCTGTCAACTTGTCATTGTGGGAGGAAAAGTATTTTATACAAAATATATTCACAATAACCTGGAGAAGGAAGAATCCTCCATCGAGTGTCACCAACTATGTATAAGTAAAACAAGCTCATAAGAAACTAAAAAATAACTTTGCAAGCAATCCTTTGAATTGCAAGAATTTCAATTATTGCTCTGCTAACTATTTAGTACTAGTACTAAACTTGTACGGCAAGCTGCTAACTCCCCCCACCGTTAGATGACAACACCTTGTAAGACAACAGACTATGGTGAATCAGACAAAAAGGAAAGGAGGGAGAGCTACCAAAAGATAACAAAAAAGAAGCTTATGTTATTCAGAGCCTTATTTCTGACTTGAGGCTTCTTGAATGCTACAAGGAAATTCACAATGGACAAGCTAGCACCAAGAGTAGGAGATAAGGATGCCCAAGTACATACATTTGGAAAAAAAAAAAAAAAAAAAAAAAGTCCCAAACATCACACTGCCACTCTTCAGGCAAAGCAGATGAGCTCTGGGCTGAACACTAAAGGCAGATAAATTGCCAGGACATTCCACTAAACATAAATGTCTTAGAAAATGCAAAACCAATGATGAAAGGAGTAAATATTTGCAAAAGAAAGCAAACGAGAAGTTCTAAAGGCAAGTATATACAGTACTTTAAGTATATGGCCAAGTTCTTTGCAGAAATAAACAAAGCATTGCAAACAGATTGGAGCCCAATTTTCAGCAGATTGGAGGGAATGCAGAAACCTGCAGCTATTCTAATGCCTGTAGTCACTTGCCAATGAAAAGTTGGTAACTTTAGTCAGACCCTGAAAATCTTTCACCAGCCACCTACCTGGAGCAATCCTGGAAAGGGTTCTGGAGTTCTACTCCTCCCCGAGCCCGGCCAGAGGTCAGGCTCTCCCCTCCCACCTTCTCTTAAGTCCACCAAGAAAGCAACCCCTCTATAAAAATACACAAGCCATCATTGTCTTCATAAAATGTATTTAACATTTTGAAGTTCTGTAATCTTTTCTAAATGCATAATATACATTTTTTGCAGAAATATTACTCTAAAAGAAATTTTTGGAACAAACCCATTATTTGTATATTCCAATATACATATAAGATTCATTTAGATATGGTTCACTTTACATAGTTTTTGTAGGTATACAACCCATGTGCAATAGAGGGCTGCCTGTACTGTATATTTAATGGAACAATAATTAAGAATTCAATCAGTGAAGTAACAGTCATATACTGTAATCCCTAATTTTGATCCTATAATATCGAGCGTCCTAACACCAAAATCTTAATACAATGACATTAAAAAATTTAAACCAAGTACGGTATTAAACATTACCTGAATCTCTGTGTTCATATATTCCTTAGGCAAAAAAACACCTTTCAGGTAATATTGTTTGACCTTGGTGATACGTTTCCCATATCTTTTGTCACCAAGGCCAGGTCATTAGATGGCACACAACTCAAATTACCATAATCTATCAAACAATGTGCCAAAACTAGCAGCATCATTGATACCAGCCTCACTGTCAAGCTTCTGTCGGTAAGGAAAAGATTCCGTAATGCAAGATCCTTTGACATTTACACGAACCCAGCCATTGTCAGACTTGTAAGCGCACACCTGAAAAACGACAACCATTTGAGATATTTTTTGACAAGAGCAACTAAGCAGCTTTATGTATAGTATTCAAAAAATGTGCAGCACTGGATATTTAATGTAATTTCTTTTAAAGAGTTCTTATATGAAACGATAAGCTAATTTTTAGCTGGTCGAATATGATTTTTTTTTCTTAATTTTTTTTTTATCAGATAAAAGATATCGGGGCTAGTACACAGTGTGGTAAGAAACTAGGGTTGTGCCAATAAGTGGGTTGGACCACTATCAAATTAATAATGTGCACACACACACACACATACATGCAATATTAGCACCACAAATAAGTTAGAATTTAAACATACCATTCCAGTAATGACTTGTTCTACTTTATTGAAGCTTGTTTATACTGCATCGTTGAGAAGATGTGCAATGCGTTCGCCTGTTTCTTTCCTCCAAGTGTGCCCAAAAAACTGATTTGCAGATACAACACAAGTTGGCCAAATTGTATCTTTCTGGTTGATTGTAATCCTCTTCGACCTGAAAGTTGAAAATAAATTTGGTGTCATCTCAAATTCTTGAATGTGATACAGTAACCATAATCACTATATCCAGTGAAGTGATTTGAGTGAATAATGTTAAATAATAAACAACCTGGTATAATCAAGAACAACTTGTAATTATCCCACTTAACACACTTTATTAACTAAACAAGACGTTCAAACCTTTAATAATCCTGCCTTACAAATGGCACATTTGATGCA